>CM067221.1:13862189-14373423 GCA_034190945.1 Octodonta nipae | reverse complement strand
CTGACGGCATATATGACTGCACCTTTAGAATTCATAACAATTATTTATCCGTTTACATAACTCAGGGGTTGTGAATATGTGAACGTAATTTCTTGAAACAGACACATGCAGCCTTAGTGGAATCACACCGTCGCCACAACGACCGAATTGGCATTCTAGTCACGCTAAGAATTGCCTGCAACATCCAGCATTAAATTTTCCTTAAAAAAAACTCCAAATAGACGCCACGAGAGTACAGAGAATCCATGAAGGCTTCACTTGACTGGATACGAACAGCCGAGCATGGGGGACGCCGTTAAATGAATTTTATCGAGAATTTAATAATGGAAGCAGCTCACTCTATCATCTCGATGTTTGGTGCAGATATTGTCGAGAAAATGGAATTTATTTTTCCTTGGGAATAAGCGCAGTTCCATCGGGAACAAACAAAGAACCGTATGGCATGGTGGCATATTTAAAGTGGAAATTTGTGTCCGAATAAATAGAACTGAAAGATAACACGTTGATAGTGTTTGTACATTGGACACACTCTTGCCAAATCTGATGGTTTGCGACTTTATAAGAAGACTAGCTGACCCGCATGATGATTTTTTGCATTTGACATTGTATTTTTTTGAAATTTTAGAAGTTTTTGACATTTTAATATTTTTGACATTTTTGACATTTTAAATTTTTTTTTCACTTCTGATATTTTTTCCGTTTTTGACATTTTTGACATTTGAGATGTGAATTTTTAGATGTTTTTGAGGTTTTCCACACTTGACATGATTGAAATTTTTTGGACGATTTTGACATTTTTGAAATTTTTATAATTTTGAAATTTTTGACTTTTTGGCATTTTTGACGTTTTTGAAATTTTTGGCATTCAGTAGTTTATGACTGATTGAGGGCGCAAAAAGTTATTTTAGATATTTATTTGGGTTGTCACTCCTCTCAATAGTTTCTAAACATATAGATAACTAATTGTCTTTTTGACAAGCTACGAAAATTGTGTAAATCATTTCATTGTTCGACAAAGATTCCTGGTAGGAATCAACGTCACAGTCAATCACACAGATAAACATAAAAAAAATACATCCTAACATATTATACAGGAAAACTAGTTGACAAATCCGTAGACATACTTTCTCATAGCGAGACTTTTTTCTATAAGAAGGTAACTAGTGTTCTGGGTAGTTTCCACAAACTGCTCTTAGATATACTACACCTTGATTTTTAATGATAATAACTTATGTGTATTTTGAGAAACCATTGTTAAGAGTGAGAATCCCAAATGAACACTCAAAATAACTATTTCAAATTTTCATAATAAATATCTAGTTTAAATATCAAGATATACATATACAAGATATTCCATCTCAAACAAGCCACCTTGAATATCTTAGTTATTTTCAAAACTATTGCAATTTCGGTACATGTAATAATAACAGAGTATTAAAAAAAAACTAATTTACATTACAATACAATGCCTCTAAAGCAAATGTCCAAAGTGTCTACCACTTACTTCCATACAATAGTACAACCTTGACTGAAAGCCGTCTCTGACATGGTTCAGCATAGTAGGTGTTATCTGACGACACTCAGCTATATTTCGGTGACGTAGTTCGTCCAAAGTCTCAGGCTGGATTCATAAAAAATTTTGGATTCAATCAAGCATGGTCCTCCACAAAAAAAATCAAGATCGCATTGATCGGGCAGGCCATTCTATAGAGGACCTCTTCATCCAATCTAGTGACCCAATAGGTTATTCACTAAATCCGGAGGTATTGACGAACAGGTGCGGTGTAGTGAGGAAGAGCTTGTTGGAAATGCAATTGCTCTTCATGTAGAAGAGGATTATTTTCTAATTTTTCTATTATCAGTCATCCTCATTCAATACGTGAAGTAACTTAATTTTGAACGGATGGAATTTGCATTTATGCAAAATTCTAAAAACGTTAGTTTTGCTAATACCTGTAGAGATCTGCTGCAGACTACGTGTTTGGTATAAGTTGGACATGGCTCAATGTAACCACAATTCCAATGAGACCTCTTTTTTATTCATTACTGAGCCCGTCTCAACAAATTTTAAAATCAACTCCAAGACGTTCAGGATGTGTATACCATAATTATCTTTTAAATTTTCAACAAATCAGTAAAGTCATAATTTGACAGATAAATGTACAATGCTTCAAATGATCGAATAAAGGTCAGAACAGATAAACAAACTTGCTGTAAATATCGACAAAAAATAATGTAAAATAAATGAATGTTCACATTTAATGTTTTTCTTTTATTGTGTGTTATTACAGGGTGCGGCAGTGAAACAGGATGGTTTAAGAGCGTACTATAAAAAAACTTGCAATAAAAACTTAATAATCCGGTTTTACTACTAGGTCCGTTAGGTTCGGATTTATTATGACAGTTTAGTCTGTAAAAAGGGCTTTCAAATGATATACGACAACACTTATTTTCCCTATTTCAAATGTCAAGGTCATTGAATTGGCCTGTTTATGTTGAATGCGCGCAAGCCTAATTTACCTCAAAAAATTTTACCCTCGAAACAAAAGTCAACCTGTTTATTCTTATTGCAATAGTTTTGAAAATAACCAAGAAATTCAAGATGGCTCGTTTGAGATGGAATACCCTGTATAGTATACGGTTATAGATGTGTAAGTGCGTGCATGTGATATTAGGTAGTACATAAGATGCTTGAAATATAACGTGGAATTGTTATTGTTATACAGGGTGACACATAAGTAGTAGCGTATACAAAGTGGTTGAAATGAGAGTGGAGCAAAAGTATGGTTAGGCAGAGTGGATATTTGCGTTATAGACCGGAGAATAATTACAGTTATACACAAGGCTTCAAAAGTTGTGTTGAATATACAGGATGGTTGAAGTGTAAGAGGAGTAGAATTGTGTTGAATATACAGGATGGTTGAAGTGTAAAGTGGAGTAGAATTACAGTTATACAGGGCAGTAAAAAAAAGTTATATAGTATGGAACATAAGTAGCTGCTTAGAGAGAGAGAGAGAGAGTTTAAACGTTAAAAATTAAGTTCTTAGATTCAATTAGTTTTGTGGCCAACTCAAAATATTAGGACGTTATAGGTTACAAAGAAATACTGGTGCAGTTTGCAACTAAAAACCGAAATATTGATAAAATGTTAAGGCAACACTAATAATTGAGAAAAAAAATTAATCCATTTTTAGCAATTTTTGCCACCACGAGATTGAGATCTGTATATTTAAAAATACAAAAGAACTGGGTTTGATCTCGTTGTCAATAGAATGATAATAAAATGTAAATTTCAAATTAAAATACCAAACGTATCAAGTTAATGTCTAAGCACTTTTTGGGAATAACAGCACAGTATTTGATATTATAGCATATTTCCAAACGTTTCGGGATCTAAGTCAGACCTCGTTGTCAAAGAAACAATATGAAAAAGACACAATTTTAGACCCCAAAACGTTTGGAAATATACATTAATTTCAAGGATTTTGGTGTTAATCCCCAAAAGTACTTGAAGATACCACAACTATTCTTAAGGAAACAACAAACGTATAAGGTCTGGATCTCAACTAGTTGTCACTGGAACGATAACAAAATTTAAATTTGAAATCTTTGCAATAGATTTTTAAACATCAATTGCATAACAACGTCTTAACATTTCCGTGAGTATGTGCGATTGGTAAAATAGAATTGTACCTTAAATCAGATAAGTAAAGAACATATATCTGAAAATAGTGATTGATTGCACACGGATTCTAAGTGGTTTTTATTTTAAGTTAGCTGAAGGCGGTTCTTTTTTAAATATAAATTATTTTTAATTTTTAATTTATTTTGTATATCTTATACCTATTTCACTTGGTATATTTTGTTTATTGAAGAATATAGACATCAGTTATAATATAAACGATGCACTATTAATTACTTACTTACTTTTTCTGTCCAGTAAGTATTAATATTGACATGCCATAAAATTCCTACAAATCGTGATAAAAATTTTTTAAACTACCCTCGCGCATCTATTATTACTTTTGCTACGAACTAGCTCATCGACTAGTATGTATTGCCTCGTAATGACCATGTATGTGAGCGTAGTATGTAACGTAAAGCAATATCGAAGCAGGTCGTACATTTTAATTATTGTTGTCTTTGTTATCTAGTGTGTGTATGTGCGCTGTTTAAACACGCTCGACTAAAATGGGTCTGGTTGGCGTGATGTGAAAACTGATTATCAGCCGCAAGGCAATTTGGTGTAGTCCAAATCCATCAGGCTAACAGTGATGACCTCTGTCTCAGTTTAATTACATATACAGGATGTTCAAAAGTTATGCTTGTTTAAAAATGCTTCCAAATATCGGATAAATTTCGTTATCAAAAAATTCAACCCTAGCCAATTAGCTAAGCTGGTGAAAATTCGATTTCTTTACTACCACCAGTAGGGTCCAATGGAAATGGGGAGGGAGTTCAACGGATATTTTGGATCAATAGATTTCTGGCAACGTTCATGTCAATTTGAGGCTAACATTTAAGATAATTTCAAGAAAAAATGCATCACATTAATTGAAACTGCTAGTGCGCAATTACGAAATAAATTACTTTTTTGTGTAAAAAATCAAAATTTATTACTCAATTTGGTATACAATACCAACTTGACATTTCACTTATTTTAAGCAGTTGCTATTTTAGCTTTCCATATTAAAAAACTACTGATTGGCCATGGTACGCTACCTGAAGCGGATTCTGGTTGAACCCAATCGTAAGAAGAAAATTACATTTAATAACAATTTCTGTGCTGCTTTTATAGAAGTTATATATTTTAGGAATAACTCAAGTAAAAGATGATGCCCAGATCATGTATGAGATGGTTCCATTAGGAAATGTGTCACGGCTTTCAAAATGACCTTGAGTACCCAATTTTAGATAAAACTTTTTTTAAAGCAGCCCAGCAATTGTATTAAACTGTAATTTTCTTCTTACTGTATACTTTGCGTTCATTCAGAATCCGTCAGGTAGTGTTACCTTCGAATTGAAAGACAGTTTTTCTGAAACAAAATTATAATTTACTGTTTGATTGATAGGTGGTAGACAATCTGCTAGCGTCATTAGGTGCTGACTGGACCACATAATATTTTACGTCGACCAGTAAACGTCACTTTACGTTGCATTCTTTTTTCAATTACAATTCAAAATTTTTAATTTGTTACGGTTTATAGGTCATTACACCGTAAAAAAATAATCTGATTTTAAAATATTATGTATCAAAAGATTGGCAAAAAGGGACCTTTAAAAAGAGGTTTCACATGATACCCCTTTGTATTTAAACTTTTAGAAGTACTATGCACCCCCGCTTAGAGGTTGAAACTGCAGGGTAACCGATACTTGTAAAATGTGTCCCTCCGTGAATATAAATTAACATGTTTTTTTGTCTTTTTCTTCTAAAGATATTTTAAAAGTTATTTTGGGTGGCTAGTTTTGAAATGAAAGCCCTGTATATATCATTCATTTGATATTTGGTGGAGGCGCAAGGAACAAATTTTTATTTTAAAATAACATTTCTTGATGTTCTGGAGACGATTTGTTTACGTTAATATTGTCTTGAGCATGAAATACTGACACCGCCAAGAGAGTAAAAAAACTTTTTGTTATTATATTTCACTTTTCTTAATCGTTTATTTATGAAAATTGAGGGAATCAATGGAGTAGGTACCCAGAAAAGAACTACTTTTACAATTTTTTTGAGATGGATGGTTTGATTAGGTTTGCAAAAGATTTCTTCTGTTCATACATTTCCAGTATATGAGAAATGATAAATAAAATATTTTTAGAAAATAAATTGTTAATTTGTAATAGAAAGCTACACCATCTGCGAGTAGTATGGACCACATTTTATTTTGGTAAACAATTTACGCGATGAAGGAGCAGTGGGGTATAGAATAGAATAAAATAGAACTTTATTTAGCTTAAAAAACTACTACATAACAACTTGTATTGAAGACTTGTATATAGAATTGATCATTAAATCTTAAATTGTAATCAAAGCATTCTGACCTTTTAATAAGATAATCTTGCAGGTAAGAAGGAGCATTTTTATTTATAATTTTAAAAATGAGCAATAAAGCGGATTCCAGAATCAACTGATTAACATTTAAAAATTTAAGTTTTAGTAGCATATAGTTTATTGCAGTTGACCTGCTACACCGCAGTACAATCCGCATTGCTTTATTCTGTAGTAGCTGCAATCGATGAATTTGTTCTGATGAGCAGGAGAGTAATATTAACATGCAGTAGTTAAAATATTATTGTGTTGTATACTATTTTCCTACACCATAAAGAGAAGTTTCTACAAATTCTGTAAAAGTATCCAACTTTTTTACAATTTTTTTTACATAAAAAGTCTATATGCCTGTTGAAATTTAGTTGTGGGTCAAATATAATACCGAGATACTTTATCTCATTAACATAGGAAATTACTGAATTGTTAATCATTATTGAAAAATTTCCTTTGCTAAATCTAGTGCAGTTGATTTTGCTTCCCAGTATCATACACTTAACAACCGTTAAGAATGTTTAAGTCTTCATTCATGACTTCAATCATGCTGTTATAGTTTTTACCAGAGACTGAAATTAATGTATCATCAACAAAAAGATTGACAAATGCATGTTTGAGATAGTAATGCAGATCATTTATATATAAAAGTAGATAAATAAAGAGTAGCGGCCCTAGTACACTGCCTTAAGGAACTCCATAGTTTGTTGTTGTTTCATCTGAACAGCTACCATCTAACTTTGTTTTCTGTTTCCTATCACTAAGGTAATTTGCCACCCATTTAAGCACTACACCTTTTATTCCGTAAGCCTCACATTTTGAAAACAGCTTTTTCCTATCAATAGTTTCGAATGCCCTTTTCAAATCTACGAAAACAATACTACAATCTACAAGATTGCCGTCATCAATGTCCTTTTTCCATTTATTACATACTAATTGGCATGCAGACTCAGTCGAATGATTATGCCTGAATCCAGATTGGCAGACAAACAACAACTTATTATTGCACTAACTGCTCATATACTAAAATTTCAATAATTTTTTCAATTACTGGAAGTAAGTTGATAGGTCTTAGTTCTTCTGGTTTGCTGGTTGATTTATCTTTGGTACAGGTATTATAGTACTGCATTTTAAAACTGCTGGTATTACACCAGTTTGCAAACAAGTATTTACAAGTATGTACAATAAACGATACCCGATACTACTGAGAATAGATCTCTTAGTAACGAAATTGTAACCACGTCATCACCAGTTGCTTTGTCTTTTAACTGAGTCACTACTTTTTGTAATTTATTTATAGAAATGACAGGAAAAGTATCAATACTAGAATAAAATTTATTTAATTCTTCTTTAACATTATTTGAACCCATGTCTATTAAGTTAATTAAACTTCGTATTTTTTATTTTTATTACTTGTTTTAATGTAAACCACATCCTCTTAGGGTCATTTTTACATTCCACAATATTTTTTTCATAGAATAATCTTTCTTTCTCTCTTATTAATGTTACAACTTCATTTCTAGTCTAATGGGCTATTCGTGTATCGTCTATTGTTTTTACTTAAATTTAATATCTTGGATTCAGAATATGCTACAGACCTGAAAATTGTTCTATTTACTATTTTCCCCCAATAAGTAAAAACAAGTTTGTCATTTTGCAAAAATTTAATTATCTCAGGGGGGGGGCAGGGGGGAAATGTCATTTTGCGAAAATTTAAATACTAAATGGGGGAAATGTGGGAAATGGAGGTCAATATCATTTTACGGAGAATTCAATATTTTAATTATTATTTGTAAATGACACACATAATTAAAAAATGTCAAAAAGCTAAAAATGTCTGAAATGTCAAACATCACAAACATCCAAAAATGTCAAAAATTCCAAAATTGTCAAAAATGCCAGAAATGTTAACTAACACAAATGTCAACAATGTAAAAACTCAAAAATATTATCCAATCAGTCAAAAAATGTCCAAAACGTCAGAAATGTCAATAATGTAAAAATTTTCAATAATAACCAAAATGGCAATGACAATACATGTCAAAAAACTTAAAATGGAAAACGGGAAAACACAACACCAAATATCAAAAATCTCAAATACGTCAAATATGTTCAGCTCATCATATAAAATGCCAAAATAATTTATTTTTAGAAGCTGTTGTAGCCGTATAACTTTCGCTCATGAATGATGATGTTAAAAAGGTTTTCATAAAAAAAAATCTAAAAATGTAGTGAATGTGAAAATGACAAAATATGTTCAAGATAAATACGTCAAATACACCCATTTATATGACCCGTGCAAAGCCGGTTCAGATTAGCTAGTAGTTTATATTTAAACATATATACGAGGGTGAATCAAATATGAACCGGACTTTTCTGTTTCTCGCCCTGTAGGTAATTCGAGTGGCGTGACGTCTCGATATAGATAGGTAGGGATGTTAAGAAGAGGGGAGTTCGTGGGTTTGACGAGGCGTAGTCGATGCGCTGTTAGTAGCATCATGTGCAGACGTCTGTTGCGCAACGTGTTGTTATCAAATTTTTGGCGCGGGAGGGCGTTAGACCGTTTGAAATTTTGCGTCCACTATCTGCACAGTTCGGCAATGAAACACTTTCAATGACCCAAGTGTACGACTGGCACCAAAAGTTTTCAGATGGCCGAGAGACTCGGCCACATACAGCTGCATTGACTCAAGGAAAATTGAACAAAATGCATTGGAAAACCCTTGAACACCCGCCTTACAGTCCTGATTTTTCCCCATGTGACTACCACATGTTTGGGCCACTTAAAGAAGAACTGGGAGGCCACCACTTTGAAGACAACAAAGGTGTAGAAACGTTTGTGCGCAATTGGTTATCGACACGACCAGTTTCATTCTTTGAGAAAGGTATTAAAAAATTTCCGATTTGGTGGGAAAAATGTATACATAAGAGAGGAGACTATGTAGAAAAAAAATATGTATTAAAATTTGTATTGATCGTACCAATAAAATTTTTAAAACAAAAGTCCGGTTCATGAAAATGATGGGTGTATGTCGGGATTTTGTACTACATCACAAAACATTCACTGTGCATCAGTAATTAAAACATAATTAATTCGACAATTAACGTCATAATTTTGGAAAATCTCCGCTAATACAGTTTCTAATTAAAACAGAAATCAACACAAACATAATTAAGAGTGTTGTATGTCATTGACAAACAATAATATAACAAAAACGCGAGTTAATTATGACCCATTAAAAGTTATTTCCTCTTCGTTTCTGTATCCAGTACATAAATTACAGCAAACAGCGTTCCACACCTTGCAGTAGAAAGCAAGGAGTGGTCCCGTAAGGTCCTCTTTTCGTTTTTTAAGCATGTGAAATGCACGAAGGATGAAAAATTGATTTAATTAACAAAGAACTACTTTTTCAAGTTAAGGGCCAGAACATAAATTTAGAATACATGGATATTGGGCGTCTAGTGTCACATTAATGAAATTAATTGTTTTCATCAAGACGAATATACAATCTGTAAAGAAAACATAATTTCAACAATTTCATGGAAGAAACCATTACGTTCCGACATTCATGATGATCAAACATCAAAGTCCTTATTTTGTTTTCTTCTCTAACATAAATATACAATATTTTGCCTGTCAGATTTTTTCCTGTAACAGATAAGTATTTGAAAATTGTAAATTAAAAACAAAGTGTAGTAAGGAAAGTTCGTAAAATTGCCTGGAATACTAGCTGTCCCTACAGAAACACTTCCTCACAGTTATTCTAAAAGAAAGAGATGTCTATAAAATGAACAACAAGTATTCCTGTATATGAATAGGGTTTTGTATATTCTATGACAGTTGTCAGATTTTGGAAACGTTTAAATTCCCACTCTGGAGTAGCTATCAATCCCTTTGTTTTGTAGTTCGATGTTTATTCTAATATTTTCGCTTCGATGCTGATTTTCTTGTGTCTTTTGATACTGAGGTATCGCTTTTTTGCTGTTGTAGCAACAGATTTCTCCAACCCAATTCGAGGTCGATTGATATTGTCCCATTTTTCACGTTATTTATTATCATACAGCTGGCTTCCTTAAGTTTTCTTTTTTAGGGTTCCGTATACAGTATACGAATACCCTTATAATATCACTCCGGATTTCTAGGTCTTTTATATCAGAGCCAATTTCTCCTAAACTACTGGACCGAAAAGGTTGAAATTTGGTATCAGTATATAGTTTGGAGACCCGGTCAGAAGTACATATCGTAAGTGAAGAAATTTTGATTTTAGGGGTACTTCTGGGGGGAAAAAATTGACCTTATCATCGAAACTATAAGACCTGAATTTTATCGGAAAATTAGGGAGAAACCTCCTATTATTTTTGGGGGCAAATTACAGAATTAAATGGAAAATATGAAATTAAAATTGTTTCTAACTCATCATGTAATATATCAAATGAAATATATATTATATTTTTTTCATATTTTTAAAATAAATTATTTAAAAGATATTATCATAAATATAAAAAACTTTACCCATCCCCCCTTATCTCCGAAATTATAAATCGTAAAATTTTGGAAAAAATTAAGAGGTATAGGGCCTCACCTGAATGTTACCGGAAAAATAAGGGGACCCTTTAATATTAATTTTGCGGGCCAATTACAGAATTAAATAAAAAATATAAAATAAGATTGTTTCTAACGCATCATGTAATATCTCAAATCAAAGGGCACATTATGGCGAATACAAACATATTTTTTTCATATTTTTAAAATAATTTTTTTAAAAGATATTAACAAAAATATAGAATAATTAACCATTCCCGTAAAAATTTGAAAAAAATTAGGGATATATAATAATTTTTGGGGGGTAAATTACAGCATTAAATGAAAAATATAAAATTAAAATTATTAACGTATCGTGTAATATACCAAATCAAAGGGCTCATTAAGACGAGTACAAATATATTTTTTTCAGATTTTTAAAATAAATATTTTAAAATATATTAACAAAAATTAAATTATTTTTTTAAAACGCATTATGCAATACATCAAATGAAAAGGCTCATTATGAGGTGTACAAATATATATTTTTCATATTTCTAAAATTAATTGCTTGCAAGATATTAACAGAAATATATAAAAAATTATCATTTCCCGTTTTATTTCCAAAACCATAGCACCTAAAATTTTGAAAATAATTAGGGGTACTGGGGCTCACTTTAACTATAGAAGAAAAATTAGTAGAAAACCCCAAAATTATATTGGTGGCAAATTATAGAATTAAATGGAAAATAAATTTAAAAATTCAAAACGCATCATGTAATATATCAAATAAAAGGGCTCATTATGAGAAATCCAAAAATGTTTTTTCATATTTTTTAAATTATTTGTTTAAAAGATATTAACAAAAATATTAAACAACGATTTATTCCCTATCTAAAATTTGAAAAATATATTTTATTTGTATTTTTAAATAATTTGTCTAAAAGATAATTTATTATTTAAAACTTGACCCATTTTCCCGTTTATCTTTCAATCTACTGAGACTAAAATTCAGACAATATATCATAAAGGGCTTCACTGAAAGTTTACTAGTGAAACTAGACTCTGTTAGTTTTGGGGTCCAAATTAGAAAATTGAATACATATTTTATAAAAATCAAGGGAATCATGTAGCAAATAAATTAAAAAGTGTATATGTAAAAAATTAAATTGTATATTTTTACAAAATTTAAAATGCTTCGTTTAAAACATATTTGGGTAAATATAAGAAAATGCACTCATTCCCTGCTTGTCTGAAACTGGAATATTAGAATCTTGAAGGTGGTACGGAACCCTAAGTATGCGAGTCTAATTCGCACTTGACCAAATTATTTTTTATTCTCCTCCCTCAACAAGATCTTGTTTTATTGTTGGTTAGCCAAATTTGATTTATCCACATGTCTTCAGGAAATGTATTGGTGTTTCTTTTTCCTAACTTCCAAAGTTCTTGAAGTTTTACTGGTATAAGTATCATCATAGTCACATACAACATTGTACACACAATTTTTGGAATTCTGAGTTTGGTATGTGTGAAAATTGAGTGCAATGTATTATTACTTTTAAACACAGTTTTAACATCATATTTATTTCCATCGCTTAATTTTTTCCGATACGGCCGGGGCATATGGAATTATGAACAGAATTTTGTTTTCTGTATTTGTTTAGTTAGTATTAGTGGTGTGTTGGTTGTTGCAATTTTCTTTCTAGTTGATTTATAGTTTTGTTTGTAAAACCTTGTGGATATTTATTTTGAAGTAGATGTTTTTTGATAATGTTGATTTCGTCGTTAAATTTTTCGGTAGCGGAAGATATGTTTGTTGCTCTATTATACGAGGGTGAATCAAATATGAACCGGACTTTTCTGTTTCTCGCCCTGTAGGTAATTCGAGTGGCGTGACGTCTCGATATATGTTAGGTAGGGATGTTAAGAAGAGGGGATTTCGTCGGTTTGGCGAGGCGTAGTCAATGCGCTGTTAGTAGCATCATGTCAGAGCAAGAGGTGTATACGTCTGTTGCGCAACGTGTTGTTATCAAATTTTTGGCGCGGGAGGGCGTTAGACCGTCTGAAATTTTGCGTCGACTATCTGCACAGTTCGGCAATGAAACACTATTAAGGACCCAAGTGTACGACTGGCACAAAAAGTTTTCAGATGGCCGAGAGACAATGGAAAATGAGCCTCATGCACGCCGTCCCACGACAAGCATCAATGAGGCGAATATCTACGCAATTCGTGAGCTGATTGAAGGTGACCGCCATCTTACAGTATTGGCAATTGCTGAACACGTTGGAATATCGTACGGGAGTGCTCAATCAACCATTTCAGATGAGTTGGGTTACCGAAAAGTGTGTGCAAGATGGGTTCCTCGCCTTCTAAGGGAAGATCAGAAAGCAAACCGTCTTGCCGTATGTGAAAGGCTGTTGGCAAGATATCGAGCAGAGGGGATGAGTTTTTGAGACATATTGTCACCTGTGATGAGACATCGGTGCATCATTATACCCCGGAGTCCAAACGTGCAAGCATGGAGTGGCGAAAACCTGGAGAGGCAGCACCGCGGAAAACCAGGACCTGTCTTTCTGCAGGGAAAATGCTTGCAACAGTTTTTTGGGATTCGAAAGGCGTACTGCTGATCGATTTTCTGCACGAACGCCGTACAATTAATGCTGAGTATTACTGCGAACTACTCTAACAAGTGAAACTTGCCTATCAGCAAAAGAGGCGGGATATGTCTATCCGAAGTGTGATTCTGTTGCATGACATTTCTCGGCCACATACAGCTGCATTGACTCAAGGAAAATTGAACAAAATGCATTGGGAAACCCTTGAACACCCGCTTTACAGTCCTGATTTGTCGCCATGTGACTACCACATGTTTGGGCCACTTAAAGAAGAACTGGGAGGCCACCACTTTGAGGACAACGAAGGTGTAGAAACGTTTGTGCGCAATTGGTTATCGACACGACCAGTTTCATTCTTCCGATTCGGTGGGAAAAATGTATACATAAGAGAGGAGACTATGTAGAAAAATAATATGTATTAAAATTTGTATTGATCGTACCAATAAATTTTTTAAAACAAAAGTCCGGTTCATATTTGATTCACCCTCGTATAAGCATTTTACAACACCTTTCTTTATATTCAAGTGATGTTTGGAGTTAAAATACAAATATTTCGATAAGTGCGTTTACTTATTGTGTTAGTTGTTCTACCTATAAGTATATCAAGGTAAGCAAATCATGTAAATGTTCGATCTCCATTATAAATGTCATTGTGGGTTCTTGACTATTGATGTAATCTAGGTATGAGGGCAGTTCTTCAGCACCATACTCCTAAACCACAAAACTGTCATCAACGTATCTCCACCACACTTTTGGCTTATTCTTATAATTGCCTACGAATCTTTCTTCAAAATACGTCACTGATTTTGGTGAGAAAGAACCCATGGCCATACCAAAATCTTGGTTATAGAAATTTTCTTCAAATTGAAAATATTTGTCTTTAAGCTAGTTCCATAATTGTGTCAATGTTTAATTTTGATTTGTCGTATCTTGTTGTAATTTATTTTTTATAATTTGTAATGATTTATAAATAGGTACATTTGTAAAAAGACTATGTCGAAACTAACTAGTATATCATTTCTGTTGATAATAATGCTATTTAATTTTGTTAACAATTCATTTGTGTTTTTTAAATGGTTTGGATTGTTTTCATATTATTTAATTATATTTAGTAAAAATTTTGATATGTTTTGTAATGGTGAATTTATTGAACTTACAATTGGTCTCATTGGTACTGTGTCTTTATGTAGAACGTCATCTAAATGTGGAAGTTCACTGTATTCGAAACTCAAATGAAATGTGAACACTTTTTGTTCTTGTCAGTTTTTCGATTGGACGTTTTAAGTTTTTTTTTTTCATTTGTCTTTTGAAACCCACGGTAAAAATTTGGTATTTCCTTGAAGAGAAAACACTTTCGGTCGGAAACTTTTTTCGGGATAGAGAAATCCATACCAGGTAACACCTTGTCTCAAGATAAATGCCCAATCCAGTACACTTTCCGCGAGAAAATATGTCATTGCAAATGAAAATGCTCTGCGTTTCATGTTAAAAACCTCTCTATCGATTTTGACGAAATTTCGTATCAAAATAGTTAAAATTTCATATACAAAGCCTAGTTTTCAATTTAACCCCTAAAGAGTTGAAAGTATGAAAGGTGTAAAGTAAGTACGATGAAGACATTTTGATTTGGGTGAGACCTTGCTTAAATAAATACAGTTAATTTTTTTGTAAATTCGACTTGGGGGAGATAAGAAGGGATAGAAACTTCTAATTTTGAAATGACGAGCTGAAATAATCGTTTTAAAATTTGACTGACAGATATATTTAGCAATTATTTTAATAAGAATGGTTCAAGCAGTTTTTATCGATTCGACTCTTAAACAGAAAAATAGGGGCTGGAAATGGTTTTAGGAATAATGTTAATGTAACAATCAAATGTCAAATATTGCGAAAAATACCACAAACTATTTTAGAATTGTGTCTTTTTCATAGGTTTTTTTGTCATTGAAACCGGGGTCTGACGTAGATCCCGAAACGTTTGAAAATATACAGCATTTTTGTGTATTGTGGTATAATTTCCCAAAAAGTGCTTAAACATTAACTAAATATGCCACGACTATCCTTCAGGAAACAACTAGAAATCATGTAAATAATATCAAAATGTCAAAAATATTCAAAACGTTTAAAATGTACAAAATATCAAGATGTTAAAAATGACAAAAACGTCAAAAAGGCACACAAGTCAACAATGTCAAAAAATTCAATAATGTCAAATGTTTTAAAAATGTCAAAAATGTCATACATGTCAAAAATATCAAAAATGCCAAAAATCTGAAAAATGTCAAAATATCAAAATTGTCTAAATAGCGTAAATAATGTCGATGAAATTGTTTTCTATTTATTTCTTCTTCTTGGGAGAAACTGCTTTCTTCGCCTTCGGGGATGCCGCGGATTTTCCTGTTTTCGGTTTTGGAGCTTTCGGTTTTTTTGTAGAGGCACCTTTACTGTTTTTTTTTTGCTTTCGAAGGAGACTTGGCGTTGGATGCAAGCAAAACATGATGATTACGATGAAGTTGTTGTCGATGGGGTGGATTTCGAAATCGAAGTCTTCTTTTCAGTTGCGGCAACTTTCTTAGGTTTGGTTGCAGTCGTAGTCTTTTTGGCCGTTTTTTTTTGCTGCCCCCGCAGCCGCCGGCATCTTTGTCGACTTGGGTTTATCGCTGGAAGCTGCTCGTTTTGCAGGTGACTTCTTTGCTCTACCTCCAGCCCCAGTTTTTTTTGTCGCCGCTGGCCGGTTTCGAGGCTGAAGCTCCTGAAGAGGACGAAGCTGCCAATTTGAAGGAACCGGATGCACCTTTTCCTTTAATTTGAACTAAAGCTCCTGAAGCGACGCCTGACTTAAGTATTTCTTGATGAAAGTCGCTACTTTCTCGGCATCGACCTTGTAGTTGGCAGCAATATATTTCTTGATGGCTTGCAAAGATGATCCACCACCTTCCTTTAAACCTTTGATAGCGTTGTTGACCATCTCAGATGTCGATGGATGAGAGGGTTTAGCCCTTGGGTTCTTGGCTTTTTTTCCTTCTTCCAAACATGAAATACGTAAATACGTGTAAAGTGTAAAAAATGTCAATAACACCCAAAACGTTAAAAATGCCAAATGTCCAAAATGCCAAAAACTAATAATGTCAAAACATCTTCCAAATATTCATACATGTTAATAACAAATTACAACCGAAGCAGGGTCGGATCAGCTAGTAGTTTAATATTTATACAAAATGTAAGTATCAATCTTTGCCCGGGTCTAACAATACGGTAAAGTTTCAAATAATAAATTTTGTTTATAAAGTTTGGATTTATTACCAAACTAACAACACTTAATTTTAAATTCGTCATTAACAACCCCCTAATGTGACTTTACGATTGTTAATACGATCTCATTGCATTATTAAAGTTTCGAACTTACAACTCCTACGTTAGTTTCGATGTTTGCACAAGTGTCATATTTCTAGGCAAAACCAATATAATTTACAAACTGCTGAAGTTCCAGATATTGACTCGATAAATAGGAAATTATTGTTTACACGGGTGCAGACATCAAACTTTCATGGAGTGTACTGTGTGAAGCGTTACGTCGAGTTCTCCGACGTTGTTTACAATAAAATATAAGGGTAATATACAGGGTGTTTAATAAATCATACTCCAAACCTCGGCTGGTGAATTTGTATTAAAAAATAAGGCATATTAATTATATTAATATAGGTACTTCATTTTCAATATATGGGGTGTAAAACATTTTTAAAAAATTAAGCAGTTTCTGAATGTTTGAGGAGGTAATAGCTACTTTGATTACTCATTTGGATATTCTACCCTTAAAGTTTTTAAACTAAATCTGTATGGCGTTATAAATCTGTATGGGGCTAGGATAAATTATTTATTTCATACTTTTTAGGTAGTTTAAAAACGTGGTATACTAATATTTGTACATAAAAGATTTCCTCACATCATTCTTCCTATGACTACCGCTGTAAAAGAGATTTTCTGATATTCACCCACCATAAAGTCTTACTGGGCTCAGTGGAACTCCCTCATCCTGGAGAACGGAATTCTGAAGCACAGGATTCTGGGACTGACGAACACCCTGGGGAAATTAAGAGAATGTTTCAATTGGGTGAACTGCCAAGCATATATCAAAGATTGATGAGGAAATTTTAAGGGGTGTGCTGTAAGTAATGGGCCTTAGAAGCCAGTAAAAGCTCCCATGAAGCAATATAACGTGGGCAGTCCATTTGAAAGTGTTGCCACATTGATGTCGCTGATCCATTTCCAGAATCTGACTCCGGAAATAAGTATATCGTAGTAATGATGGATTATTTCATTAAATGGGCTTGCCGAATTAAGAACCGTGGACCATTGCTGATGTCCTTGCAAAAGACTGGATCAACCGTTTGGGTATTCCTTTGGAGTTGCACTCTGACCAAAATAGAATTTTCGAGTCTACTCTTTTCCAAGACGTCTGCCAACTGCTGAAGATTAATAAAACACGGACGACAGCATTACACCTACAACCCGATGGAAAGGTAGAAAAGGATGATTAGGACTATTAACCACCATTTGTCAAAGGTAGTCCCTGAGCACCAAAGAGATTGGGAACAGTATCTTCACTTTGTTTGGCATACCGTTTGTCTGTTCACTAGTGCACGGGTCAGATCGCGGTCAGTGTTATTATGGGTCGAAAGTTACCACGAAAATGCGATTTAAAGTATGTCCCCAGGAAAAATGATTGCGGGTGAAGACAATGTCAACCAGTTATGCCAAAGGATGACCGACATCCACCAACGAGTCCGCTTCAATATCGAGAATGCCAATGCCCCAATGAAGGAAGCATATGATATCGAAGCCGATGGCGGGGAATTCCAAGTTGATGGTTTTGTTTGATTGTATAACACGCAACGTCGTCGTGGATATTCGCCCAAGCTACAAAGTTATTGGGGATATTATCTACAGAATAAGGAAGCTACCTCGAGGAAAACCACAGTTGATACACTTCAACAGATTAGCCCCTTCTGCCGGAAATCATGACGACGAAGTTGAGCAACTCCGCAGCATCCAACCACCCGATCAAGAGATGACCTTTGAGCAGTTTCTGGCATTCTCGAATAAAAAGAAAGTGGTGCACGACGTGACCAGAGAAGAACCCCTAGACCTGTTAGAGGTGCGCATAGAATATTAACAGGCTTATTGCGTGGATCGAGATCTCTGGATGTATAGGAGAATAGCCAAAGTGTAGTCAGTTCCAGAGAGTGGGAAAGGTCCTTCATTTCGAAGTTAAACAACCAGTGAGTACTAGAAACATCTCCTATTTAGTAACAAAATTCTCGCAGGACAAGGCAAAATATAGCGATCTTTGGAAGACTCTTGTAGAATTGATGAAATTGGCAGTCCCAAAAATCGCCTGTGGGTTGGATGGACTGAATTGGGGGTGGAGCGAAATATGATAGAAACTATCTTTCGATTCAGTGGCATCGACATCCTTGTATGTTGTCTCAATATTTGTAGCCCAGATTCAAAGAGCGTCGATTATTACTTCCACCCAACATCTCGTTGTCGAAATGGAGAGTCCTTCAAATATCGCCATACCATGAAGGATTCTGGGACATTCCGGGAAGAAATAGTCTTAAAGAGGGGGCAAATTGACGGAAATTCATGCGCTATTTCGTCGAATTTCATCCGATATTTCGTGGAGTCCAAAATGTTGTTGGCTGGCTACCCGTGGCCGGCGGCTGACTTTACGGAAATTCACCGAATTTCGTCGAATGATCGAGAAACGTTCTAGAGAATTCTGAAAAGAAATATATAAATACGGACAGCTGGCGAAAGGAGTCATTCAGTATTCGATGCCGTATAGTAAACATCAGGTTTTCAAGATAAATTGTAAATACTTGTGTGAATATAACAGTAGTGGAAATAAATTATAGTGAATCCGACTGTGTTTTTAAATAAAACCAAGAACCGGAAGAGTAAGTAAAAAGATTGCAATATTTCCAACTAGGAAAAAAAAAACATCGTTGGATGTTGAATGGCACAATTTATCGTATACCCAGTGCTCTGTTTTCGTGAACTGAAGAAAAAAATTCCGGAAATTGGACGAGACCGACCTTCGTCTGCGCTGAGGAATTTAAATTAAATTCTATACAAAGCTAGAAAATGGATTAAGAGGAGCTTTTTAATAAAGACAAAAAGCAAACGTACTCACCGTTAGAATGATTTTCCACAGCCTCGGTTTGATTCTCCGTTGGATTTTCGTTTTCCTTATTGTTTTCCGCCGCTTCTCCGGATCCTTGATTCTCTTTGCTCGTGTTGCAGCCCATTGCGTTTCACGTTTGATTTAATTACTCAGTTATTAAAGTTTTAATTTTCTGTTAACTGTGTGTTTTTTTTTTCGCTGGCACTTCAGAGTTTTGATGAAACCACTTTTTCTGGAAATGCGAGATAGAACAGAGATTTTTTAGCAAAATATTATAGTTTTACAGAAAAAATGTTTTTCAAATGAAAACTAAATATATCATTAAAATTAATAAATAAACTTTGGTTCTTGTGTGCAATTACAGTGATTTCCCATATCCTATATATCAATAAACTGACACCATATATGTATTACTTATAATATATAGACTGTCTCAGAACTACTGGTCCATTTTTGCAAAATTCAACAGTAAATGTGTTCGAAGGAACATACAAGGATCTGAACAAAAAATTGATCTCTTAACAGGAGGATAGTATTGACATTCAGGACAACCAAGTCGAAGATCTTCTAGAAATGACAAAACTTTAAAATGATCCAGAAAATCAGTGATCATATATGAAGTTCTGTGAGTGTTATAACAAGAAGAAATACGGTACCAATGCAATGAAAATATATTCTACCAGTGCACGTTATTGTCTGGTCACCTATCTGCCCTGATTTGTGTTAGTCTTCTGAAAAACTCACTCCCAGAATTACTACTACGTGTTCTCCTCAATAGTCACGTGAACATGTTATTCCCACATCGTTCTTTGACAGCATTGTTGGTCGTTCTGTCTTATGCAAAAATGTTTGAGACCGTTTAGATTTTTTGAATATACCTACAGCAAGGTGGTGTTGTTTCTGAATAGAACCCAAACGAAACTAGAAGATGCAACAAACAAGCTGCAGAAAACAATCACTGATCTCTATCCCATTAGAGAATATACATTAGGAGGCAATTTATATTCGATAAAGTTTCTCTAATCGTCCGACAGATAAAAAGATTATTATGATTAAGAGCATGGTGCATAAAATTATTTTTATATACATCACACATAAAGATTTTTATCAAGGTAATTTCTATAACTTGAAAGAACTTTAGTATAAAATATCATTTTATACCTACTATATCTTATGGAAAAATGTTTCAAACATTATTTGTTTAATTATTTTTGACAATGAAAAAAGTGAAAATAAGTATGTTGGGCAGACTAAACAACACGTGCATAAAAGAATAGAGCAACATGAATACAAATGTAGAAACGTGAAACTCGTAAATCAGCAATTATCAGGACAAAATCCACTTATAACCAGTACATCATTTGTATAAAGATCAGTAATTTTTATTTGACGAGGTGGTCCATTTACTATGCAAGAAATTAAAAAAATATTGATGTATTTTAAACATGTACATGGAACACAATAACATTCATTTAGTTTCTATTCAACTCTGTGCTCGTAAAAAAGTAAATAATTTACTTTATGACGCGAGATGTAAAAACCGACATCTAGGATTTTCGGGGAAATTAGCACATAAAGAAGTGTTCGAAAGGACATTCAATTGTGGGAAGCGCAACTGATGAAGGTTCCCTAACCAGAAACAATATACATTGTATATATTGTCTTGCGTACAAAAGAATAACATCTTGAAGAGGGTATTCAATATCTCAGACAGGTGAATTGAACCTGAAAATTTCATCGTGACATTCTAACCTAGGAATTACGGGTAACAGCAATTACATGAAACGGCTCCAGATTCAGAACCTCTATGTGCTAGTTTCCCCGAAAATCCTAGATGTCGGTCTTTACATCTCGCGTCTTCAAATTTAACGATATGTATCAAGTACATAAAGAAGTGTTCGAGAGGACATTCAATTGTGGGAAGCGCAACTGATGAAGGTTCCCTAACCCGAAGTAATATATATATATGTTGTATATATTGTCTTGCGTACAAAAGAATAACAGCTTGAAGAGAGTATTCAATATCTCTGACAGGTGAATTTAACCTGAAAATTTCATCGTGACGTTCTAACCTAAAAATTACGGGTAACAGTAATTACATGGAACGGCTCCAGATTCAGAACCTTTATGTGCTAGTTTCCCCGAAAATCCTAGATGTCGGTCTTTACATCTGGCGTCTTCAAATTTAACGAAATGTATCAAATGCATAAAGAAATGTTCGAGAGAACATTCAATTGTGGGGGGGCGCAACTGATGAAGGTTCCCTAACCAGAAACAATATATATCATATATATATATATATATATATATATATATATATATATGTCGGAGATAACGAAATAGTTGGTTTCTCAAGTGGCGAAGGTCTAAAGACTATATAGTTTATATTATCAGTGATTACAAATTTGCCAGCTAGGGACCGGGGATGAATCACAATTACCCGGCGAGCTGTTGATTACGTGATGGTCGGTGTTATGCACGGTGTTTGTCATGAGAATCATATCGAGATGAACGAGGGCAGTTCTGTTTGAACTTCGAGAGTGGTAAGATCGTAGAGGGCTATCGCGTAATCGGGATTTCGCCGCGGTTCCGAGTAGAATACCTTGCGTACCAATTTGGATTAATAATATCATATCGCTAGGCCGATCGAACTTATGTTAGGTGGCACCAAAGATAAATTGATCATCAACATTATCTATTGTTCGTATAGTTTGAAACTCCAGTGGTAGATTATTATGGTGCCCTCGGTCAGTTTAGTGTGATTATTATCTGTCGAATAAATGTTTAGCCCACATTTATGCCCTTTTGGATCAAACCCGACATTCCTCTTTGGATTAAAACCCGACATCCGCGTAGTTAATAACTGATCCCTGTCGGGATCGATGGTAAAATGACGACGTTTCGGCAGAGTCACATCTGCCCTCTTCAGGTCGGTTCGCATAATTCTCGTAGCCTTCTGCTTTCGCTTCTAGTTACTCGAATACTATTCTGCAATTAGATGAAAAGACAAAAAGTCCTGTGTATATTAATAACAATGTAGCTTTAATGTAAATTATGACAAAACTATCTAAAAGGCTTCCCAGTAGAGAATAACCATTTATAAGGGCAAGAATAATCAAGATGATGGATTAGCTAGTTTGAAAGATGCAAACAAATTTAATGGAGATGTTGATCACGATAAAAAAATGAGATTAAAATGAAAAATTATGCCTCTAGCACGCTACTGACCGACAAAAGTTTCAAAAATAATCATCGAAGGATCGGACGGACCCGAAAAGCCATGGGCAACAAGAAGCTTTAGCTAAGCTTAAAGACAATCGATTAGTATAATTTAGGTTAGATAAATAGAGATAGTTATTTGTAGACACTCAAAGTAAATTACCATAATTGAACCCAAGTTAAATGCATACCTTTTACATTAGAGCAAAAAATTTAATCGCCTTAATTAACTTTAATAATATCATACTTTTTTAAATTTCAATCATACTTGTATTTATTATCAACCATTTACAAAGTATATTAAATTACAACGAACAAAAATTCGTAACGTACCGATAAAAAATTATACAATCGTCCATTTGTATTCAACTACGCCAACAAAACGTGCTTCAAAAGCGTTCTATAAACTTTTCTGTATACACATATACGTTTTCTGAAAGTACCTATCTAAATCGAAATAGTTTCTTTCGGTTCGTATAATAAAACCTGTCGAATCGGTTTCTTTATCTTCATTCTGTCCGGAAAACTTTGTTGGTTAGCGGGAAAAATAGAGAGAAAAAGAATGTCAGTATAAACAACTAAATATGTGTATAAGAATAGGAAATTACAAGTATTATATAATTCGTTATAGAGGAAGGGTTTGTTTTTAGAACAAAAGGAATTTGATTCATTCGAATTTTTTTCTTCCATGCATGTTGGTTTTCATCACGGCCCACACTGGCGGAATTTCAAATATTTTCGGTCAAAACCCCAAAATACGAAGTTGGCTCTGACAGTTACGGGACTTTATTTTTTGAAACTTATTGATTTATTGAATTGGACAACAGTTTTAAACGAATGTTTAACTTGTTTTCTGAATGATATTTGTGGCATATTTTTCAATGTCTAAGTACTTCTTGGGAAATAACACCACAGTTTAAAGAAAATTGCTGTATATTCCAAACGTCTGACCCCGAAACGTTTGGAATATACAGCAATTTTCTTTAAACTGTGGTGTTATTTCCCAAGAAGTACTTAGACATTAAATGTTTAACTTGTTAACCACCACGACAAAGTATCGTCTCCAACATAAAAAGTGACCATTGTTTCAATCGAGTTATTTAAAAAAATAGTGTCGTGTTTTAAAAGTGTTTGGGGTAACATTTTATCATGTATAGTGAACCTGGGGGTATGTATCTGTGTTTCTAAAGTTGATTTTTCACTTTTTCAAGTTTGCTTGTAATAAACAGAATAAAACTAATATACAACTTAAATTTTATTCAAATATTTATTTTATTTGCTTAAAAACTTGCGAATTCATTAGAATCAGACAACTTTATAAACATTATAATCAACTTATACATCTTGGCTTAATATCTGTCTCAATTGCAGTTGCTACTATGTGCTACTCTCCTGTTTATTAAATAATTAAAAACATAAAATTAAAAAAATATATTTTTGATTTATTTTTCATTTAAAGGTTCATCTCATCATAAGTCGTCGACAGTTACTTGAATATTATAAAGACTGTAATTCGACAGATAATAAAGAAATACTCGAAAATCTTCTCCACAAAGTAAAATTAATTTAAACATAACAAAAACATAAATTAATTCTTTGTATGATTGACGGAAAAACTGTAGATGCTATAACTGACACGATGTTACCTTTGTCATTTAACGTCAAAAGACTTCAATAATGCATCTCTTAGTTTGTCTACAAATATTGTTAACCGGGAATTCTTAAATCTTGGAGTATCTCCACTACATGCCTGGATCCGTTTTTCGATTGTTTGAGTAATGTAAATTATAAACTAACTACATGTAAGTGGCAAACTCGAGGTGCAGAAAATAAAAATAAAATCAATATTAGAAGAAAATGTATAGAAAGACAAATTGAAAAAAAATGGGTCTCATAGTAGATAAGCCTAAGCCTGGATTTGGAAGTAGCAATGACGGAAATAAGGCAAGAAATTTTTTCAGTCATCTAAAATAACGGGCATTAACAAAAATATAGTTTACCGATTCTTCTAATTCATCCATATAAATTATTTTTTTTGTTGGAAGACAACTGTGCTGTTTATTAAACATTATTCATGGTTCCCCTTACTAACAACAGTACACAAAATTTTAATCCATAGCTATGAAATAATACCAAATTGTGTAGTGCTTCTGGAATTACTTGCAGAAGAAGCTCACGATTGTAGGAATAAAGACATGAAAATGTAGTAGAAATCAAAACATCGAAGATGTGTTTAGTAACCTTCTAGTACCATCCGACATTTCGAGAACATATTATAAGAAAAATTCTAAAATAAATGAATACGAGGGCTGCCTTTTATATTTCGGGATTAGAGAACAAAAACAAATATTAATCATCGAAAATCGGTTTATTGTTTTTCAAAATATTCCCCATGAAGATCTATACACTTTTGCATGCGTTTGAACCAATTGTCGAAGCACTTTTTCCACTCTGATTGAGGTATCTCCAAAACATGCGTTCTGAACGCAGCAACCGCTTCTTCAGGTGCCGAAAAATGTTGACCTCTCAGTTTGTTTTTTACGTACGGGTTTAAAAAGAAGTCATTTGGTGACAAGTCCGGACTATACGGCGGATGACTCATCAAATCGATGTTTTGAGTGGTCAAAAATACAGTTGTTTGAGCCGCTGTGTGAGAGCTCGCATTGTCGTGGTGAAGAGTGATCTGTCTTTGGCGGTTGGTTTTCCTCTTTTCTTTTAAACAACTGGCAAACAAATGGTTGTGTACCACTCAGAATTGACTGTTCTGCGTTGTTCTAGTGGTACGGTTGCGACATGTCCAGTTTTTTTGAAAAAACAGGCAATCATTTGCTTGGAAGTGCTTCGTCCGCGAACAACTTTTGTTGGATTCGGCTCATCTTGAAACACCCATACAGTCGACTGCTGTTTACTTTCGGGCTCATACGCGTAAATCCACGATTCATCACCTGTCACTATGTCATAAACGTGTTTTGAAGAACCGCGATCGTATTTTTTGAGCTTTTCTTTCGACCAATCGACACGAGCCTTTTTTTGAACGATTGACAAATTGTGTGGGATCCAACGCGAACAATTTTTTTTGGACATTTAAATGTTTATGCAATATTGAATGTATGCTGGTCCCACTGATCTTGCAATATCAGTTCGCGCACAGCATCAATGGTTTCCGGAACAACAACTGTTTTGGACGACCTTCACGAAATTCGTCTTGGAGTGAACTACGACCTCGATTGAATTCACCATACCATCGATAAACAGTGGTCCTTGATGGAGTTTCATCGCCAAAAATTAAATTAAGTTCATCCATGCACTCTTGCTGACTTAATCCACGTCGAAAGTTGTAAAAAATAATCGCACGAAAATGTTCACGATTTAATTCCATTTTTTTGGCCGAGATGAATCCTTTAAGTTACTGTAAACAACACATAGCGCTCGTATGTCAAAACGTTCTGAGTACGTATAACCTCAAAAATGTTAAACTTTTCGATAGAGCTGTCAGTTGTCAGATTGCAACACTAGGGTTGTCCAATCCCGAAATATAAAAGGCAGCCCTTGTACCCAAAAGAGTTAAAATATTTATTAAATATGGATAAGTGAGAATTCACAATAGTCAATAATATTACAAAAGTGTGAATCGGAGTGAAATAAAGCTTTTATGCTATATTTTTATTTAAAGTATTTCAGCTTATAAAAGGTTTAAGCCATTTGATAGGTTTTGACCCAAATTTTAAGAAAATCCGCCTGTGTGCGGTCTACTAATGAACAATTGGCCCTGGCGTATCAAACGATTTTCAAAGTCACGTGATAATAGAAGGTAGCTAGAATCAGTAGCTTGCTAAGGAATAAATTAACTTTTGATATGTATTTTAGCTAATTTTGGTTAATATAAGAATCTATTACATGAAACTCATGATAACCTTTCAGTTTATTTTCTAAAAACTTTAAACCTCCTCTCAAATAGAAACAGTATAATTTTTACAGAGCCCTGAAAATAGAGCTAAATACGAAGAGTCTGGCTTCCGCGCGCGTTCCGTCACTTAGACCCAGCAACAAAAAAAATTATTTAAACATATAAAATATGAATATTAAGAAATACAAAAATTTATACGTCATGGTTGTCCTGAGTCGCATTGAAAAAAGATTACCATTTGAAAAAATTAGTTACACCATTTTCAAGAGAGGTGTTTCCAACGATATAGGAGGCATAGGGTGCTCTATTTTGAAAAACAAAGTTGGATTCCACTTCCTGTATAACCGTAGGTCGCAGACATCTGAAACGAGCCTTCCGTATACCAATTTTCAGATTAATACCCCCAGTAGAGTCCCATATACAGATCGTCGCAGCTCATCGTGATATACTCTATGCCTACCAATGGATGAAATACACCATACACGGTGTATACACTGTGAGCTTGAAATTGAGATCTTTAATAGAACTTTTTTATCAATTAATTTTACACAAAATCAGCAATATTCATATCAAACACAATTTTTTAATTTCTTTTAAACAAGCATTTAATACTTATAAATAAATTTCAAATTTTGTATGGGTATATGAATATTATTTGCCACAATAAATGTCTTATTGTAAAATTATCATCTTTTAATTTAAGTATTACGTCGATTTTTAACACTGAATATTTTTCAAAATATTTAACAAAAAATTAATCTCAAATTGTCAAATAAAAACAAATTATTAACAACATTTCTAGCTCTCAGTTTTCCGTAAATAATCTACAAATCAGTAATCGTTTTGTAAACCATTTATCACTGACAACATAACCTGCATAATTTTCAAAAAAATTTCGATATATAAGCTGTAAATATATTAAAATCGTCGCATGCTAGAATAACATTTTTTGGAATTGTTAAAAAAAAGACAAAGGAAAATACTTCACTTAAAAATTCCCTGTTCTATATAGCAATTCCCTATACCTAATAAAGTAAACAATGAAAATCCACAAATTCCACGCAAAAAATACGCTCAAAACTTTCTGAAAAATACCTCAAAATGTTCTCTCCGACAGCCCGAATCACACAAAACCGACCACACTTGTAGTTCCTCTAATAAAAAAATCACTCGGCAATTTCGAAAATAAAGAACCACCGAAACGAAAAGAAGAATTTACGCACCCTTGTTGAATGAGTATACGCCGACAAACAAGAGGGTGTTCTCCCTATACACATTCAATTCAATTCAAAACCGTTCGAGAGTTTGCGCTTTTATTCCTCGCGAACGGAATGAGTCATAATTTTTTTCACGTCCTGAATCTTGTGAATTTTCTTGGGGGATTTACATATGAATATGTTCGTTAAAAAGAAATCGCCGGACAATAATTGATATTGTCATGATTCCTATTGGAAACGTTGAAATATATCTAAAAAATATTTTAATCACTTAGTGATGTATTGCGGATAGGCAACATGATATACAAGGCTCTTGCATGTAATGTTTACTATGTATTAAGTAATTACTCATTTTACATGTTGATCTTGCAGCGTTGCCAGACTGAAATTCTTTCATTGAAAACCAAAAGTTAATTAAAATTTATAGTAAATACTTGTTAATAATTGATAAAATCCGTTTTGAGCAAGGGTCTCCCTTTTTTGTGTAACAGGGATTTTTGGCTATTAAATGTTTAAGGATTTCAGAAAAAAGAGCGGCAGTCATTTGAGACTGAACGATGGAAGCGAAAGCTTCTTTCGAAATATACTTCCCGTCTCTCGTTATTTCACTGTATTTGTTCCTCTTTCTTTGAGTCATTCTTAGTAATGGATATAAATTTCAGATGAATTAAATTAATTGTCACTATTTTATTACGTCTCAAGTATTAATCTTATTACGTAATTTAATTCTTAATTTAAATATATCTGCAAAGAAACATGGCGTATACGTTAGTTTAAATTTTTAAATACATAATTTTTACCATACACTATTTCTTTTAAAAAAATACAGTTATATATCACTCAGTGTGTATTCCAACAAATGGTCAATGAAGCAAGACTTTAACTGCTTCTTTTTCATTTAAGATATAACTTTGGATTCTGTTCTCTTTATGTCATTTAAAATTATGGCACCATTAGATTCTCCATAATAACCACGAATAGGGATCAACTGGAAAAATGTTCATTACAAACATAAGCTGCTCCTTGAAAATCATTTGTAAAAATGTAATCAATCTACATTTAGGCTTACTGCAACACTAAAGACCGATGATTGATATGTTTTATTTTAAAGTTACAATTAGCTATTGCCTAACTCCAAACAATATTAAGTTTTAAAATAATGTGGTTCAAAAAATATTTACATATTACACTAATAAAATACAGGATAATTTTTTTCAAAATTGGTTCAGTTAGTCGTGATGTTCCGTGTCGAATAAGGTAAATAACCCTGCGTAATGAGTAAGCGCGCAGAGATGAGAAACTTGCAGTTGCTTCATGAAAATATGCTTACCTTTTTGTAATAGCATAGTAACTTTCATATTAAATATTCTATTTTTAATGTGAATTTAATTATTTGATTAATATATTATTATCACAACCTTCCCGACGGTGTTGTGTAAAAAATTGTCAGACAACGGACAATAGAAAATGTATTAAATATTGAAGTTCTCATAGGGTTGTTGGTGATCTGTTTTCTTTAATATTCATGAACTCGATAGAAACCCCAAAGGACGAAAACTTTTGGGTTGCAAAGAACAATTTTCCAATTATTATATCGGAGATTTTGCCAGGAGCAGATCCAGCCAAAAATTTGGCGGCCATTCATTTGGCAAAAATATTTTGAATACCGATATTTGATTACATTTTTACTTTTTTTTATTACAATAGATTTGTCAATATGAGTGAACAATTTTGGTCATTATATCTACTTCTCTGATTTCTCCACAATTCTGTTTCCTATAAAAATATACTTTTTACAAATTCATGGAATAGGGTCGAATTTCGACCACTGGGCGACCACTAGTTCTATTGAATACAAGAATTTTGCGTTCCAAAAGAAAGGCACTTGTTTTATTTATTTTACTATTTTTAATTATTGTTATTGTTTTATAGTAATTGTTTAAAATTGACGAATATAACTCCATCGGGGTTAAAATAGGGGGTGAGAGTTTATATTGGACTCTATAACCTAGATTTTTGGTTTGACCTCACTCAGAGATCAACTACCTACGTGTTAAAAAGGAATGTTAGCCTTCCTCGTATTTTATTCCTGGGTTTATTAGATGTGTATTGACCACAAATGTCATTTATTAACCTTTAACTGTGGACGTCACAATATTGTAACATGTCCATGGACGCGAGGTCTCACAGACCGCTATAAGTTTTGATTTTTTTAAAAGTAAACAATTGTTTTAGTTTTACTTATTTATTTTTTATTTACATTAGAGACATCAAAATCAAAGAATATAACAATAGTTTAGCTTATATAAACTTTTTTTCTTATATATTTATATAAATAATATTTTAAGGCACTTTTTAGCCTAAATTTACCTGAGATAAAAAAAAACTATAACTTGAAAAATAATAACTTTTTCATAAACCAAGGGTAATTATCTGTAACTATAAACTATACTGAACATAAAAAACAAAAAATCAACTTCTTAACCTAAAACATAAAAATTCTGACATGGGTCAAAAATCAGTAAAATTATTGACATTCATTGCACAAAGGCTTGGAACACTGAAGGCATATCGCTTGTTTACAACTAACACAAGTGTAGTTAGTCTTCCTCTTTAGTTTAGGTGGACAGATTCTACAGGTCTTTCGCTTTAAGGATTCGATTTCCAAAGAAGGAGGCTCTTCTGAAGATAAGTCTGCTCCTAAAACTCGCTTTAGTGTCAAATTCAATTCCTTGGGCAAATTTGAGTTGATGACGCGTCTTTGCATATGAGGCACGACCAAGGATCTTGCTAACTTCTTGAGAAAATCTCCTCTTTCTATTTGTTTAGACAAGTGCTGATTGTGTAGAATATGAGCATTTACACCACACAAGTCCAGAACTCTAAAAAACACAACCATAGGCCACCTTCTAGTTCGTCGACTGCTTGAATAAATAGAGCATTTCTTGTCTGTCTCATCCACTCCTCCTTTGGTAGAGTTATAATACTGAATAATTTCAGGTTTATTGATGCGATCGTCGATGGTGTTACTGTGATGCATTGATGATACCAAAACCACAGCTTTGTTCAATTTTTGGACATACGAACACAGAGTTTTGTCTTTCGTAAACCCAAACAAAGCAGAACCAACTTCACGAGACTTGTGTGGCTGGAATTCTTTTAGTAATTCCCTTTTATTTTTTTTCACGGTTCCAACATATGTCAGTTTTCTCTTAGCTAGTTCATCAACAAGTTCAATTGATGAGAACCAATTGTCTGCTGTCACGTTGCGGTTTGATCCTTGAATCGGTTTCGTCAAACGCAAAACACACTGAGTTGGAACCAGAAATTTCTTCTCTTCGGCTGGCAATCCTATCCCATCAGACCCTTTGCCAGAATATATATAGCCATTGTAGAAATAAAAAGTTTTAGCGTCACATAAAGCACGAACAACCAGTCCATATTTTCCCGGCTTCTTTGGCATATAAGAGATCATATGACTCCTCCCTCGAAATTTCACCAACATTTCGTCTACAGTGACACATTCGCCAACTGTATATAATTTTTGAGAGTTTGTGACAAACTTCTCAAAAATCGAAGAGATCGCTGCTAGCTTATCAGTCTTTTGTCGCTCTAGACGATCAACTGGGTTATCAAAACGTAGGCATCGTAGTATAATCAAAAATCTAGTCTCAGACATAGTGCACCTAAATATTTCACAGCCTGTACCATCTGTAGCGAAAATGTAGCTCGAGCTTTCATGATTGGATTTCAAAACAGCAGAATAATACAATAATCCAAGAAAAGCATTCAACTCTACCATATCTAAAGGTTTTAATTCAGATCTATCTTGACGCTTGAACTTTGCTTTGAATTCAGAAATTTTCATATTGGTCCATATCAAAATAGTCTGCCGCATATCTATATCAAAAAGTTTGTCCCAAATACTGATAGGATCCTTGTTTTCGTCCTTGGTCAAACGAGAAGTAGATCGACAGGTAACAATGTTATGTTGAGGAGTTTTTACCCTCTTAGATGGTGGATTAATAGACCATTTGTAACGATTTTTGCCGTAGTAATAATTAGGTAGTGAGTTTGAAGTTTCAAGTCTTCTTTGAATATTTGAAAGTGGCACGTTACTGTCTGAGCTATCATCATCCGAACTATCATTCCTAAGGTCTTGTCTGCTATCTGTTCCGGCACTTTCTTGGTCACTATTATGTTGTTCTATGATGTCTGTTTCATACACTAAACAATCACTAATGTTGTCTTCATTATCTGACTGATCTGACGCTAAAAGTAAGGTACTGACTTCGTTTTCAAAAGAAGGATCGTTGACACGTAATATTTTTGCATGCTTTTGTGATAGCGACGGTGACCTTGAAGATCGTTTACAAGCAGAAGTACTTGGCTTAATGTTTTGTGACATTTTGATTATAAACTACCTAAAACAAACAAAATCGCATTTATTATTTTTTGTAAGGGAACCATGGACATGCGGTCCAACATACCGCAATCGAAATTAAAAACAAAATAACTCACCCAATTTACAGCCGGTGACACAACCTCTCGCCTTCGCAGACGTTTTGACACTAAAACCGAAGCTACTAAGCGCGGCAGGTACGGGGAACGCGGGGAAGTGGGGTAAACGCGATTTTTGAAATCCCAAGCGGTCTGTGAGACCGCGCGTCCATAGTTAAAGGTTAATATAAATGTTTTAAATTTTACCTATTATATGTATAGATTTTTTAAACCGGCAACACCGTATATGTTATGTTGTAAGGGACACTTGTAAACATTAATACTTAACCTCACTTAATATTGTCAGTGTCAAGTAGTATTGCTTAATATTTAAGTTTTATAAAATTAGAATTTATCGAACATATTGAAGTAGTTGCTGACTTGATTTAATAATTAAGGTAAGACTGAACAGTTTGCATGTTTACATACTATTTTTGTTTTCATAACCAATCGTACGTTTAAAATCTTTTGAACTTTGACTTTAAGCTCAATTTCACATCAAAATAGTGTTAAAAGAATATAAAAAAGCAATTTAATATAATATAATCAATATAATATATAATATATATATATATATATGTATAATCAACAATCTAAAAGACTTTTCAATACCAAATTTTTCCGTTCATTACAATCAGTCACAAATAAATAAATGTGATGGCGTTGTCTTATATATTAAAGAAAATATTTCGTCTATAGTTAATATCTCGCACATAAATGGCAGCAATTTTCTAAGGGTTACTCTATCTAGTAATTATTTTGCAAATGATATTAAAATAGGATTAACAGCTTTCTATAGGTCTCCATCGACCAACATTAAACAATATCTCGAAAATTTAGAACTATACATAAGCAACTTACAAAAACAAAACTTAGAAGTATTTATTGGGGATATTAATATTGACTTATTAAGGAAAGACAGTAACGAAACAAGTAAATATCTAAATACTTTAATATCCAACGGTTTTATTTCTTACATAAACAAACCAACCAGAGAAACCCAAAAAACTGCTAGCATTATTGATCATATTTTCATTAGAACACAAAATTATATAAAAGAACAAGTACAAATTGAACCTATTCTTTTTCACACTGACATGACAGATCACTTCTCACCTTTTGTCCTTATCTCACCGTCAAAACAAAATAAACCAGATTCACAATCACCAGATAAAAAAATAGTGAACAAGATAAATTACGTGAAACTAAAATCTCTGTTACATAAGGAATCATGGGAAGAAATATTAAATTGCAATTCAGATCCACAATTTGCTTATAATATGTTTATTAATAAACTCAACAACTTCATAACATCATGTACAGAAACGAAAACAATTATTACTAAAATAAAAAAGGTTAAACCATGGATAACATTAGGGATAATTACGTCTATTAAGAAAAGAGACCGTATGAAAAGGAACGTGATAAAAAGTTACTCTCTTGAACTTGAAACACAGTACAGAACCTACAGGAATAAACTAAATTCGTTAATAAGAAAAACAAAAAATGATTATTATCAAAACGAAATCGATCAAGCTGGGCTGAACTATAAAAAACTATGGACTGTAATAAATAACATTACAAGTCGCAGCAAAAGTGTTAAACAAATTCATAACATTACTTTTACTGATGAAAATAATAAACTAATATCAGATAATGTTGAAATAGCCAATTTATTTAATAGATTTTTTACTAACATGGGGACTAATATGGCAAACAAAATCAATAAAACAAGATTATCACAAGACTTCTTTAAAGATGATAAAGTAAATAACAACATATTTTTAAAACCTGTCACACACAATGAAATTACCACTACAATATCTAAACTAAAAAACAACTGTGCACCAGGACCTGATCGAATATCAACCACCACAATTAAAAACATTCATGAATATATTACTTCACCCCTAGCTCATATAATTAACCTCAGCTTTCTATGTGCAGAAATTCCTCACCAATTCAAAGAATCAATTGTCACACCAATTTTTAAAGCAGAAGACCCCAATAAGTTAACAAATTATAGACCTATATCCATAATAAATAATTTTGCAAAAGTTTTTGAACACTGTGTAAAAGAAAGGCTGTTAATTTTTTTAAAAAAACACAAAGTCCTCAGTGACAGGCAATATGGCTTTATACAAAACTCAAACACCGAAAATGCTGTGGTAGACTTTTTAGAAAAGACAGTTGAGGCCTTGGACAGATCGGAGAAGTGCTTGGCAGTATTCCTTGATCTTGCTAAGGCTTTTGACACAGTCTCCCATAACATTCTTCTTGATAAATTAAACAACTACGGGATTCGAGGACAGACAAATAACTTGCTAAGAAACTATCTATCTAATAGAACACAAAGGGTGAAAATTGGAAACAATACTAGTTCTGCATCGACTGTAAAAATAGGAATTCCTCAGGGAACAGTTTTAGGACCAATATTATTTCTTGTGTACATGAATAACATTTCAAATATTTACAAATTTTCTGGGCACCTTGTGTGTTACGCAGATGACACAGCCATAATTTTCACAGGTAAAACATGGGATGAGCTCAAAAAACAAGCAGAGGCTAATTTAAAACTGATAAATTCATTTTTGGATAACAATTTATTAACCCTGAATATCAAAAAAACTAAATTTATAACTTTTACTCCAACAATCATACATCAACCTAACGAATTTTCTTTGCAACTACATCAAAACCCAGAATGTCAGGAGCTATGTGAATGCCCAAGACTAGAAAAAGTACATTCTTTAAAATATCTAGGTGTTATTATAGACCAACATGTTCGCTGGTCAGAACATATAGTTCACGTCAGCAACCGTCTGAGAGCCCTTATGCACACTTTTTATACGCTAAGAGAAATTCTGTCGAAAAAAAATTTAACAATACTCTACAATTCATTGGTAGAATCCATTTTAAGATATTGTGTAGTGGCGTGGGGCGCTGCTTTTAATACAACTTTTAGAATTTTACAAACAACACAAAACACACTTCTAAAAATCATTTTCAAAAAAAGTAAACTCTATCCCACCCGCAAACTTTATGAAGAAAATCAAATATTAAACCTTAGACTTACTTTTATTTACCAAAGCATTTTAAGAATATATTCAAACCCAACCCAGTATCAGTACAAAAATAATCGAGTAACCCGCTCGACGGCCAATATGGACTTGAATGTCCAATTATTCAATAAAACCCTAAGTCAAAGGTCGTTGTTTTACTTTGGACCTAAATTATATAACCTAATCCCTATAGAAATAAAAAAAATACCCAACTTCAGAAAATTTAAATTAAAAGTAAAAAATTACCTGTTATTACATCAACACAAATTTTGTGAGCTACTTTCATCTAAAGTTTCATAAACAAGATTAATAAAAAAAAAACACTAAAACTGTTTGTAAGTGAAGATTTCCCAACCATCTACACCCTAAACTCATTTTTGTATTGTATAATTGATGTCTCCCTTAATTTTAATTTTTTTTTTTTCTGTTAACTCTTACTTTGTCAAATTATGTTTTCTTACCTGCAATATATCATTTATATGTACATTTTACAACAGAGGCATAATGAACGGACACATAGCAAAACAGACAGTCATGCCTAGGCAAAGTGTCCTTCCATCGTGTCTCTGTTAATTATTTAGAAGAATCAGCCCTATATTTTGAAGTATGATTGTACATTTACTTTGAGGATGAATAAATTTGATTTGATTTGAAAAATTTGATATAGTTTATTTTTAACTTTGGCTTACACACCCTTACGTCTGAATAAATGCAATTGTAATTTCACTGATTAGCATATTATCATAAATTTTAATAGTTGAATGTTAACTAGTCTACCACTAAAAATCAAACTTCAATTAACTTATCACACAAGACAAAATTTTTAGTCAGATAAGTAAACTTGAGGGATCAACACTCTATTGGACCTGATCTTTTGTTTCTTCCATAATTATAAAAATAGTCCCCTGCATTATCTTTTGAGAGCTTATTAAAGCTGACCATTGTGCTAGCAAGCAAGCATTTTTTATTAATAATAGATATAAAGAAGAACTACAAAAAGTTGTCACCCCATCTCAATATTGAGGTCATTTACAAAGTTTTGATTATAGAATAACTATCAAAATATCTTTTGAATAAACTGTTCCTGCCTCAAGATGAATATATCAAGTGAAGAATCTTTTTTTAAGTTAACTTACAATTGCTTTTGTTAAATTATATCAAGATAATAGAGTTTATTTATAATCTTGTGAAAACCTTTCACACGGTTTGATTGATTGACAAATGCTCCAATTTTGCAATTTTACACTTAAGAACATATCAGTAACTGTTACTTGTAGTGTACTTCAAGGATCACATTTGGGTCCTATGCTGTTTGTATATAAATGGCATTGTCAGTAAAGATATTGTTGATAAATTCTATACACAAATGATGTAAATATTTTCTTATGATTTGCAAAATGATTTAACAGCTATATTAAATTGAAAAGTCACAAACTTTGCCTAAATCTAAACAAACATACCATCTTCTTTTTATTGTGGTTCACATATCTGAATTACAATATAATCACTTAAGAATCTCACAGGAACAAAATGTGTTCAATTTGTAGGCTTTTGAATAATCATTATAGAGTCTTAAGAAAAGGTTTTGTAATAATTAAATCATAATTCTGATCTTCTACCATGTATAATGTTCTTAACAGTGAATTAAATTGTACCCTAATAATCATTTTTAGGGTTCCGTATATACAATATACGGATACCCTTATAATATCACTCCGGATTTCTGCCCCTGTCACATCACAGCAATTTTCTCCCAAACTACTGGACGGAAGAGGTTGAAATTTGGTATCAACGTATAGTTTGGTGATCCGATCAGGAGTACATAGCGTAAAAGAAAACAAATTGATTTTAGGGGTACTTCTGGGGGGGAAAAACTAAAAAAATCGACCGTTCCCCCTGATCTCCGAAACTACTGAGCCTAAAATTAAAAAAAAATAGGAAATATAGAACGTTGCCCGAACTTTACAGGAAAAATAAGGAGAGACCATTAATATTAATTTTGGGGGGGCAAATTATAGAATTAAATAAAAATTTAAAAATAAAATTTTCAAACGCATCATGTAATATATCAAATGAAAGGTCTCATTCTGAGAAACACCAATATATTTTTTTCATATTTTAAAAAATATATATTTAAAAGATATTAACGAAAATATACCAAAATTTACCCATCCCTCCCCTTTTATCTCCGAAACTATAAAACGTAATGTTTTGAAAAAAATTTCCGGTATAGGTTCAGACCTGAAGTTTGGAAAAATAAACCTAACCTAACCTCTACTTTTAATTTTGGGGGCAAATTACCGAATTAAATGGAAAATATAAAATTAAATTTGTTTCTAACCCATCATGTTATATATCAAATGAAGGGGCTCATTACGACGAAAACAATTTTTTTTCATATTATTAAAATAAATTAATTAAAAGATATTAACAAAAATATAACCCATTCCGCCCCCTTATCTCCGAAACCATAAGCTCGAAAATTTTGAAAAAAATGGAGCTATAGCCCCTCACCTGAACTTTACTGGAAAAATAAGGAGAAACCCCTAATATTTATTTAATTAAATGGAAAATATAAAAGTAAAATTATTTGTAACCCATCATGTTATATATCAAACGAAAGGGCTCATTATGACGAAAACAAATGTATTTTTTTCATATTTTTAAAATAAATTAATTAAAAGATATTAACAAAAATATAAAATGTTTTACACATCCCCCCCTGTCTCCGAAACCATACGCTGGAAATTTTAAAAAAATGAAGATATAGCTCCTCACCTAAACTTTACTGGAAAAATAAGGAGAAACCCCTAATATTCATTTTAGGGGGCAAATTATAGAATGAAATGGAAAATAAAAAGTTATAATTGTTTCTAACGGGTCATGTAATATATCAAATCACAGGGCTCAAATATATTTTTTTAATTTTTTTAAAATGAATATTTTAAAATATATAAAAAAAATTTACCTATTTCCCCGTTATTCCCCAAACTTTAAGACCTAAATTTTTTTGTTTATTGAAAAAATATGGAAAAAATCCCTAATTCTATTATTTGGCTCCCAAATAATAGAATTAAACGGAAAACAAATTATTAGAAAACCCCCATAGTAATTTTAGGAACAAACTATACAATTAAATGGAAAATAAAGATTCAATTTTCAAACGCATCATGTAATACATCAGATAAAAGGCTCATTATGTGAATTACAAATATATCATATTTTTAAATCATTTATTTAAAAGATATTAACAAAAATATTAAACATCGACTTAATTCCCGCTTTAGAAACTACACTAACAGATTTAATAATTTATAATTTAAAACTTGACCTATTTTGCCCTTTATCTTCCAATCTACAGAGCCTCCAAACTCAGACAGTAGATTATCAAAGGCTTCCCTGAAAGTTTGTTAGTAAAATAAAACTCTAATCTTAATTTTTGGGGACCAATTATAAAAATAAAGCCAATCCTGAAGTAGATAAAATAAAAAGTGTATGTGTGGAAAATCAAAGTGTATATTTTTTATAAATTTAAACGCTTCCTTTAAAAGATATAAGGGTAAATATAAGAAAATGCACTCATTCCCTGCTTGTCTGAAACTGGAATATTAGAATCTTGAAGGTGGTACGGAACCCTAAGTATGCGAGTCCAACTCGCACTTGACCAAATTATTTTCCTACCAGGCTTCCTAGATTCTTGACTGAATACTGAATTTTACTACAACTTTGACATTAATATATATTTCCCAGTTTTACCAGACTTTGGATTAATACTTGAAATTACTTTCATAAGGCATAACTTTATTGAAACTAAGGATTTTCTCATTATTGAATTATTTCCCTTATTTGTATCTTATGAATCTAATGCTGCATGTTTAATGTAACCTATTTAGAGGGGTTTTAGCTCTTATATAAATGAAGAAATGAACAGTGGCATGTTATTCAGGTAAATACGCACATAAGTTCTATATGTATCAGACTTTGGTTTTCCACTGTAAGATGGCGCTGCATGGTAGGGTCCTTTATCAAACTGCTACATATACTCTCTTAGCCAGTACAAATCAAATAATAAATACTTTTTTTACAAGTACAATATTTTTTATGAAGTAATGAAATCTATAAGTAAATATTAAGATTTATTTTCCGAATTGTTACAAAAAAATAATTCTTTCAACTTTTTATACATATATTCACTTTCATATATTTTTAATTTCTCTACAAAAATAAGAATAATAAAGTTTTTGGTTTATATAGCCTTTATATAGAACTAGTAGTTATACTTAAAGTTGAAGTAAATTTGTAAAATGAAATTTCTCTTGTACATGTAAAACATACAAGGGATCAGGCCTAGTAGCGACATCTACAGCAAAATAATAGAAAACCAAACTTGTTATTGTTGAAGTGTTCTAAAGGTATAGACACTATAGCCCATAGACTACCTCTTTGGTATACCCTGGTAACTGATATAGGTATTTTATAATGCTTATGATTTGAAGATCTAAAAAGATACAATTGTACTAGGATGCTATAACTATACTATTTACACGTTTTTTACAGATACCTAATTATCATACAATGGAGCAAGTAACGGACATTCCAAAATCCAAAACGCTTTTTTATATAATAAAACTAAAGTTCCCAAAGTACCACCCATTTTGGTTTGTTCTGTATATGTACATAATTTACTTCAGAATAGCAAAAAGAAAACTGACATATAATTTGAAACCAGTCCCTGGCAAACTGATAGCAAACATCCTAAAAAAGCAATACTTTGATGACATAAACAACACAGTAATTGTCAACGAAGACAATGTGTACAGACATGATAAAGTTCTTCTATTATATGCAGAGGGTAGTAATTTTTACAGACCTGTATATATTCTGACAATTAAAAATTGTGATAAGGACAATATTTTACTTAGTGAAACGTTATATCACAACATCTCAGATGTTTGTGAAAAAACATCTGCATTTAAGTTACTTGAATACAAAGAAAGGTTTGTAAACTTTGCTGATGAGTTAGATCTGTCCTTGATCAATTCCCCACATGATGTATCAAATTCTGTAACTGATGTAGTTCTGAAAAGATTTTTTGAGATACCAAAGATTGTTAAAACTGGGGACATATTAGAGATCAATATAAAATATTATGCTCCAGAAATTTTTTACAAAAACAGCAAAATAAATCACATTGAAAATGTGTTTTTTAAAATAAACAGAATAAATTGTAAAGGAGAAACAAATTACAAACCACATTTTTGTGTGGTAGGACAAACTGAAATGAAGCAGTCACCGAATGTTCAATGTTATTTACCAAAGAGGTTTTATAAACAGAGTTATTTTAAATGTGAAGAAGATTGTTATATATTAAAGGAAGTTCAAATGTGTCCCTATGGGCTTAAGAGTAATTTGGAAAAATTAGAGAAGTCTGTAAAGCCATTTTTGACAAAAAGTAAGTATCCTTGGTTGTAACAATATTTTGAAGAAAATTTTCTATTATTTATTAACTCATTTATTATTTTATTTCATTAAAATACTATTTTCATCAATGTGTTGTGTGAAATTTCAAATGTAGTTTTTCACTGCTGAAAATATTTGAAAAAAGACTTTCATAGATATTTTTTATTTGTACTTCAGATGTGATCTACTCTGCCAAGGTATTTTATTTACTCGGATTTTATTTGCCAACAAATAAATAATTAATTCATCTTTATTCATGATATAATAGAAAGAGGGGTATTTTTTTAAAAAATGTTTTTAATTAATCTATATATAAATAGGCAAAGACAAAACGATTAGGTACCAATTTCTCCTCTGTCTCTCAACCGATTTTCTTCATTTTTGTTTTGTTTGGTAGCTACTGACGACCTTCAGTGCAGAATGCTAATATTAATTTATAATATTGGTTTATTCACTAAATAAAATATAATAAAAATTCATTATTTACGTCCATACTGTCAACGCCGAACAACTGACTCTGCCGCCGCTGTCAGACAGTCAGACTGCACGGTCAAAACACAAAACATTCAGTAATTATATATGGAGCGATCGTTAGTTTTATCCTTAAAGTATGTACTTCTGGAAATGGCATGCAAGCGTTGTTATTCTTTATTGGTAAAATAGTCAATGTAGTAGATCAATATTGATTTTTCGGACGCGTAGCAGTAACTTACATATTAAATATTCTGTTTTTAATGTGTATTTAATTATTTGATTAATATATTATTATCACAACCTTCCCGAAGGTGTTGTGTAAAAAATTGTCAGACAGCGAACAATAGAGCATGTATTAAATATTTAAGTTCTCCTAGGGTTGTTGGTCCTCTCATTTCTTTAATATTCCTGAACTTGATTTAAACCGCAAATGACGAAAAATTTGAGGTTGCAAAGAACAATCTTCCAATTATTATATCGTATATTTGGCCAGGAGCTGTTCCAGCTAAAAATTTGGGGGGTCATTCATTTGTCAAAAATATTTCGAATACCGATATTTGATTACATTTTTATTTTCTTTTTATTTCAATAGATTTGTCAATATGAGTGAGCAATTTTGGTCATTACATCTACTTCTCCGATTTCTCCACAACTCTGTTTCTTATAAAAATATACTTTTTACAATTTCATGAAATAGGGTCGAATTTCGGCCACTGGGCGACCACTAGTTCAATGAAAAGTACAAATTACCACTGGTATTCTTATATATAAACTATTTTTATTATTAACTTATTAAGAAATGTTGGTCGTCGTAGGGACTCAAAAGTTGTAAAGATTTTGGTAGTTTTTTTAAGTATGATTCTTGTAACTAAAATAATTTTAAGTGTTTGCCATTTCCGTAAGTTGTTTGCAACATTGATATTATCCTAAAAATGCATATATATGTTCATTTAACATAACAAATATCCAGTAATCTTCCAGTATAAGAGCATTCTGAATAAACCATCAACCCGAAATTTTCAAGTCTGGAGCATGGTTAGTTAAACAAAAATTAATGCAGGCTTGAAAATTAGGATATAAATTCTCCTCAATCAATCACAAGAACTACGTTGTATCGTTGTTAAAATGTCCAAAATGAAAAAAGCGTCAAAAATTAAAGAAATATTTAGAAAAAACAAAAATACAAAATATCTCAAAATATGCAAATTCACAATAATGACTAAAATGTGTAAAAACAAAAAAATTGTCGGTATTACATAAAATGTCAAAAATGTAATACGTTAAAAATCTCAAGTCAAACAGAATAAACTCGATTTTTTCAATTTCCTTTAATTCCAATATTTTTTCCAGTAACATATGTAGATTCAGTTATATATAAAACACAATATATTACATACATAATTGTTTGAACCTATTTTTTTTTATTAAAACAACAAGTAACGAGAAGTAGTTGCAGCAAACATTGTAAAAGTTAAATAATAATAAAATAAGTTCTTATGCAAAAAATTGTCCCAATTTAAACTTTACCATCATTCAAATATCCTTATTTGACATAAAATAATGTTAGTGAACTACCTGAACGGTCAAATTCCGATTCGCTACCCAAAAAGCTATAATCACCAACTCAAATATTTAAAAAGTTTTACAAATCAAAACTGCCTAATAAATTATTTTTATGGGTGCTCCATTTCTTTGGATGTGTTTTTGCAATTTTTTACTACCTTTAAATAGGTACTTCCTTTTATGGTTTCTTCAAAACAATAATAAAGTACTTAACATTCCAGCTTTTATGTCTTTGGAAAAAATATTTTCCGGAAATATTTAAGGTGGCGCTTACAATTATGTGAAGGCGTTTTCTAACAATTGGTTTTATTTTTATTGATTCTCAGAAAATATAATAAAGAATAAAGCATTCCAACGTTTATGCCTTGTTACAGAAATCTGAAAATTCGGAGAAATTAATTGGGTCATTTTGTGTTTACAAACAAATGCAGGTGTTGTTTATGATTGTGACTTGTATTCTTTGAATGAAAAGATGCTTTTATGTTCTCATAAATATGTAAAAATACATCGAATTCAGTTTTAAAATGTTATTTTGCAACTATTTTATCAACAATTGCTTGTGTTATTGTAAATTCGCATTAAAGCAGATAAGTCACTGTAAAACAGAATTCAAACTAGGGAAATTTATTTAGTGTATCCATTAAATAGGTACTACTTTTGTCTTAAACTCTATCTATACTATAACATACAAATAGCAACCATCATTGTTATATATACAAAATTACCAAAACAGGTACTAAGATACAACATGCTTGAACAAAATACATAATTAAATACTCTCTTCGAGGTGTCATTTCTTTGTACGCAAGACAATATATATTATATATAAATATAATATATATTGTTTCTGGTCGGGAACCTTCATCAGTTGCGCTTCCCACAGTTGAATGTCCTCTCGAACACTTCTTTATGCATTTGATGCATTTCGTTAAATTTGAAGACGCGAGATGTAAGACCGACATCTGGGATTTTCAAGAGAATCAGAACACAGAGGTTCCGAATCTGGAGCTGTTCCATGTAATTGCTGTCCTCTCTTAACTCCTAGGACAGAATGTCAGGATAAAATTTTTCAGGTTACTTCACCTGTCAGAGATATTGAATACTCTCTTCGAGGTGTCATTCCTTTGTACTCAAGACAATATATATTATATATAAATATAATATATATATTGTTTCTGGTCGGGAACCTTCATCAGTTGCGCTTCCCACAATTGAATGTCCACTCGAACACTTCTTTATGCATTTAATGCATTTCGTTAAATTTGAAGACGCGAGATGTAAGACCGACATCTAGGATTTTCAAGAGAATCAGTACACAGAGGTTCCGAATCTGGAGCCGTTCCGTGTAATTGCTGTTCTCCCTTAACTCCTAGGACAGAATGTCAGGATAAAATTTTTCAGGTTACTTCACCTGTCAGAGATATTGAATACTCTCTTCGAGGTGTCATTCCTTTGTACGCAAGACAATATACATTATATATAAATATAATATATATTGTTTCTGGTCGGGAACCTTCATCAGACTTCATTCACAATTGAATGTCCTCTCGAACACTTCTTTATGCATTTGATGCATTTAGTTAAATTTGAAGACGCGAGATGTAAGACCGACATCTAGGATTTTCAAGAGAATCAGTACACAGAGGGAGAACAGCAATTACACGGAACGGCTCCAGATTCGGAACCTCTGTGTACTGATTCTCTTGAAAATCCTAGATGTCGGTCTTACATCTCGCGTCTTCAAAAATACATAATTGTTATAATTCAACATTGTATATACAAAGTATCAGCATATTAACAAAAAATAGTATGGAATATGAGCCCTAGGCATTTTGGAAGATGAAGCTGTAAACTGACAGTTTAGGCCAACCAAGGTCGTAGCCAGAAAAAATTTTCGGGGTAGGTTTGATATTTTTTTCGTTGGGAAGAGGGGCTTTGGAAAATTTATTTTGATTGGTGATAGGCTGATTAGGACTGAAAAATGTATATTATGAAAAAGATGATTGGGTGAAATTGAATCTTGAAACCCAAAATTTGTGGGGGAGGGGGGTCTGGACAAACCAAATTTTAACCAGAATACTTTGACAATTATAATTATAATTTATAATTAATTATAAATAATCAAGTTTGATGTACACTACTAGATAAGTAAGCAATGCAGGATTTTAAGTTTTGTTGGCATGACTTCAAAAATATGCTAGATAGGTAGGTAATTAAATTTTACAGAATGAGCACCTTTATGGTTTACATTTTTTTTACTTTTTGTGTAGGTACCTAACAACAGTGAATGTGTTATTTTTGTTTAGTGTTGTGTTTTGTTAATTATTTTCAATATTTTAAATCTACTTGGAAATCAGTTAATACATATTTTTTGGTGTTTCATTTGGGTTTTTTTATTGTTTAGATAATTTACTTCTAGGGAGTTTGCTATTGAAATTGTTAGTTATCGCTTATAATCTATTATTTATGTGATGGCGTAAGCGATTCTGTTGATTTTTCTGACACTTACAAATTTCTGGTGTAATCTGAAAAGCGTCTAAACAACCTTGTATACTGTAATAAAAAAAATTTGGCTTAGCATTGGATTTTGTGTATTTATGTGTAACTAGGGAAAAGTGTATTCTTTGTAGTACGTAAAGAGAAATTAGCATTTATTATTTTTATCATTAACGTTTAACATATTTTTAGAAAAGTTACCTTTCAATCCGGTATTTCTAATGCAAGGCAACAATGGAAGCGGTAGAGAAATTTTGCTAACAGCTCTTAGTCATCGTTTGGGAATGCATTTTTACAAAATTTATAATAGCGAGCTGTATGCCAACGTTTATGCCCAAAATGAAACGAAGTTGAAAAACGCCTTCTTTACTGCAAAAATGGCATCGCCTTGTATTGTTTGCATAAGCAACTTTGAAGTAAGTACAACTTAAGGTACTTAAAACTAAGCGTTTTAGTGATTATTGAATTTTACAATCCTCATCATTATGTTTTTTTTTTGGTTTTACAAATTAAGAATAATTATTTTTTCATGTTTGCTTATTTTTCCCAAAAAATACAATTCTTTTAAAATAAAAATACACTCTTTTGTAATGCATTTCTCTCTTTTTAAACATTGACTAATTTATTACTGAATGAAAATTGATAGATTTAATTGCAAAAAATTGTATTATTAATAGATAGCCTTAATTGTATCAAACAAGTAAAAAAATTAGCAAGAATGAAGATAAATATTAATTTTTACTTTAACTTGAACTTCCAATATCTTTTGAATGAGTGAATTTTACGAAAAATATAACCAAACCTTTTTTCTAGAGAATTTAATAAAAATTATGCATTGTTTATATTTTTGGATATATTGTATAGAAGAATTGAGAAAAAGAAACGTGAGGAGTAAAAACACTTGAAGTTCGGGATAGACCTCTTAATATTAATATTAATGACTCAAATTTTGTCTCCTAAATAATATTTTCGGTATCCCATACAAAAAAATAGTTGTTTTTTGGCATAGCCTGCTTTCCATTCATTAAAGAAAAGTAAAAAATGTGTCCTATAATTGCTCCATTAAAGAGAAAGAATTTTATTTTTTCTTTTTGTTACTCATTTCCCTGTAAAATTCCTGTGTTCAACTCGACTTTAATATTACTCTTGGAACAATGTCGTTAGCGAATGGTTAGCAGCTTTAAACCTATATTATGTATATTATATATTGATACCATCTTTTTTTCTAATCCATTGAACGCAAGACAATATATTGTTTCTGGTCGATAATCTTCATCAGTTGTTCTCCCCTCAACTGATTGAAATCTCGAATTATTTTTATATTTAGTACATATATCTGAATTAATATTTTCTCGCGAAATGAAACTCCTACATGTCGAAATTCATTTTGCCATAAAATACATTGTTAAAAAATGTGTTCGTACTCTGAGTAGGGCTCTACATGTCTTATTCAATATGTCTATGGATGCAACATGATTTTCTGATATATGGCAGTAAAGCGACTACATACAACACTCCAGTTTTTAAACATACATGACATTGTAACTTATAGAGGAGTTTTTAAACAGGGTTCGATTGCTAAATTATTTTATAGCTTGGTATATGACCAACTTACGAGAAATTGTAAGGGAATTATAAATGATAATCAATTCGGCTTCTCAAGCAAGAGATTCTCCTCTGAAAATCTAGTACTGTATCAGAACGACTTGCTGAATGCTCTAGAGATCGGAATACAGACTGATGCAGTTTACACCAATTTCTCATAGACGTTCCTGCTCTTACAACCTTGTTGAATAGTTCTCACCGGTAGAGTTCAAATGGAGATTAATAACTCTATCTTCACTACATTTGAGGTATTATCTGGTGTTCCTCAAGATTCACATTGCGATACATTGCTATTTAATCTGTTGGTAAATGACATATTTAATGGAATCCAGCATTCTACAATCAGAATGTTGGCAGATGACCTTAAAGTATATATGTATATGCCTATTAGGAGTTAACAGCTGCAAGCTGATTTATACATTTATCTGGGAATGGACACGTATGAATAATTTAACTTTGAAGATTAGTAAATGTTGTTTTATAACTTATATCCAATTTTATGTGTGGTTTGATGAACGATTAAGTTTTTCGGTTCATATTTCTTAGGTTTGCATAAAAGGTTTCTGTATGTTAGGAATGGTGAATAGAAATATTAATGAGCTTTCTATAAATACCTGTAGGTTACTTTATACTTCATTGATAAAATCAAGTTTTCATTTGTGGTATGGTTTCCTAGATGTTAGCCTCACATTGATTCAATTGAAAGAGCTCATTCGATTAGTAGCTATCAAGCTTAAGATGGATCTTAATAATTATCATAGGACTGATATGATTAGTAAAATGGGGGCTGGTGCTTCAGAAATGAGGCGTTTAAAGTTTGACCTTTGTTTTAATTACAAAATTTTGCATATTTACTTTAAGCCTATACTATTTTCAACAATTTTGAATGAAGTTAATGCATTGTTGCTGTCATTTTACAAACCGAGCGTCCTGATTTCTTGTTTTATTTTACAATAAAATCTTTCTAGAATTTTGGTAAAAACAGCGAGGGTCAGTACGACGAACGTATAATGGGTTACTTCGCAGACGAACTCGAGACTTTATACCAGAACAATCCGTATCCTCTTTTCGTGTTTTGTTGCACCAACAACAAAAACATCCCAACTGATCTGAAGAAATTATTCTTAGAAACCTTCGACATAGGCGCCCCCAGTGATATACAAAGAGAAGAAAATTTGCAATGGATATTAGAAGATGAAAGACTAGAAACCGATTTCGATTTACGAGAAGTTGCGAACAAAACGCACGGTTTCTATTTTGAAGATCTTAGAGCCTTGGTCTACTATGCTAAACTGAATTTTGTGAAAGAGTATGGAAGTGAGAAAAACTTTGTTTTGGAAGAGCCACACTTTAGTAGTGCTATAGGTAAATAGGCTTTTATTTTACTTATATAAAAATTTAAACCACCCACGGTTTGTTTATTTGTCTATTTTTTTGGCAGTTAATAATAAAAAATATATTGCATGGTTAAAAAAATAGTAAACTAATAGAATTTACGTTAAATTCTTCACTTTCGGTTATAATGATCCTAAAAATTTGCCAGCAAATTGTCCTGGCACTGTGTATACCACATGACGATGGTAGGCGGACGTCTGTTTTGTATTTAACCTAAAAAGTGTATCATTCGTTTTTATTTTTTACGTTTTATAATGTTACTTTTAAATTAAAATATTGTATATTTGGATAAAATGTGCCTGATAAGTACAGTGTCTCACTCTCTATTATAAATCATTGTTTCTATTTTAGAGGATCTTTTTAAAGTTTTTAGGAGATAAAGTGAAGAGTTACGATGAGCTTGATTTAATAGATTTTTGTATTAATAGGTTGTGTTCAATTCAAACGGAGTGTGAAGAACTAAATGCAATTACCTAATATTTATAATAGAACAGTTAAAGTTGTATAAAGTAAAACCCAATTCTCATAGTTATAATGGTGAGATGATTTTAATTGCCGTGTTACTATTTACTCAGATACTATACTATACTTATATATAAAAAATACCATATTTTTGCTACATCCGAAAAATATTAAAAAATAATATAATGTTTTTAACTGATATAAATCTTTCAGGTAGTATAAAATACTTTAAAATGAAGTTAGAACTTTACATAGATGAGATTTTCATAAATGCAGAGCTTCAGTATAAAGGAAGTAGAATTTTTGGAAGGAGTGAATTGATAATAAATGCATTTAAAAATATATTATTCCTTAACAAAACTATTGACTCTTGTGGTGTACCTACTATATTCACGTGACCTTGAAAATTGCTTGGTGCGCCTAGGCCATTTTTTTATTAGTGGACCGTGTAATTCTCTGTAAAACACTATATTCTTCCTACTTTCATTGAAACTGGGTGTTCGTTTTCTAACTTTTATAGTAGTATACCCAATATTAAACAAATTTTGGTTTGCTTGCTTATTAGTTTGTTGTTTCTAAAATTTTGAAAATCAAGTATGTATCATTATTTTTAGTATTAATTTACATACCTATTAATTTTTTTATTCGTCTCATTTTTATGTTCGAGTTTTTTTATAATTTCTGTATGTTTTAGATTTAATGCAGTCAAGTTACAACGAAAGCATTGGTGCACCGAAAGTTCCAAAAGTTCAGTGGTCAGACGTAGGAGGTTTGACTGATGTTAAAGATGAAATTATCAAAACCGTAAATCTTCCACTGAAACATCCTGAATTTTTGAAGTCAGGACTAAAACGATCAGGTATGATTATTGCAAGAATTAATAAGTCCCGGGACTGATTCGCAGATGGCACTGCGAGTACCAAGACGTTTTTGTCTTTCGGTAGTACCAACCTTCAAAATCCACTATTCGGTTCAGTCGGGATATTGAAGGTTAAGTGACGCTATATTTCTTTTTGTTTAATAAAAACGAGTTTCTTGGGTTAATCAAATGTTTTTTGTGGGAAGCTTTAAACGTGTTGCCGGCAAAAAAAATTGCCGCCCCATCCTCCAGCCCCTAAAAACGAGATCAAGAGATGAAGAGGATACTCGTGGTAAGAAAACAAAAGACAGTCAAAGCCCTTTTTGGGTAACGTAAAAATTCAATTACATCACTTTGATTTCGAACATTCCACATTGGTGCATTACATTCTTACGTTCAACCAACTTATTGCAAAAATAAACATCTAGAGAAAATTGCATGTAGGATTTTGTGGTTTCTAATTCAACATTAGACATTTACTTCATCGAAGAAGGTCTCTAAATACATTCTTAAGGTCATTCGAAAGTCATGTGAAGGTCGAATTTAGAATCATCAGTAAAAAACGGAAAAAAATCACACAGAGTTTTAGGCTCTCTCAATCTAAAATCAAGGCTCACTTGACTACAAAAGTTCTTATTGGTCTTCTGCAGGTCATTTGAATGCTATGTGAAGTTCAAATTAAGAATCCTTCATACAAAATCTGAAAAAATCACACTGTGGGTTTTGGGGTCTGTTGAAGGTTTTCTGAAGGTCATATGAAGCCTATGTGAAGATCGAATAAAGAATCGCCCATAAAAATCCTAAAAAAAATCGCGCCCATATTTTTGAGATCGGGGCATCCATATTCGGAGTCAAATTGACCGTAGAGTGTGTCCTGAAGGTCATATGTAGGTCGAATTAAGAATGGCCCATAAAAAAATCTGAAAAAGCATACACATTTTTTTGGGATCGCTCATCCAAATGAAGGGCTCACTTGACCGTACAAAGAGTCTTGAAGGTCATTTGGAAGCTACGTGAAAGTCGAATTAAGCACTATCTATAAAAAATCTGAAAAAATCACATCTAGGTTATTGAACTCGATGAATTTAAATTCGGGGTCTACTTGACCGTTCAAACTCTCTTGAAGGTTTACAAAGAATCAGAAAAAAATCGCACCTAGGTTATTGAGGTCGGTGAAACCAAATTTGAGGTCTAATTGACCGTTCAAACTCTCTTGAAGGTCTTCTGAAGGTAATTTGAAGGCTACTTGAAAGTAAAATTAAGAATCGTCTACAAAAAATCAGAAAAAATCGCACCTAGGTTATTGAGGTCGGTGAAACCAAATTTGAGGTCTAATTGACCATTCAAACTCTCTTGAAGGTCTTCTGAAGGTAATTTGAAGGCTACTTGAAAGTAGAATTAAGAATCGTCTACAAAAAATAGAAAAAAATCGCACCTAGGTTATTGAGGTCGGTGAAACCAAATTTGAGGTCTAATTGACCGTTCAAACTCTCTTGAAGGTCTTCTGAAGGTAATTTGAAGGCTACTTGAAAGTAAAATTAAGAATCGTCTACAAAAAATCAGAAAAAATCACACCTAGGTTATTGAGGTCGGTGAAACCAAATTTGAGGTCTAATTGACCGTTCAAACTCTCTTGAAGGTCTTCTGAAGGTAATTTGAAGGCTACTTGAAAGTAGAATTAAGAATCGTCAACAAAAAATAGAAAAAAATCGCACCTAGGTTATTGAGGTCGGTGAAACCAAATTTGAGGTCTAATTGACCCTTCAAACTCTCTTGAAGGTCTTCTGAAGGTAATTTGAAGGCTACTTGAAAGTAGAATTAAGAATCGTCTACAAAAAATAGAAAAAAATCGCACCTAGGTTATTGAGGTCGGTGAAACCAAATTTGAGGTCTACTTGACCCTTCAAACTCTCTTGAAGGTCTTCTGAAGGTAATTTGAAGGCTACTTGAAAGTAGAATTAAGAATCGTCTACAAAAAATCAGAAAATATCGCACCTAGGTTATTGAGGTCGGTGAAACCAAATTTGAGGTCTACTTGACCCTTCAAACTCTCTTGAAGGTCTTCTGAAGGTAATTTGAAGGCTACTTGAAAGTAGAATTAAGAATCGTCTTCAAAAAATAGAAAAAAATCGCACCTAGGTTATTGAGGTCGGTGAAACCAAATTTGAGGTCTACTTGACCGTTCAAGATCTTTTGATCGTCTTCTGAAGCTCACTTGAAGGTTATGTGGAGGTCGAATTGAAAATCGTCCATAAAAATCTGAAACAATCACACTAAAGTTTTTGGGATTGTTCAATCTAAATTCAGGGCCCACTTGACCGTACACAGTCTCTTGAAAGTCATTTGGAGGCTATGTGGAGGTCGAATTAAGACTTGTCCATAAAAAAACTGAAAAAATCACCTGTTTTCGAGCTCAGTGAGTTCAATTTCGGAGTCCACTTCATCGTACAAAGTTCCCTGAAGATCTTTTGAGGGTCATTTGAAGGCTATGTGTGGGTCGAATTAAGAATCGTCCGTAAAAAAATTGGAAAACATCGCTCCTAGGATTTGAGGTCTTTGAATCCAAATTCATGGTCAGCTTAATCGACAAAATCTCCTGAGGGTTTTCTGAAGATCAATTGAAGGCTACGTTAAGGTCGAATTTAGAATCGCCCACAAAAAACTGAAAATATCACACTAAGGTTTTTGAGGTCGCGGAATCCAAATTTAGGGTGACTTCACCGTATATTATGTCTTTGATTGCTTTTACACTTCCAATTTTCACCAGACGTAGGTAGCTCCAGCTGACTTATATCTGCTCTTATAACTCAGCAAGATGATCCAGGGATTTGACTCCGATGATGTGGTTATAGTCCCAGCCTATTTTTAAGGCAAAAACAAATTTTATATAAGTTCACTAAAAAATTATTAGTTAGTCCCTAGACTTATTAACGCATGTTTTATATAATCAATTCACATTTCGATACTACTTAAAAATGTGTCTAAACACATTTCAAATTATCATAAAAAGTAAACATGTCAGAGTCAAATTGAAATGGGACTAAATTTGTATTCTGTACAATTTCATCAAAAACATTCCCCATTTAACCATAGCTGTATCACTTTTAATATCTACAACACCAAGGAAGAGCATCAAAATATGGATTAACTGTATTACTTTGTTTAATTTAAGGAAGAATTATTGCCAACAACGAATTATATTTACTTCCAGGTATTCTTTTATTTGGGCCACCTGGTACAGGAAAAACCTTAATAGCCAAAGCCGTAGCTACAGAATGCGGATTGTGCTTCCTGTCTGTGAAAGGGCCAGAATTACTTAATATGTATGTGGGACAGTCTGAGCAAAATATCAGGGAAGGTATTGGAAAACTAAATTAATAATTTGCGTTGTTAACAATTAATTACTTCTTTCCAGTTTTTGACAAGGCGCGGGAAGCCTCACCCTGTATAATATTCTTTGACGAATTGGATTCTCTAGCGCCAAATCGAGGACTGTCCGGTGACTCAGGAGGAGTTATGGATCGTGTTGTTTCGCAACTTCTTGCTGAAATGGACGGTTTGAATGAATCAGCTACTATTTTTATTATCGGTAAGAATGAAGTTTGTGTGAATCATTTAATTGGATCGTCGATAAATTTGAATGCGCTTTACAAACGTTTTTAGTCATGTACATAATATTTGTAGGACACTGTCGCTGTCAAATGGCTAATTATTCACTGTGGAAATATATCGAATTATTTTCTATTTACACTTTTATAATAGCATATTAATTTTCGACGTCTAATTGAGTTTTGTTAATAAAAGGGTATTGCATACTTTGCTGTCTACCCAAAGAATTTAAGAGTGTCAGAAACTATCCGAGTTTGTTGATAAACTGATTTCTCAGTCTTTGTCCAGTGGTTGATGTCACTGAAACTTTGCTGCTTTCTACGAGTTCTTCCTAGTATTTTCAGTTCCCTCGAAATATTTTATATCATACAGTTCGGTATTAGTTGTTTTTAATTCTTTAATCTGTGCTTCTACTAAGCTAATTGTTGAATATGGTAAACAGGTTATTGAAAACAATTGATAACTAATTTACTAATGGATAGTTCAAAAAGTTGTGTTCAAATAAAAACTGTTAAAAAGAGCGCTAACTACTATATTCACAATCTAGAAATTTTCATCCGATTACTTGTATCCTACATGACTGCACCAGTCTTCATAATATCTTCTCATTCGTCTAATCCTTCTGTCTTTTCCAACTTCGGATTCAAATTTAGATTCTATTTTCGTTTATCAATTTTTTTCTAATTATTGGAATAGTTTTCATCCCCTCAGTGGTTTTTCCCCGTCTTGGCCATTTCTTTTACGTACACTAATCTTTCCTAGGCCCACCAGTCTTTTTGTTATTCTGTTAGATGTCCACGGCAGTATATATTTTTTATTATTTTCAATTTTTCGTATTATTAGCTTTACGTAAACTTTTTCTGATGTGCTCTTCTTTTAGTTCATCCCATTTAGTTTTACTATATCCTAGTTAAATGCTTCTTTTGTATAACATTTATCTAAGAATGATTATACGAATTCTTACAGCAAATATTAAAAATGTGCTCCGTCTACTTATTAAATTGTAAGTACTCGTTTGACTATGTTTTAAAACGATATTGTTGGGTTCCGTAGCGTAAACCTTGGATCTGCAGTACCCCCACAGAAAAAAATCTTATGGTGTCAGGTCCGGTGACCGAGCTGGCCATTCTATAGGACATCGCCGTCCACTCCACCTATCATAATATTCTTTATCCAGGTAACATCTTGCTGTACCATTATAATGCGCAGCAGCACCATCTTGTTGAAATGTTATTTCCCTATTGCCATTATCTTCCAGTATTTCAAGAATTAGCAGCTCAATAGCATTTTATAACATATCCAGATTCAGCTCACCGGATAAGTTTGTATTGACGAAAACAGGTCGAACTATGAGGTTTGCCAAAATGGCTGGCTAAACATTCACTTTTCTATAAATTGAGAATTTATTTCATTCCAATACCATACATTTTGTTTGTTCACACTTCCATTGATGGAAACAGTACTTTCATTACTAAAAAAGTGTTTTTTGTATAGTGTTGGTTTCGATTAATTTCATTTAATTTCACAAAATTCTGTCTGAGTCGTCATCTAAAAGTTGGTGCACCATTGTTAATTTGTTTGGATGAAATTTAATTCTTACCAACACCATATGTACTCTACTAACTTCCCAGATAGACGCATATTTAGCTGTAGAGGAAGTAGGGTTTACTAACATTAATGCAATTATGTTTTTTTTTGTCATCACTAACTGTTGGTCGTTTGTAATCTTTAACACTATCTGTTGGATCAAACTGGAGAAGTTCCCTGGAGGACGTTCTTAATTTAGTACGATTTGGGTACCTAAGTATTAATAAATGTTCCGCTTCATGGAGATTCTTTCTACATTCACCAATTTTTAAGACCGCTGCTACTTTGTCGGTTTGAGTAGGCACTTACCATTTTACCGATCTAAAAGTGAGGATAATTGTTTTAAAGAATCATGTAAGTTTCAAATAAAAATTTTGTATTATACAAATATCCTTTGAAATTATCAAATGTCATTTGTTATCGAAACTCGATTCTAAAGATGTCTTCGCATTTACTTAAGCTTAATGTTCACTTTGGGATATTCTAATAAAAATATCTGAAATTAGAATTTTCCAGTTAATATATAGGAAAAACTTTTTTTCAGGGGCAACTAACCGACCAGATTTAATAGACCCTGCCCTCCTGAGACCAGGTAGATTCGACAAATTGCTTTACGTCGGTCCATGCACCGATTTGAATTCAAAAATTGCCGTCCTTAAAGCACAAACTAGAAAGTAAGATACAAAAACACTACTCTGTCAATCCTCCATGCGTGTTTTTTTTGCAGATTTTATTTAAGTAAAGATATCGATTTGGCAGAAGTTGTAAAACTGTGCCCTGCTAATATAACGGGGGCTGATTTTTACGGTATCTGTTCTAACGCTTGGAGTTTTGCAGTGAAGCGACTAATCCGGAAAATAAATGAAGGTCAGTTTAATTTAGGAGTATGTTGCATTTGTGGTGGGCTATTTTTTGTTTACCGCATTCACGCCCACAATCAAGTTTACATCATCGTCTTTATAGAATAAGATCACAGTGCTATGACCTCTGCATTTTTTTGCAGTTTTAGTCTGCTCAATGGTCTTCATGCATTGAATTGTACTGATTTTCAAAAAACTCCATGTAAATATAATCCATTAAAATTAAACTGTCTGTACTATTGATAACATGTAAACAAAAACATTTTAACAGATCTGTATTGAAGAGAAAGGTTCTTAAGGGAGGCCCATGCTTACACACACAGGTGAGTATGGTGGTGAAATGCAAAAAATAGCGTTCGTTCAGACATTTTTTTGGCCTTGAAATACCCATACATCTTAGGCCAGGGTAGGTTAAGGCTTTCATTTCAAAACTAGCCACCCAAAATAACTTTTAAAATATCTTTAAAAGAAAAAGCAAAAAAAAACACGTTAATTTATTCTTCCGGGGGACACGTTTTACACGTATCGGCCACCCTGCAATTTCAACCCCTAAGCGGGGGTGAATATCCTTCAACAAGTTTAAATACAAAGCTGTATCATGCGTTTTTAAAGGTCTCTTTTTATGCCAATCTTTTGACACATAAATTTTGAGTGGTTTTTAGGGTGTTGATCACGAATTCTAGGTGAGATTTGCAAAATTCCAAATGGCAGATCCAAGATGGCGCATGAAATTTTAAAAAATCACCCGCTTTGCACCAAACTTCTTATTTTTGGGTTTTTGGGTTCTCTGATGTCGGATCAAACATGGACGATGCAAATAACCCACGTGACGAAAATTTCGTACGCCATTTTGAATTTTGTAAATTCTGGACTCATGATCAGAGACCCTAAAAACCCCTATACGCCAAATTTGACGTATATCGGTTGATTTTCAAAATTTTCATTCGCCATCTTGGATCCGCCATTTTGAATTTTTAGACACCGTAAAAACCTCCCAAACCAATGTGTCAAAAGAGACCTTTAAAAACAGTTGTCACCCCCGCTTAAGGGTTGAAACTGCAGGGTGAGTTATTTTGGGTGGCTAGTTTTGAAATGAAAGCCCTGTATATTAAGAGAGTTAGGTTAAATATATATTAAGTAGTGTCCGATCGATAATTAGATTTTAGCGGAATCTGAAAGCTCATTGTTCGGCTCTGGGTGGAACCTTCGACCGAAGCCGAAGATTTTAGTTTAGATAGAATACAATAATACTGGAACAATATCGTTACGAATTGAATAGTACTATGCGAGATAATCGAAGTATCAGTAAGATTGTATGTATTTCTTTGTTGAAATGAAGTAAGTGCTTAACACGACAACCAGATATAACTGTAAGCAATGCAATGTAGGTATACCCTCCGGAAATTCTTATTTTCGGGTAGAAAAATCTGCTCAGGTATCTGACTGGTTTTTCTTTCATAAAGTATTGTGGACAAATTTTTAATACTAAATAAATAGGTTAATGTTGGCAAAAACGTAATTTTGTCAGTTTTGGTAATTTTTCAGTAAGAGACTAAAAATGTTTAGTATTAAATGTCACTTTGTTTCATACGTATTTTTAAATTCTATAAAATACGATATTGAACGATCTTATAGGATAATTAGTCAGTTATTTTTGCGAGAAACTAAAAAAATTGTCTGCCGATTCTCATTGTGGGCTCTAGAGGCGTATATAAACGATTAATTTTTCTGGTACTCTGATGGCATTCTAGTGTACCCCCTGAGATTTTCGGATGGAGTCGCGACTGCCGGAGCTGTTGTATGTTGTGTTAGAGTTTTGAAACTTTAAAAGTTTAATTTTTATAGAACAAATAAAATAAATAAGTTGCAAATTTTTTCATTCTTGCGAAATTGCAAAACTTCCTGTGATTTATTTGAATCTAAAAATGTCCACTCCCCTTGATGAGATGGCAACCATCTTCAGGTAGTTTTTCTGAATGATATCTGTGGCATATTTTTCAATGTCTAAGTACTTCTTGGGAAATAATATATTGGAGAAACCTCTAGATGTCTAAATGTTCGAATAAACCAACACAAAAATTACATAAAAAAACGACAATTTGAAAAATCCAAAATTTGTGAACATGCTTGGGACCTTGGTCATAAAATACAGTTTCAAAATTCAGTTATGTTACACAAAGAAGAACGCTTTAATTTTGTTAAATGAAAACGATTGTATCGCTACTACCTCCGTAGAATTCAGTCGTTCCTGGTTGCCGATGATTAAGGAAGAAATTGCTAATGGTCATGTCCTTTTGAACAACCCAATATCGGGATAGTTCATAAGGTTTTTCCTAGGTTTTCCCTTATGGTTTTAATGGGATCCCTGAATCAACAAAATTCTTTGGTCGCATTTTTGGCGAATGCACTATCTTATAACAAAGTCGCACCTAGGAGGGCCACATAACATTCTGAAGATCTCCCTTTAAAATCCTTCCAATTTGAAAGGAACTTTATGATTATATAATCTTTAGAAGTTTCTGTGCTACCCTGTATATTACAAATAAAATTCTCTTAGTTACGTCAGAAATCAAATAATACATATTGTCAAATATTTTAATTTACATCTTAGAATTGTGCCTTTTTTATCCAAGTTTCTTAACCATTGACAACGGGCTCTGACCTAGACCCCGAAACGTTTGGAATATACAGCAATTTTCTTTAAACTGTGGTGTTATTTCCCAAGAAGTACTTAGACATCTTCAGGTAAATTTTGAATATTAATCTATTTTCTATCTAGTGTTAAAATCAGGCAAATTGATGCATATAAAAAATTCTCAGACAAAAACGGCGATATTCTAGGCTATAGGGGCTGAATGATGATGATGATGATGATGATTATATAGTTAATTCATTAATTTCAGCATTTCTCAATATTAATTTTTAATGGAACTCCATATTTTCAGGAGAATGCTGTCCTGACAACGTTACGCATAATGACGTGATTGTTGATTTCGAAAACTTCAAGAAAGCCATCGAAAACGCCAAGCCATCTGTGTCTTCCCAAGACTTGTTATATTTTGAAAAGTTGAAAAAAGAGCTCAGCTCAACTGGTTAGGACTTCTATAAAGTTTTTATTTTTATATGATTTGGTTTGATTAAATCCTTGTGTTTTCACCTGTCATAGTCCACACCCTTAAACTATCCCCAAAAAGTACGTACAGAACAAACGAAACGTTCATGAACATTATTTATGTAAAGCTGCTTTTTTGATATGAGCCACATGAGGATGCAATTATCATTGAAAGGTTTTAGAAGATTTATTAGCTTTTAATAAAATCATTTAAAAATCGAAGTTTAACCTATAGATACTGATATCAGGGCATTCATACCGCTATGACGCATTTGGTTCCAAATTTATAACCAATTATGCTTAAATATTTAGTAATTTTATATTTAATCGAAGCAATTTATAATTAGTTTACCAAAGAAAATGTTTGAAAACAATTTCAGTCATATAAATAAATGCATTTTTTGGCAATAAATATTAATTTAACTGATTTGATCTATTGGAGCAAAAACGCAGTAATTTCAATTACGTTGTTTAAGTTAAAGGACCCTGCACAGTCCTTATGGAAATTTGCTTCCAGTGGATTTGGCTGAAATTTTGATATTTTGTAGATCTCATTAAAATGAACAAATGTCTTCATGGCCGCAAAGTCCGATGACTGATGGTTTTCAAGTTATGGTTAATTTTATATTTTTGGTCAGAGTATATGAGGAACTACTGGGAGTATTAATGTAAAAATTAGTATACAGGGTGTTTTCGAGGAGACGGTTTTAGTTACAGTTGTCTACGACTTCCGGTTCTAACGGAAGTGGACCGAAACTTTTTAAATGGAACAGCCTCTTTTTTGTAGCATTTTTAGAATCTATGATGAATTTTAAGATAACTTTAATGGGATCATTATGTGTCTGAAGAGGTCCTGTTAAAAGTTATTTAAACTTTTGGAAAATTTTGACAGATCCAGTTCTTCACAAAATACTATTTTTGTGGAAGCAAATAGGGCCAGATCAAAAATTACCAGAATTTGCCTGAATAAAAGTTTCCTAAATCTTTGAAAACTGTTTTAAAAAATGGAAAGCTGAGAAATTGGTACTGAATCCGAAAATCGTATAACTCATATTTTTAATCCTCAAAACCAGGAATGTTGCGAATATCCGCATCCGCATATGCGGAACGTCCGCATCAATTTATACATCTGCATCCGTATCCGTATTAATTTAAATGAGAGTCCTCTTAAATGGTGGAGTGTTAATAAAAGCGAGTTCAAATTGTTATCTAAAATTGCACGTAAATTCTTATCAGTTCCACCAGCCAGTGTTCCAAGTGAACAGTTATTTAGTAGCGCAGGATTAATATACGAATCCTTACGAAGCAGACTGGAGTCTGAAAAGGCGGCCATTCTACTTTTCATTAAATACAATGCTCCAATATTCAAATTTAATTACTAAAATAATTCATTCGTAATAGCAATTCATTCACCACTTTATTATTAAATAAAGAAAAGATAAATATTACTGTGTTTTTTACCCTACCAAACCAACACTTAAGTTTTTTGTACAAATCCGCATCCGCATCCGCGGATGTGAGCGTCCTAAATTCTCATTCGCATCCGCGGATAATACACTGGTCATGTTTTTTGTGTGTGGTTAGTAAATGATTTACCTTATCTTGGAGTACTAATTCATTGGGAAAAGCAGTTTTTCTCCATAGAGCGAGAAGAATAAATGAAAACAAGTTTTAGCAAATAAAAAAGGTACACTTACTGGTAGTCTGAAGGCTTGAATTCGTAGGGTTTGGAAGGATAAATTACTTGCGTACAATTGACCTATTTTATTTTTTTCCAGCCTGGAAGATATGAAAACTGAATTTCTTCAGAACAACACCATATTACGGAAAAGACTGTTTGGTTTTCTGAAACTCATTTGAGTCATGTTCTAGTTTCTTTTTATGATTTGAACGGAAAATAACACCACTATTGAGAAAAAAGGCTATATATTCCAAACTTTGAGTACATTAAAAATTTTAAATTAAGAGCCAAATCGTTTTGACAATTTTCTTTAGTTATCTTAAGTAAAAATGTCAAAAGAATATTGCTTTCAATTTCAACTTTATTTAGAATTTAATGCCGCTGACAACAAATCTAGGTTAAAGGCCGGTTTACACGCTCTCATAAATGCTCGGAATTAATCGTAACTGGTAATTGTAGGGATTCATTGGAATTGAATTGCATGTTTGATGCTGGCCACTATCAATTTCTGCGAATTGTAACATGTAGAAAATCATCACCAGTTTTTGTTTAGAAAAGACAGTTGAATATTATTGGCCCTTCAAGGTTCGTCCGGTGGTAAGGAATAGTAAAGTAGCTGAGTCTTTCGTGCGGAGATATCGCACTTTTCATAATAGTGTCAGTTTTTACAATTAACGAAGAAACAGCCCACCATTCTTAGATGATTTCAACAGTCATATGTTATTTCTCAATACAGTCGGCTCCACATTCTTCATGGTCTTCACGTTGTTTTCACTTTTCTTGTTTAACAACCGATATATCAAGACAAGAACATTACTTTTTCCATAGCCAAAGCATTCTCCACTACAAAAGAACAAGAAATCGTTACGATTTATCGTAGCGTGTAAACCGACCTTCAATACTGTAAACCGCTTGGGTTTTTTAAATGTACATTTTTCAGATGTTTCAAACGTAATAGTCAGGTTTGACCCTAGCAAGGACTTATTGGTTTTGATTTTCATATTTTTGTGAAATGTAGAGAAAAATATCCTAAGTATTTTTGTGGCCTCTAGAGCGAAGTAACATAAATTGTATAATTTGTTACCAAATTGTTTTCTCTAATAACTATTATACGAACTAACTTAGTCTAATACGAAGGTTACCGATTTACATAAGCTTTGCTGTTATGCAATACGTCACCATTCATTTGAATCATTTTATCTAGAGCTGTTTCATCCTACTAACTATTTTCATTTCTGAATCAGTAAATAGAGCTAAAAGAGGGTGACATTGTTTAAACAAAGTGTCAGTGCAAACAGGACATTTATCCGTTTTTTGCTTTCGACATGACGATAAATGATTCCTACTTGGACAAAGCGGAAAATGAGTATTTTTAAATGATATTTCTAATTTTACGTTTTATAGTTTCGGAGATAAGGGGGATGTATAATTTTTTGTATATCTTTGTTAATATCTTTTAAACAATTTATTTTAAAAATATGAAAATAATATATTAGTATTCGTCTTATGAGCCCTTTGATTTGATATGTTTTATGATGCGTTAGAAGCAATTTTGATTTTGTATTTTCCATTTAATTCTATAATTTGCCCCCCAAAATTAATATTAGGGATTTCTCCTTATTTTTCCTTTAAAGTACATAAGTACATTTTATAATTTCGAAAATACCGGGGGGGGGGGCAATGGGTAAATTCTTTTAATATCTTTTAGACTAATTATTTTTAGAATATGAATTAAATATATTTGTGTTTTTCAGAATGTGCCTTTTCATTTGATATATATGCGTTTGAAAAAACATTTATTTTTTATTTTTCATATAATTGCCCCTGAATTAATATAATGGGTTTCTCCCTATTTTTCCTGTAAACTTTGGGCTACGTCCCATATTCCTTTTGTTTTTAATTTTAGGCTCAATAATTTCATTTACCGTATGCACTTCTGATCGGGTCACCAAACTATACACTGATACCAAATTTCAAAATTTTCCATCCAATAATAGCTTCGGAAAAGGGTTTCCGTATATTGGATATACGGAACCGTAAAAATCATCATCTAGATTGTTTTTTAAGAATGCATAAATGATACAAAGCTTTCACAAAAATTTGTGTATTTTAGATATTCCGAACGTTTCAGGGTCTAAATCAGACCCCGTTCTCAATGAGAATAATAACACAATGAAATAAAAAAATATTAAGAGATTCGCAATAGCAATTACAGAAAGTGTACAATTTAAAATGTAATTTTTTCAAGCTCGAAATATTCTTTATTTTTCATAAGACTGAACAAGACCTTTTAACTCTGAATAGTTTTTCCAAATTATCACGAAAAAACTAATTTCTGAAAGTCATGCCAAATTATGAAGACTATTTTAGAAATTTATCTGATAAATATGTCCACTAGGATTAGTTTATTAATAATTTACTATTAGTGTTGTTGAGGAACATAACAATTAGTACGTTCTATAATACAGTGCAAAATATAAGGTGTGGTGCTGACTAGAATATTTTGCCGCATTTTTAAAAAAATCTAGTTGTTTAACAACATCCAAATCCTAAGTTGAGGTTTTTTGTATATTTAGTTTTTTAAATAATGGTTCATTACCAGTTAATGTGATATATCTAGACTGAAGGTCTTCTGATCAAGTTACTCACATACAAATTATTAGACTGGATCAACGACTTTTTATCGGGTCAGTTTGCTCGCGTTTGAGTGCCCAGTGAACTTTCCAGGTGTTCCCCAAGGTTCAGTGCTTGGGCTTCTACCGATTAACGTTTTTATCGCTGATTTGGCTTGGTTGTTTGATTCTAATGCACGCTGATAATACCAAATTTTTCGGGAATCCATTTGCCACCGATAACAAGCTAAGTTCTGATATTGTTAATTTAGCACAGTGGGGGGCAGTGATTAATGTCTTCATTTAAATTCAGAAAATGTGCGGTATTCCACATTGGTTGCAATAACCCAAACCATCATTACTTTATTAATAACTTTATGAAATACATAATTTTTCTAGTTTTTAAAGATCTTCCTACTTTACTAAATTAAATTCGTAAATCCCGCCAAACCCGTAGCCAGCGGGGGGGGGTTAGGGGTTCAATCCACCCCCCCGAAATTTTGGAAACTTTGCTTTCAAGATTCAATTTTAACCAATTAATCATGTTTTTCATAGAATAAATTTTATATTTATATAATTTTATATATCTTGGAAATACATGAACAAAAATAAGCGATTTGCAGTCCTAATCAGCCCATCACCAATCAAAAAAATTATCCCCCCCCCCGAAGACCCACCCCGAAAAATTTCCTGGCTACGGCCTTGAATCCTGCATAAGTCCAACACTTAAATTCGCGGTTCCAGTTTGGAATCCGTATTTTTCTAAACATATTCATTTAGTTGAACAGACTCAACATAGATCTGCTCTTTGTAATTGTTCATATAAAGAACGATTAGAAAAATAGGAAATTCCGTTGAGGACAGGCGCTTACATAAACGTATTTACAGTTAATCTAAATAGCCGATTAAAGGGTTATAATCTAAAATTGTGAAGGATTTTATAAGTTGTGTCTACCATTCTTCATACCCAACCGAATCGTACGTACGTTCATGGAATTTTTTACCCTCTAAAATAGTGAATACTACTTCCGTTAATTATCTACATTAGCAAATTTGTCCTAATACAGCTATCAACACAACCTTCTTCAAAGTGCCCTATCCTGATCTTGTTTAATTTTCATGATGGCTGTAAGCATCCTATTCTTTGGTCTCCCTCTACTTTAATACCTTGAATTTCTCCTTCCATTATTCTCCGTTGAATATAATCTCTCCGATCCATTCAGCTTTCCTTATTCTTATAGTTTGCTTTATTGATCTATCTTCCTTTACTCTTCTCAAGTCCTTTCACTTCTTATTTTATCTGACTATTTGATTTTTTCTATTCTTCTGCATAGCGACATTTGAAAACTCTTAAGGTATTGATTGATCTTCTTTTTGTCTTAATGTCGATGTGCCTTATCCGTACAAAACCACACCCCAGATGTAGCATTTCGCGAATTTCTTTCTTACTATTCTGCTCCGTTATTTAATAACAAATAGTTTTCTTAACCATAGTCTTAACCATTTGTAACCGACTTCCAAAAAGAAGGAGGAGGTTATCAATTCGTCGCGTATTTTTTCGCTTTTTTTTTGTATGTATGTTACCTGATTTCTTCTCCTGTGGTGCACCATTTTGAATTAATATGGTCTTGTTTAATAGAGTATATATCCGGATTGGTGAAACTTCAAATTTTGGAAAAGAATTCTATTGGTAAAGTGATAAAATTTGTGAATGAACACATGCGTGCATGGAAATCGTCCAATATCCCTAGTATTTTAGTCGATTTTTCGATAACTCCTTATGGATATGTATAGTTTTTTAACGTTTAATCTATTAAGGCAGATCTTTAGGTGATCTCATATACTTTTCTGGGACGTGCAACTGCAGTTTTGCAGAAAATCGCCGAAAATTCCAAAATTCTTATCAAAAATTTCATCGAAATGACATAACGGACATTTCCTCATAAATATTTTAATTCCAATGTAATAGTGCGGTAATTTTAGGCACTGGAAGTTTTAATTGCGAATTTGAAAATTTTCTATGTACATCTCAAGCATATAGGTAGTAAAGCATAGTATTTTCGGCTCCTTAAATCAATGAGTACCAAGCTCGTTTTGTTTGTATACCAGGAAAATACCTATTTAAATGCAAATTTTTCCATTTTGCGAAGACGGTGCTTTTGGTTATCAAATTCTCCCGGCCTAATAGAAAATTCAGTGACAACACATGTCAAACTTTAAACTGCTATTTCGTACTTTTATAGACAGGGTGTTCAGTTATAGCAAACAAAATCACAAAGTAAAGTGGTAGGAGTTGCATTTATATGAAGATTGAAATATAGGACGGACTAGAATGATAGTGGTCTGTAGGCAGCCGTATATACAGGATGGTTAGAATATAGGGTGGACTGGACGTTTGATGGTATATAAATGTTGGAAAAAATGTGAAATTAAAATTATATAGGGTGATTAAAAAACTGTTATATGATGTGGACATAAGCAAATCATATACAGGATGGTTGAAATATATGCTGGAGTTGAATTATATTTATACAGTGTGATTAAAAAAATATTTCTTTTATAGCCCATAAGAAGTTGCACAATGTGTGGATAGGAATTTATGTTACACAGGACGATAATATAAAATGTAAAAAATGAACTAATTTATGGGCTAGCACACAAGGAGTTATATACTATGGTTGAAATATAGGACGGATTTGACTCCCTAAATATGAGATGGATTCTACTACGTCCTATAGAAGGCAGCTAACAAATTTATGCTTGTCCGTGGGCAGTCGTATGTACAGGATGGTTGGCTTCAAAATATACATAGTAATTAATTTGTACAGAATGCACTTTTTAATGTTTACATTTTTACTTCCTGGGTGTACCTAACAACATTGAATGTGTTATTATTTGCTTTTAGTTATAAAGTTATCGGTTGAAGTCGGTTATATATATTTTTTAATGTTTTATTAATAGAAACAAATACTTGATGGCAAAGGAATTAATCACCCTGTTGTGTTGACATGGTCAAAAATGTGTTTTGCTCAATTATTGCTGATAATACTAGATGTAACTTACCCCATTCAAAATCTTTTTTTTTTTTTGAGATGGCTATATGTAGGCATAAAGCTTTAATGGGTTAGGAAAGAACGTAGGTATTTGAATAACAAATAACAAATTATGAGTATCCTTATAATTAATTTTTAATATTTCATAACACAGAAGATAAATAGAAAGTTAAATAATAATAAAAAAACACATGAAGCTAACATACCATAATTACCATTACAATAATATTTCACAGCCATAGAAATATAAACAGGAACATATACTAACCCATTTTTTTGTTCATCACTATACATATAAACATGTTTGAAATTATTTTTATTACTATCACACAACGATGGGTGAATATATGCTTAACCAACCGACATTATTATACATGCCATGAACTTATGGCTTGATTACGAACCATGTAAATAGATTTATCACAATTTTAATATTTTTATTGAAAAAGACAACCAACCAAAGTCGAAGAGATACCACGGCTTGTTTGATAAAATCGTCTGTATTAGAGTCCAGGTGATGCAATAACAGCGAAATTTTTCACAGCGTTTATTATGAATAAGAACAGGTACCCGAAAGAATGGGAGAATTTAGAAAATATAAGTTTTTTAATATAGGAATTAAAAAATATAAACACTTTCAGACTATCCAAATGAAATTTTGGGAATATTGTACACTACACTTATAATAGGTTCCGCTACTTCAAACGATGCAATTTTTAGAGTAGTATTCGTCTTTAAAATATTTTTAAACTTGTCTTAATGCAGGCTACATTTATATATGCAAAACAGACATTATCTCGATACATACCATGGAGAGTAAAGATAAGAAACTTGAGAAGATGCTTCAAAATTTTTAGGAGAAAATGGAAGTCCTTTAATATTTTTCACAAATAATATAAATTATCAGGCCATAAAAATGCTCCTTGTAAAAAAACGGATTTTTGATGCTACCCTAATTTCTGAAAACAACAAAAAATAAATTTTAATATAAATATTTGAAAATCATGTATCACGATTTTAACAATGGGCTTGTCGACCATTTTATTATTTATCGAATATAATTTGGCCGTTCACTAAATTTGTCATTGTTGCAAAATTAAATTATGTCATAAGTTTAATAAATCATAGACAATAAACCGGAGGAGTTTCATGAAGGAATTAGACGGATGAAGATTTAACATGTCGGCTTTCCATCATACCATTTTACTTTACTTATAAACTTATTTGTCCGAAGTTTTTCCAAACAAGTGTTTATCTTGCATGTACCCGACCTGTCCCTTCTTGATTTTTTAATGAAGATATTTAAAATCAAAAATTGGTATCAGACCAAACGACTTGGAAGCTATAAGGTTAAGAATAAATATAATAGTTTTCAAAATTTTTAAATAACACTATTGTTAATTGTTAATTGTCAGATCTAGTTTTAAATATTAAAATGACCATAACTCCTCGCAAAATTAAAACAGTTTCATATTAGTTTAGGGATATATCTTACTTTGGAATGACTCCCATTTCATTTAAAAATGGAGTCGTTTGACAAATAGTAAATGTATTCCCATAATGTCATTTTGGTCGCTTAAATAGTTCCAAAAAACTTCGAAAAGAAACTATCCTCATAAAGTATGTAGAAAGTATATAATTGACATTCCAATTCAACAAAGTATGCAAATTAAACACAATATTTTTTTTCAGAAAATAAGATTCGTATTAGAAGAGTCAAATCATCTTAGCAACGCGGACGACATTGTCATAATAACAGACAACATAAAGGATTGCGTCTAAAAGTTTCTGAGGCCTTAGACTTTAGCATTTAGTTTGTTGGAGTGAGTTCCTTACATTACCACTAATAAAATTAATTTTACTACAAACATATCTAGATCTAACAGTAATGGACCAAATATGAAATATTTACTTATAACAAGAAATTTATCATTAAATAATTCGCATGCAACTTTACGTAATTTTTGGCATCTTCAGTGACAGGGTATGAAAAATGAACTATTAATTTGCAACAAAGAATATGCAATGAATAAGGGAAAATTGTCGTAATCAAAGTAATATTGGTGGAATTGTTTCGACAGTTCTGAGGTTTGAATAAAATGGAGGAAGTCGATTTATCTTCTAGAAAAGAACAATATCTACTAAAAGTAAGCCAAAATGTGAATGAGAAAATAAATATTGAAAATTAAGAGAAATCTAATATTAGACAAAATGTGATAAAATACAAAATAAATATAACATAAAAATGTAGTCTAAGAAAGAACAACCAGAATTGTAAGATAAAATCGAAATATGGCAAAATAATCAAAAAACAGTCGTGGTTTAATTTTTGCAAAATGATCTTCCAAAAAGTATATTAAGCAGTTCTTTGATTTAAACCTTAATAATGATCTATTTGATGGCTACTATCGAGATATCCTTACTTTCAATGATTCATATTTAGTCCACATCATAAGTTAATAAACATTAAAAAAATGTTTCACTAGATGGTTTTGTGTGTGATACATAATCAAATTCATTGTATATCACTAACGGTGAGTATCTAGCCAGCAGATTGATGATGATTCGGCAGGCTATAACCAAACTGTCTATTGAAACGTATTCAAATGCGTTAAAATTAAATTGTTTCTTATTTATTAATATAAGTTGCATTTTTGGGCAAATTGTTAACTTATCTGACACAATTCTTCTTATAAGCTTTCCAATTTGAAAAATATCACAAGAAAAACAAACCGTATCACAATATGAATGACACCATTAAAATTAATGATGCCTTATAGTAAACATATACCGTTCAACTCTTAAAATTAATGTTTCTAAAGGATGATAACATAGAATATCAGGTCTACTTAGAACTCATTCGGTGTTCACGCTACCTTGCCGAAATTCGTGTACCTAAGACACCAGTTGTGGACCTCTTCTTCTTGATTGCAGCACATCGGGTAGACAACGTTGGATTTCGTTTGTTTGGCACATCTCTGGCAGATTTCCTTGAGGTTCTGCAATAAAAACATTAAATAAATCACTAGTTCAACTGGTTTATATCGTGTATACGGGGTGTAAACAGTATTAGTGCAAATATTTTGAATAACAGCTCAGGTGAAAATAAATCGTTTTTCAAAAATTGTAATAGGTTTCAAACAACAAAAGAAAAAGTTTCGCACCCATTTATTAAGGAAACTTTAAATGTACCTACTAAACAAATCTTTATTATAACATTGACAAACCACTTTTTTATAATTAAAAATAAGCCGCAACTACTACGCAACCTGACTGTAAATATATTGCAACGGGTTTACACTAACACTAAAAAGCTGTTTTTTGCTAGTAGGCCATGTATTTTCCATTTAAAAGGAGAATCAAACAAATAATTCCATTTGAGATTTTTTATAGGAGTCTATCAGCAAAGAAAAATAATGTTAACAATAATTCAATAACATGAAACACGAAATTTAGGTACCTAAAAGCAACTAATAAATAGTTATACATCGTTCATTATGTACAACAAACAGAACAAGTATTACAAATCAAATATCTATCTTGAAATTAATTTTGGACATTATTTATTACTTTATTGATTTAACTGTTCAAATTGTTGTCCATTTTCCCTAACACATAATTGGCAAACCTTTTCAATACGCCTGAGTGCTTTTAAAATTATAACAGGTCGCCTTGTAAATCCCGAAAAGCTGCCTCCGTTGCGGCACGAAGTTCTTCGCGACTGTTGTGTCTGTTGGTATATATTTTATCTTTCAAATAACCCCACAAAAAAAGTAGTCCAATATAGATAAATCGGGTGAACTTGGAGGCCACCTAATTGGTCCATGGAAAATACATGGCCTACTAGCAAAAACCTCAGCTTTTTAGTGTTTTTTAGCATTTCTAATAATACCATGTGTATTGTATTATACATTATTTTAAAGGGAAAAAAATAACGAATTCAATGAAATAATAAAATACAGGGTGTTCCATTTAAAAATATATAATGTTGTGTAGTATCTTCAAAACCATACTCGGAAAAAAATATTGAGTACTCCACTGGATTCTATGCAAAATTTTCTATTAGACGTAGTTCTTAGCGCAAGAGTATTTCTAATAACTTCGTAGATATAGAAGGGGTCCAAAAAGTATAAATTATCAAAATCGCCCTGTATCTTATAAATGCAAAATCTGATATGGCCATCCTGAGTTTCACAAAAAAGTAGAACAGGTATGTGAAAATCGCAAGACTCTATCTTCAATAACAACCGAGTAACCTGGCAATCTCAACCAAAATGGGATGCACTGTACATAAGCTGTTCCATATATAAGATGGTTGAAATATAAGGTGAAATAGAATTAACCTTATACATAGTGGTTCAAAAAATATTGTATTGGGTGACACATAAGTAGTTGCATATATAAGGTGGTTGAAATAAGAGTGAATTAAAACTATATTTACACAAACTTTAAAAAAATGGTTAAATGAGCATATGCAGTAAGCAAAAAATGTTAGAAGCAGTTGCATATACAGGATGATTGAAATATAAGGTGGAGTGAAATTATTATAATTATACGGGATGGTTAAAAAAATCTTATATTGTATGGAACATAAGTAGTTGCTTAGACTTGGCATATAGGGCGAAATAAAATTATAAGTGTACAGGGTGATTCAAACAAAATAAAAATTGAAACCGTCAATAGCGTGGAGAGGATTAATACTTATACAGGGCGGTTGCAATATAGATTGAATTAGAGCTACATTTATACAAAGTGGGTCCAATAATAAAACAAATAAAAAAGTTAAAAAATATGTGGATAGATAAAAAAAATACAAATTAGGGAGAGAGGGAGAGATGAGAATACGTTAAAGTAATCAATAGAATTGTACCTTAAATACGATAAAAAAATATGTCAGAAATTAGTTATTAGTTGCACACGGTATCTAAACGGTTTTTATTTTAAGCCAGTTCTTTTTTAAATATAAAGTATTTTTGTATTTAAATCCTTCTATGCAGAAAACTATTTGGGGCGAATACTAAACTGTGAGTAACGATTATTTATGATAATTATGACTGTTTCACAAAATTATTACACACTTAAAGAAGAAAGTATTAATTAATTGTATCATTTACTCCTCAAAATTTTAAATAAAAATACTTTCTTACCTGGTGGATAATTCGTTGGTCGATAAAACGACGACCCCATAAAAAGCAATAATAGCAAAAGCAAAGCAACAACAACTAAATATATCGCGAACATTCTTTTATGAGTGCAACAAACCAATTGAAGAATAATTCGTTTTAATAGCTATTCAGCCCTGCTAGATTAGTGTAGACAACAAAATTTATCGAACAACATAACGAAAGCAAACAAATAAACCTTCGAGATAATGCTGCACAAAAATGCAGACACGCTTAATAAAAGAATGTATTTGGTATACTGATATTTAACTTACACATGTTGATGTTCTAATAAGTTACAGTGAATCTTAAGATTATGTAAATCAGTTCTTTTGTTGACACTATTATGTGAAAGTATAAAATGATATTTTTGCACCTGCACCCTTTCAATAATGTGAACTTTAGAATTTGAAATCCATTTGGTTACTGAATATGGGATTATTAGGCATTTTACTTGGTCCTTTTAGACCAATCAATAGAGATTTTTTCTTGCAAAAAAATACTATCAGGATACTGCCTGTGCCACCACATTAAGAATGATTTGTAGTGATATTTTGCTATGGTTTTTTACTTTATTATAAACAATTGAAACAAGAAAATGGCGTTTTTTTTCCGTTGCATATTTATAAAATGAAAAATAATAATCTAATCTCAATGGTATCAACAGGTGAATTGTAAAGCATGGAAATACCAATGAAATTAGCCCAGGATCGATCCGATAAGATCTTTAGTAACAGAGAAAAACAAAAAATACTGGAAAATTTAGCGGTTTTCTTTATATTATAACTCCGTCACTATCCAAGTTGTAGAACTAGGCTTCTGGGCATTGATAGTAATTGATATCTTATGCGTGACTAAACCAGGCGCTATCGGTTGATTAGTTTTTGAATAATTGCTAAGTTTTTAGTCTACTATTCTTGCAGTGTGTCTCCATGCGACATGGATCGTCAAATATCAATTCAGAATAGAGATGTTGAAAGTAGAGGTATCATTCTACAACGCCTTTATTTTGATTTTTCATTAAATGTCTGTGAAATATACGAAAAATGTTAGCAAAAATGACCAAAATTTGGTGAGCGTATGAATGTGTTCGTGTAGTGGGGGGAACACGGTTGTTGAGGGGAACAATAATTATTATCGATAGTAACTGACTGAGATTTGTTCGATTTTATTATATCAAATGAGAACTGTTTGTTTATTAATATATTTATATGTAAATGGTTTCTTGTTTTTGCTTTAATTTGTGGATTTTGGGTTTAAGGAACATCGAAGGACAGCGGTCATTAAAAAAATTCTTACTTGTGAGGATTTTAAATATTAAAACGATCTATGTATGAGCCTCTACTAGATATTACTATACGCTTGGATACATTCATACGCTCGCCCATTTTTTGTCATGTTTGCTAACATTTTTCGGATATTTCACAGACATTTAGTGAAAAATGAGGCTTTGTAGAATGACACCTCTATTTTCAACAACTTTTTTCAAAATTGAAATTTGATTATCTATGACGCATGAGGGCAAAATAGTGCAACCGAAAACTTTATGTCACAATTGTTCAAAAACTAATAAACCGGTAGCGTCTGGTTTTGGCATACAGAAAATAGATGTAAATTACTATCAGTTCCTACAAGCCCAGTTCTACAGCTTCTAAAGTGACGAAGATACGATTTAAAAAAAAATCCTACATTTTTCAGTATTTTTTGTTTTTTCCTGTTACTAATGATCCACTCGGATCGAGCCTGGGCTCATTTCATTGGTATTTTCATGCTTTATAATTGACCTGTTGACACCATTGAGATTAGTTTATTATTTTTGTTTTTATAAACATGCTATGAAAAAAAACGTAATTTTCTTGCGTCAATTGTTTATAACAAAGTAAAAAACCATAGTTGCGAGTGGAAAACATAGCAAAATATTGCTAGGAATCTTTGTTAATGTGATGGCACAGTCGGTATCCTGATAGTATTTTTTACACATTATCAGTTAATTTTTGCTCTATTGATTGCTCTAAAAGGCTAGTTTGTAGGTTTGCAGTTTTCTTGGAACGTTCATTTATATTGAAAAATGCTCCGTTTTTACATAAAGTGGATTAAATCGCATATTTTGGTGCAGTTTTCTGTTCAAATTATGTAATAACTTTAGAATATATTTATTAAGTAAGTACTTCCATTTGTCTAACCCAAAAGATTCTATATTTCTTATTAATTATCCTACTAACTTTTTTACATAATTTCGCGATTTTTTCGTCGAAAAATTAAGAGCTAAGACAAAATCTTTTTCAGAAGTATGTCACAAATGTTTTACTTACCGAAACAAACTTAATTCTCGACAAAACAATTCTAACTGTTCAGGACGCAATGTTGCCGCATTGACAATAATTTATTAATTAATATATTTTGCAGTGTTTTGATTATAGACTTGCCTTTAGACCATATTGTTTTTTATTGGTTTTGGTGTATATTATCTTCATTATATTTAAGTTTTCTTGGGAATAACACCACAATTGAATTAAAAAAGCTGTATATTGGAAGAAAATACCAAACGAACGTTTCAAAGTCGATTACGACTTCGTTGTCAATAGTTTTAAAATATGCATTGAAAATGTAAATTGCAAATTGGAAGTTTGATTTATGACATTTAAGTTGACATAAGAAAAAAATCTTGTTTTTAGATATACAGGTAGCACAAAAAATTCCAATAGTTAAACAGCTTTCAAGTTGGAAGAAGTTGAAAGAGTTATCTTTAGAAATTATTTGTGGCGCTCCTAGGTACGACTTTGTTATAAAATGCGATTAAAGAATTCTGCTGTTTTAGTGATCCCATTAACGTCATAAGGGAAAACCTAGGAAAAACCTTATGAACTATCCTGATACTGGGTTGTTCAAATGGAGATGGCCATTACTATTTTCTTCTTTAATTGTCGGTAACCAGATACGATTGAATTCTACAGAAGTAGATGCGATACGATCGTTTTCGTTCAAAAGAATAAAGGCAGACTCTTTTATTTTTTGATTTGTGTTATGTTGTTCTTTGTGAAGTATAGTTGAATTGTCAAATTGTATTTTATGGCCTAGGTCCCAAGCATGTTCACAAATTTTTAATATGTATAAACAGTACTTGTATATAACACGACAATTTTTATAGATCACATCAAGAAACAAATTTTTATTGTATATTTTATACGAATATATTAATAGAAATTTTCATTAATACATGTAGCAACTAGTGAAATAAGTTAAGTTGTTGAACTGAATATCACAAACACAAAATCTTTCTTGCAGATTTTCTTTACGACTCTTGAAATATTTTGTAGACAATGACGAGGTAAATTGGCAGAAATAAGCCAAGAGATATTTCAATGATTTTAAATATTTATCTATTCGAAATGTTGATATTACAAAACCTTATCATTATACAGAAAATTGGATGCATGATGATTATTTTTCAATTTTATTGTTTCCAACCTTTTACACTAGTTGATAAAGTTGCTAATGTTTGTTTTTGAATTTCCCACACATCACATGATACATTATGATAATGTTACACTATGAACTTGTGTTATCTACGTTCTCCACGGTCTCGTGATTACAGATATTGATTATTGAACTGGAATTTTTAACATGTTTAGGGTGTGTGCAAAATGATGAATCGCAACTAAACTTTGCTTCAGTATTTGCCCATATTGATAATATTTAGTCTGTAACCCACTTTGCTGATATTAGTTGAACGAAGTTATTAAGTTTGGTTTTTAGTTAACATAAAAACGAACATATCCTCTTTTCGTTGGAATCTTTTTGAGTATGTTCACCGAGTATTCAAAACGGCTCAACGGATTTGTATAGTTTAAAACATATTCGATTATGGTACATTCCATACGTTTTTCTATCAAGTACAACATATTGTTTTTCAGAATAACGAAAAAGTTAATAATCTTCATTGATTTCTCTAAAACAGCTTCATCGATTTCAATTGTTTAAACTGTTTTTTATATGGTAGATCCCGAGAGGTGGGCCTACATATTTTTGTGTAACGTAAAATCCATATTTTCAGAAAATTGGAAATAATAATTGATAAACGGAAAATGTCACATAAACTTAATAATCATTCATAATTTGGCAGTTAAACAGTTTTGCCATTTTCTACTTTCATTACATTTTTGCGTTTTTTATTTATTTGCATTTCATAAGTTTTTGTCACTTAACATTTTTTATATTTCCGACATTTTCTAATTTTTTTAAAAATTCACCTGCGATTAATCAGATAGTCAACACTTTTCAGTCCCCATTACTTCCATAAATTCAATATTGGCAAATGACGTACAATGTTTTCATTCATTTACAGAAAAATGCAGTTCATCTACTCGCATCCAATGAAGATCAGCTATACCTGCATCTTTTTTTGTTTCCTAAAAATTACTGAAACCTCCATTCCCCTATTCAGTAATAAAAATTCCACATCAATTCTCTATTAATTTAACGACTTTAAATATCTGTATTATTTTCGGTTCCAGACAAATAGTTTTTTCTTAAAAAATACCCAACTTACCCTATCGGAAAACAAAATTTTCGCCAAATGATAAAACCCACTAGTATATACTCTCTTCGAGGTGTTATTGTACGCAAGACAATATACATAATATATATATATATATATATATATATATATATATTGTTTTTGGTTAGGGAACCTTCATAAGTTGCGCTTCCCATAATTGAATGTCCCCTCGAACACTTCTTTATGTATTTGATACATTTCGTTAAATTTGAAGACGCGAGATATAATACCGACATCTAGGATTTTCGAGAGAAATAGCACACAGAGGTTCCGAATCTGGAGCCGTTCTGTGTAATTGCTGTTCTCCCTTAACTCCTAGGACAGAATGTCACGATCAAATTTTCAGGTTACTTCACCTGTCAGGTGTCATTCCTTTGTACGCAAAGGGAGTTAAGGGAGAACAGCAATTACACAAAACGGCTCCAGATTCGGAACCTCTGTGTGCTATTTCTCTCGAAAATCCTAGATGTCGGTCTTACATCTCGCGTCTTCAAATTTAACGAAATGTATCAAATACATAAAGAAGTGTTCGAGAGGACATTCAATTGTGGGAAGCGCAACTTAAGAAGGTTCCCTAACCAGAAACAATATATATTATGTATATTGTCTTGCGTACAAAGGAATGACACCTCGAAGAGAGTATTCAATATCTCTGACAGGTGAAGTAACCTGAAAATTTGATCATCCTTGGAGTTAAGGGAGAACAGCAATTACACGGAACGGCTTCAGATTCGGAACCTCTGTGTGCTATTTCTCTTGAAAATCCTAGATGTCGGTCTTACATCTCGCGTCTTAAAATTTATCGAAATGTATAAATACATAAGAAGTGTGCGAGAGGACATTCAATTGTGGGAAGCGCAACTGATAAAGGTTCCCTAACCAGAAACAATATATATTATGTATATTGTCTTGCGTACAAAGGAATGACACCTTGAAGAGAGTATTCAATATCTCTGACTGGTGAAGTAACCTGAAAATTTGATCGTGACATTCTGTCCTAGGAGTTAAGGGAGAACAGCATTTACACGGAACGGCTCCAGATTCGGAACCTCTGGGTGTTATTTCTCTCGAAAATCCTAAATGTCTGTCTTACATCTCGCGTCTTCAAATCCACTAGTATATATTTTAGAAACCTATATATCTATCAAGATTTGCGAAAATGTCATTAATGGGTCAAGCTAAACGATAACACACCACCTATAGCTATACACGTTATACACATACACACGAAAGGTAGTTACGCTAAGTACGCGGTACGCTACACTTTTTAGATTACATACAGAACAGATATCCGCCCTCGATCGTCACATAGTGCAAAAAGCAAGCCTTCTCAGGGGCGTGTGTTAATCCAAACAACTAATTGTATCAATATATCTACAAGAATAAAAGGGTAGAAAACACAAGTTGCAAAAATTGAATTTGGTTTATGTCCTTTTACATGCCGTGGAAAAAATCTGTAGGGAATCTGTGGAATGAATAACCCTATTGGTTTCTACTTTAGCCTCGAAAATATTCAGCAAACATGTCATGCACTAACCTGATCGGTTTCACAAGCATATCGGTTCTGCCACTCACCACCTGGCCTGCACAATATATTTGTAACCATAATCAATAAAATGCTAACATTGAAGATTATCTGAAACAATAGAAATTATTAAGAACACATATAAGTTTGTAAGATTTTTTATTTTTCCTTATATTAGGGCAACAATTTTGTAAAACGACTATAACTTTTGTGTCAATTTATTATTCATTTAGTATAATTGTATATATTTATGGAAAATCAGTAGTACAAAAGAATTTGAACAAAGCAAAATATGTAAATGTCAGATTATCTTGCAAATTGTTTAATTGTTATAATAAATGGCTTTGCAAAATAAAATTTGCTCTCTGACAAATAGTTTAAAAAAATAATTATTAATATATTTTGCATAAACGTAAAGAGGTATGTAATACCACCTTGTGCCAATGCTTCTGCAATAATAAGTGTTTTTGCCTAAATTTTCAGATACATGAAATATTTTCTTCAGCTTCCATCGACTACTTTTCCAAAGCATTGTTTTTGAATTCGCCAGTTTGAATTCCAGAATTTGATTTTTCTAAATTGGAAGAGATGTTCTGACAGAAATTGTTATTGCTAATTAACCTCTATTCACTTCTTAGGTAGAAATAGTACTTTTCCTAAGATATTTGAACTAAAAGGTTTTCACTATGAGATTTTGGCAAAAGTTTTTGAACTGAAGAATATCGAAATTTTTATCCCTGCAATATTACCCTACTTTATGGTTCCACCAGCAGAATCAACCTAAGCCATTTCTGATATGAGTTGAACTATATATAAAATTATGAACCATTAACCAAGTTTTAGCGAAATATTAGATTATGAATTCTTTACACTTAAGCTTATAGTTAAACCAAACTCGATATTTATCATTTTTAACCGACTTCCAAAAGAATTCGTATGTGTGTAGGGCGATTATTCAAAAACGGGTTGAGCAACTTTGATGACTTAGACTGCATTATATTAAGAAACATTATAGAAAGGTCCACATACTCGTAATTATATTATAATATATATAAGATGAGATTTGCGGTTTTCTAGAAAATCAGAAAAAAAAAGTAAATAAGGGACTAGATTTCAGCGATTCTCAATGAATCTTCACTGTTTTCTCTAAAACCGTTCAAAAAATTTGAATCTTATAAATTGTATTCTACAAAGATATGTTTTATATAACGTAAAACTTGCCATTTTTCAGAAAATCGGAAAAATATACGCAAAAAAACTGGTAAATGTCAAATTTTCATCATAACTATCTAGTTTAAATGTCAAGATATGCCATAAAAGTATATCGTACAGGGTGTTTGTAAAAGTTCTCTTTTTGATTCGTTTGAAGTAAGTTTGTTTTAGAGACGAACTTACGTTAGGAGGCATATAGTCGCGTGAAATGACAGAAAATATTCCGTTAGTTTATTGAACCGAAAATTTATTTTGTCGGCGAACTCTTTTATATGAGATACGGTTGTAGATGTGTGTGTGTGTGCGCGCGTGTATGTGAAATTAGGTGGTACATAAGCAGTTGTATACATAGGATGGTTGAAATATAAGTTGGAATAGAATTAGTTGTACAGGGTGGTTCTAAAAGTATTGTATTGGGTAGCACATAAGTAGTTGCGTATACAAGATCGTTGAAATAAGAGTGGAGCAAAACTAATGCTGAGTGGACATTAGAGTTATAGGACGGTCAATAATTACAATTATACAAAAGGCTTTAAAAATTGTCGAAAGCAGTTGAATATAGAGGATGGTTGAAATATAAGTTGGAGTAGAATTACAGTTAACAGGGTGGTTTAAAAAAGTTGCATAGTTTGGAACATATTAGTTGCTTATACAAGGTGTTTGAAGCAAGGGAAGGGGGGTAAAATTATTGTTATTCACGGTGTATCAATAATTTGTTATATAAGCATAAGCAGTAAGGATATTTGAATTATAGGACATAGGACGGGGTATAATTATAAACATGGGTTGAAAAAATATATACCGGGTGGTTGAAATAAATGATAGAGTAAAATTATAATCATAAAATGTGGTTCAATAGTTGAATATGGTTATATAGGGTACACCATAAGCAGTTGCATAAATGGAATACTAGATATATGGGGCGAAATAAAATAATTGGTATACAGCAATAATTTAAACAATGGAAAAATAGAAAGAGTGAATAGTGTGGACAGGATTTATACTTATACAGGGTTGTTTTAAAGATATCAGGACCGTTGTAATATTGTGTTGAGTTCAATTATAGTTGTACAGGGTGATTCAGAAAATGATAGACCAATAAGTTATATAGGGGTGACCAATACACAGAAGCATATACAGTGTGGATGCAATAGAAAGTGAATTAGAGTTACATTTATAGAAAGTGGTCCAAATAATCAAACAAATTAAAAGCTTAAAATATATTTGGAACATAGACAAAGAATAAAAATTAGAGAGAGATAAGAATACGCTAAAATTTTCAATTAAATTATTAGTCTGAAAATAGTTATTGATTGCACACGGTTTCTAAACAGTTTTTTAAGTCTTCTGAAGTCGGTTCTTTTTTAAATATGAATTATTTTAAGTACATATCTCCAGCATATCTCCATGTATTCTTTCGTTTCACTTCTAAACCCAAATAGGTCATTAAGCTTATGATCTTTCAGCTGAAAAGGAACCCGAATATTTATCTTGAGTTATAAATAAGCATTCACAGTGACATACATATATTATCATCAAAAATTCAATAGGCAACATTTTTGTCATTCTTCGCGAGAATGATAGGAGATTTATCTAAAACATAGTTTACTATATTATGTAAGTACAAATTTTATTGAAATAGAAGTCTTTTAATGATAAACTTCAAACAAAAAAAATGTTTTGCAATGTTGCGGAAGATATCTTGTGTATCCAATTATCGGCAATGATATGAGATACTGGATTTTAGAAATGTGGGTAATTATGTCAGTGATAAGTTTTTTGTGATACTATATTTATTACAATTATTCTAAACAATGTTGTCCATAAATAGGAATTTAGGACGATAAAGTTATTTTCTAATGCTTTTGCTGAAGAATGTAATGAATCATATAATTTGAAACAAATCTTTGCTTTTGAACCTCTTAAATACTATTATGACACGTTTAAAAATAAATTTATTAAATACAACAGTTCTACAAGAAATAGAAGTATTATGATTCTAAAAAGAAATAAAACTATAAGCAGTAAAAATAGTTATGTTAAAGCTATTAATGTTTTCAACAGCCTACCAAATGATTTGAAAACTCTAAAAAAGCTTAACACTGTCAAAAAGAAAATAAAACTATGGATCTTGGCTAATATTTAAAATTTCAAATAGCAAGATAGTAAATTATATAGGGAGAATTCGAAATAAATTTTAATTCTTTAAAGTATATATTAGTATCACATAATTATTTCAACAACACTAAATTTTTAGGATATTAATAATAAGATTTTATAGGAAATTATCATTAACGTTAGTGTTAAGATTATCAGACCTGCGAACAGGTAACTGAGTTTACCTCTGCAGGGTTTATTATATTATACCTAATGAATAAGTATTGTAAACATTCTAATAAATAAATAAATGAACATATTATTAAATGTATAGCTCGGGTTGGCGTGAAATTGTGAAGTAATTTTAATAAAGACACCCTCATTCGTGATTGTTGCCCTAATTTTAAGTACAGAATAGATTAATTATCTAAAGCTAAAGTTATATACTACAGTATATATATATATATATATATATATATATATATATATATATATATACTCCACCCGGTAATTTGCTTTAGCCACCCACTGTTACTTTATCTTGTTACATATGAGTGGTTCCACCGTCTTTTTCTATCTACATCTTTTGCCGAACCTCATCTTGTGTTATTCGAACTATACTTAACATTCGATATGTTTTTGTTATTTCGATTTACATATTATAACTTTTGGGTTCTCGCTGATCTGTTTATCCTAAAATTACTAAGCCTATAGCGCTAAAATTTGGAATGGAACTTTGGAAAATTCAATTTAAGAAGAGGGTGGGGGGTAATGGGGACCTTGTTATAAAAAACGGATGTTTCAATAAGAACGCAATACTTGAATTGCCGCCATGTTATAGTGTCACGTGATTATAATGTGACAGATCGAAAGTTGACAGGTGGGGATTAGTAAACATGGAGCATTCTACGCTAAAACAACGTCTAGTGATTGTTAAACATTATTACCAACTTGACGAAAGTTAAATTTCCACTAATCGTAAACTAAGTCCAATATTTGGTCGAAAGAATATTCCTAGTTTATCTACTCTGAAAAAATAATTGAACGTACTGGTTCAATGATGCAATAGTAAACTTTACATCAAAAATTTAGCTTAGGTGTCTTTGTAGATCTAGCGAAAGCTTTTGATACCATGGCCCATGATCATATGCTGGGAATACTTCACAATATGGGGTTTCATAGGGCTGACACAGTCTTTAGTAATAAGCTACTTGTCCAATCGACCCAAACAGGTTAAGATTTGCGACATACTAAGTGATAGAAGAACTATTGATTATGGGGTGCCACAAGGAACCGAAATCGAACCTATATTCTGTTTACCATTGGAATGAGAGATACAGAGGTTTGCTGATGATTCTGTAATAATCTACAAAGCTACAACCTGGAATGAAGCTAAGCAGAACTCAGAAAAAGACATCATTGAAAGGTTCAGTTACAAAAAATTGACAATGAATGTTGACCAATCATTTATTTGAAGACGCGAGATGTAAGACCGACATCTAGGAGTTTCGAGAGAATGACACCTCGAAGAGAGTAAATCATTTATAGTTACTTTTAATTCGTATAAGAAAAAAACTTCAATCAAATTCTGTAAAATATTTACACAGTCATCTTAAATGGAAAGTTCATGTCACCTTTGTTATATTATTCATTAGTTCAATAATCGCATTTTTGTTACGACATAACAGCGTGGAGTGGAGCAACAATTTACAAAATTTACAAAAATTTAACTGAAAACTATTTTCAAAATGCAACGAACCTATCCTACTAATGAACTATAACTTTGTTTTGCGTCAATACTAAAACACGTTCATACTACAATTAATCCAACACTTATACAACACAAGATAAAGAAATAATTCATTCATTCATCGTACTCAAAGCAGAAAAAACTAAAACTCAAAGTTGTTTTAACTTTCTTGACCCAAAAATATTCAACTTACTACCTGATGAGATTAAAGGCATAAATTCACATTCATTATTTAAAAAGAAAACCAAATAGTGGATACAGCCAAATCCAAGGGTACAAATGCATGGATATCTAGATATTAAAAATATGTACAATTTTTTTGTACATTTTAATAAAATCGTCTTTATAGTAAAAACATGTAAATTAATTATTTCTTTCTGTTACGTTCTTTTTTATGTTGTTGTGTTACATTGTTATCCTGAAGTATGTAAGTTAGTTTATATTTTTAGACTTAGTTTAATTGTAAGCCGAGATTGACAAGGTCATTTATAGATAAATATCCACGCACAAGGATTATCCTTTTGTGGGATTTTCATTATATTTATTTCAACTTATGTTTGAATTAGTACAAATCTGAGTTTTCATTAGGACTTATTTTTATGTTATAAAAAATAACAACTTTTTGTTGTTTGTATAAAAAAATGAAACAAACATTATATTATAATTACTGATGTGAAACACAGAGCTCGTGGAGGTCGTTAACAAATAACATTAAGGTAATTTGCCAGAGTGTGGCCGAAAGTCTGGGATCGTGGATTCGTCATCGTCCACAAAAGTTGAACATTACAATAGCTACTCTTTAGCGCATTGTTACTAAAGATTTACATCTACACGCCTACAAAGGCCGATTTATTCAACAACTTTTGCCCACAGACCCTTCAAAGCCAAGAGAGTTCACTAATTGGATCGTTGAGCAAATAAAAGTGAATGTTCATTTTGCGAACAAAATCATTCTCAATAAGCCCCATTTTCACCTCGATGCATTCGTTAGTGGCAAAATTTCTGCGTTTGAGGCTTAGAAAAAAACAGATTGATCAAAAAGCAATACCACCTAAACGTGTCACTATTTGTTGTGCATTGTGTTCTGGAGGAATTATTGAACCGTATTTATTTGACGATGAGGAATATAATGCATTGACGGTGAATGATGAAAGATACAGTGCTACAATAACGCAGATTTTTGTGCCCCAGTTGGAACTCTTGATAACATGTGGTTTCAGCGCAAGACGGTGTATCATACTGGCTGAATTCTCGTTTGGGTGGGGGTGGGATCTTGGGCACAGGTTAGGTTCACTTGGACCCTCCAGTGATGCCACATAGCATACCGTTCGTGAAACATTAACTGTTTGGTATGAGTTTGCTCATTTCCCGATTTGATGACCTGAACTTGCCTCCACGCTCTTGTGATTTAACACCTTTGGACTACGGGATGATAGGTTATCTGAAATCACAGGTTTCTACCAACAAGCCCACGAGCCCTGAAGCAATGAAGACAGAAATAGACGCTGTGACAGTCAATTACAAAATATTTTATTTCATACATAATTCCTAAATAACATAATTCAATAACTATTTCAATTCTAGGCTCTTATTGAAACTACTTTTATAAGAGAAGAAAAAGTATTGGTATTGACATATATTATTGCCAGCATTATTTATCAAAACGATATCTATGATTATTGTACTGTATATTCTATGAATCTAAATGTAGACTACGACACTAACCTTGAGAGAGCTGTTAAAGCTTCGGAAACATTTTTTTCTAATACTTTAAATTGCATGTGTATCGTAATCGTCTCGGAATTCTATTTCGCTAAAACCATCATGACTTCAGCTTGTGATTTCGATAAGCATGCGAGAGCGAAAATTGCCAACTAATTGGACAAACTTTGCTTTCATCAATTTCGAAAACAAGGATATAAAATTGTTGTGTTAATGTTTTATTAATTTTGTTTGGATGAACTGCTTATCTCTGCTTAATTAGCTACACACAGCGTTAATTGGCAGATGTTACTGGTTGATTAATCCTGTGGGAGTTTATGTCGGAGATTTTTTTTCTGGACACAACAACATGAAGCTCGTTACCGTCTTTCTTGTCATTCTAAAAGCGCAGGAATGAAATTCTAAGAATGTCAAAAATAATTGCGTGAATTATTAGTCCACAACGTTAGAAGTTGTTTATTAAAAATAAATTCTAAAATTCATTCTGATTCGTACATATAACTGTATCAATTTGATAGAATGAATAACACTCAAGAAAATAAATAAATATAATGTTGCTATAGAAGTGTATGAAATAAAAATTCATAACATATTTGTTATTTAACACAGGCTGACAAAATGAGACCGATTTTTTTGTTCAGAAACCAGACTATATTTTCCTAAAGGTTTTTGATGCGCTGAATTCAAATCTGACCTCAGAAATTCTACCCTAGGAGTGTAAAAATAACGGTTTTGCCAATTTTTGAAATTATAGAGCGTGCACTTGAAATATGTAACATACAAAATAGAATCTATCGAGATAAAAGAAGAAAAAACCTTTGGACACGTCAATCTTAATGTAACGAAAGAATGAGGAAAATAAAGGCTGAGAATAGCTGACAATGAGCAATGCCATTTTCAAATTCTTTTTTAACGTTAGTTACTAGTAACACTTGAGGAGTGATTAGTCTGATTTCGTCCACTATTCTTTATCTTTAAATTTTAAGTACTATTTGGTAGCTGAGGTAAACTTTTGATTTCAGATAGCATCACAAAAAGAAATCGAGTGGAGTTAGATCGGGAGATCCAGCAGGTCATTCAATCGGCCCTCTCCTACCAATTCATGTGTTTGGGAAAATGGTATCTAAACAATTTCGGACAGATTGTGAATAATGTGGCAGTGCACCGTCCTGCTGGAACCATAAACATCATCAGGCATACGGGGATGCTATACATTTGGAAGGAGTCCTGCAATTGACAGTATTATGTTTTGCTGTAGTAGTTCCAAATAATTCACACCATTTAGTGCATCAATAAAAATCGGACCTATGACTGCAGTGCCGACAATTCCTGCTCATACCTTGACCACCTGTGGGCGTTGTGTATGTGCTTCCACCATTCAGTGTGGGTTTCTCAGGTACCCAATATCTACAGTTCTGCCTTTTGACACAACCATTTAAACATAAAGTTGCTTTGTCTGAAAAAAATTTTACGACTTGAAAATTGCATATAAGATTGGATTGATAAGATAATTGTGTTTCTTCTGATATTGCTAGACGACTTGATTTAGACTGATCTCTTGCTTGATCCTAAATTTGGCCTGTACCTTACTTATAGTTGATCTTGTAATAGGTCCATCAGGGTACTTCTTGTTAAGTAATTCGCAAATTTGTTCTTGTGTGCGACTTCTATCTTCATAATTGGTTATAATTAAAACTTCAATAGGTTGAGTTTCATTTAAACTCACAATTCTTTACATTTTAATACAATTAAAATTACAATTCAGGTCTATCAACTACCAAATTGGAAAATTTTAATGATAGGAACGCAAAATCATCTTGTAAGTAAAAACTCGCGAAACATCGATATTTTAAAAAACATGAATGGTAGAATTTTTGTTTCAAAAAACAAAACCACCTACTGCTGTGTTAACCAAGGAAATCGCATTGTTCATTCTCAGTCTGGTTCATCTTGTCTATCCAGCCACACTGGAAAATGTAATAGAAAGGTTAGCAGCGCAAGCATTTTTTGATGGAGTTCGGAACCACGAAGCCAGACAAGCATTGACCCTAGCTCAACCGACTCAATTAGTGGATGCACTGGCTCGAGCTCTAGAATTCGACGCTGCGAAAAATACCTGCAGAGGTCAAGCCAGGGTCCGAATCGTTGACAGAGAATCCGAAGATGGTGAAAATAAGTAAGTCTCTGTAAGGAAGATAGTAGAGGAAGTCCTTACAAAACAAAGACTAATGAGATGTCGGAAGTGTCGTAAGGTAGGACATGTCCAGAGTCGTTGCAAGGAGAGCAACGCAGTACCGACTTCCTTGTCGTTGAAACTAAAGAAGGCCTATGTGAACACTTGTTTTGATTTTTTCTTATTCTTTTGTAATCGTTATAACTTTCTGTTGAATTTTTTTTTGTTATGTGAATAAAAGGAAAAACAATTTCTAGGAAAACCATTATGTAACCGAGTATAAATTTAAACGTTGTAGAATTACTAGATCTTTCAAACTGATATAATATGAAATATTGAAGTTATCATTTAAAAAAATTGTGACGTCATACAGACCACATTAACGACGTCATGAGAAATCAATGTATGTCCAAATTTACGCATTATTAAAATAAGTTTGATTTTTCGGAGGGTTTTGTCCTTCTTTTACCTTAATAGATTTTATTTGGTATGTTCCAAACTTTACGTGAACACTTTATATAGATAAAAGAATTTTTTCACAGAAAAATACACACAGCGTTAAGTTTGCTCAAATATCTGCTTTTTTTTCGATAAGATATAGCGATTCCAAGTTTATAAATTTAATAATTGCCTTAGCATTCTTATACTAAAAAAAATAAAAATAAAATAAAAAAGAGCAGAAGTCATCTGAGACTGAACGATGGAAACGATGCAAAGAGGGTGATCATTTGCATAAGCAGTCATTTGAAGTAAAGCCACAACGTCAATATAAATAAAAAATATAAAGGAAAAATATTTTAAAAAAATTAAAAAAACAAAAAAAATCAAAAAACATGAATTCATTGCCACCACGTCCATGTTTCGTGACTAGTTTCGGCTAAGAGCGGTAAAAGCTACAGGAAAATAAGCAAATTTATCAACTTAAAATCGTAGCGAAAAAAGTTTGTTTGCCAAAGTCAACGCTATTCCAAAGAGAACGACTTATAATTTAAGCTGCTGTGTGAAAAAATCTGTCGTCTATATATAATCTCAAAAATGGGCAAATACAGTGTTTTTTCAGTTGTAGGTTAAGATATCTCAATTTTGCCCCAGATTTTAATTCAGCGCATTAAACAACTTTAGGGCAGTACAATTTGATTTCTGCACAAAAATCCTGTCGCCTTAGTAATTTAAAAAAATCCTGACACAAAAAATCCTTTTCATTTGTTAGTATTTGTTATTCATTTTCAGAAGTCCTTAGTGTCCTTTATTTATTTATTATTATTAATTCGTGTTTCTGGAACTAAATATAATACTTTGATGTTTCTCAACACAAAGAGGATCAAACTATTATTCTTTACAAAGTTCAATGCCCCAATTTATCGTTCCTTAAAAAAATTCTACAATATTTTTATCACATTGGAAAATAATTGATAAAAGGTTAAAATTAATAGGACCAGGACCGGTAATTTTTATATTACTTATAATTTTATACACTAACAATTTAAAATAAAACTTGTTAATATTTTCCCTATTTACTAGTTCCTCTTTTCACTTTTAGATAGGTAAACTCATATATCACACATTCAAAAATTCTTGCCATTGGTGTTGTTACCCCATATCAATACCCTTTCTAAAGTTAGTAATTTAAATAAATACTTCCACATGAACAAAAAGATATACAATATTGTGTTAATGTTAATTTATATACATTCTAAATCACTAACAATATCGCTAATGAACAAAGTAGGTACATAGCAGAGGTCCATGTACTGATCCTTGAGGGAGAAGCAGCCAATACAAAAGATTGAAAAGCATTATAATATAGATTTAGTATTCGATCAGTTAAGTATGATTCAAGAAATATTAAGAATGGTTTTTGACATACCTATCTGGATATTTTCTGTAGCAAAAGGCAATGATTTAAACATTCAAAAGCTTTGGAAAAATTTGTATATATATATTTATGACATTAACCTGACATTATCAACATTTTTAGCTACATATTGAGTAAAACACAGTAAATTTGTAGTCTTGGATCTACTAGAAAAAATAATATCATATATTTTCAAAAACTTTATCAAAGTTACAAAAAAATTCATATATATTTTTTGTTATTTCGTCTATAAATGGCTTTCAATATTTCTGACAATATTTAAAACTTTTCTACGAATAGAAAACAAAGATCTCACAGCTGATTATCCTTACAAGTTAATTTTTTTGAAGCCGGTTTTTAATTTTACAACTTTTAGTGATATAATAACATATTTGGATGCAGTTTACAAATCTAATTAACTTTTTCGATATTACTAAAAAGAGGTTATTTTACTTTTAAGCAACATTTACATTTACATTTACACATTTACTGTTATATATTAAGACAGTTTTGCATATGATTTCAATTTACGGAGACCCAGTCTATTTAAGATTTAAGAATCTTTATTAGGTCTGTTAATTATCAGACATTTAATAGTCTCTCCGTGAAAATGTATAATAAATCAATTTTTATTATTAAAAAACATAAAATTTTTAGTGATATAGCATAAATGGTTGCAGTTTTCAAAACTAATAAATTATTATAATAAAATGAAGGTACTTCCCTGTTAAGTATACTGAATATGTTTTGTCAAACGTGCTGAGCAATTGAACAAATGACATGAGTATTTATTAAATAATTTATATTAATATACAAAGTTGATTTTTCTGCTTTTAATTGTCTGTTTTTATAACTTTTTGACAAAGTAGGTAAGTACATAGCAGAGGTCCAAGTACTGATCCGTGAGGGAGAAGTAGCCATATCAAAAGATTGAAAAGCCTTATAATACACATTTAGTATTCGATCAGTTAAGTATTTATTCAAGAAATATTAAGAATGGTTTTTGACGTACCTATCTGGATATTTTCTGTAGCAAAATGCCATGATTTAAACATTCAAAAGCTTTGGAAAAATTTGTATATACTTGTATATGATTGACATTATCAACATTTTTAGCTACATATTGAGTAAAACACAGTAAATTTGTAGTCGTGGATCTACCAGGAAAAATTATATCATATATTTTCAAAAACTTTACCAAAGGTACAAAAAAATTCTTATTTATTTTTTGTTCTTTCGTCTATAAATGGCTTTCAATATTTCTGACAATATTTAATACTTTTCTACAAATAGAAAAGCAAGATCTAACACCTGGTTATCTTTACAAGTTAATTTTTTTGAAGCCGGTTTTTGTTTTTTTAAGGTTTTAATTTTACAACTTTTAGTGATATAATAACATATTTGGATGCAGTTTACAAATCTAATTAACTTTTTCGATATTGCTAAAAAGAGGTTATTTTACTTTTAAGCAACATACATTATTTTGACCAATCTCGTTTACTGTTATATATTAAGACAGTTTTGCATATGATTTCAATTTACGGAGACCCAGTCTATTTAAGATTTCAGAATCTTTATTAGGTCTGTTAATTATCAGACATTTAATAGTCTCTCCGTGAAAATTTATAATAAATCAATTTTTATTATTAAAAAAAACATAAAATTTTTAGTGATATAGCATAAATGGTTGCAGTTTTCAATACTAATAAATTATTATAATAAATGAAGGTGCTTTCCTGTTAAGTATACTGAATATGTTTTGTCAAACGTGCTGAGCAGTTGAACAAATGACACGAGTATTTATTAAATAATTTATATTAATATACAAAGTTGATTTTTCTGCTTTTATTTGTCTGTTTTTATAACTTTTTGACGTGGAAAGACCTATCATACATATTATGTAGACCTCATAACCCCAAAAAACAAAACTATTCTACATTTTGCAATAATAGTGCTTAAATGAGTTTATTTGCTTGAACTCGTTTATAGGACTTGATGATTAAAAATAATAATAAAGCTTACCTTAGTCGTGGCGGTCATTTTTACTGAATTTTCTTTAGCTGGAAGTCAACTTCAAAGAAAAGCCACAAAACACAAAAAGTTATAATAAACAAATATCGACGTTCTTCCCACCTTTGAAGCACTCAGCACTTTGAATACTCGCCTGTGAATAACTCCCAGACGGACTTGAAATATATATATGTAACTATTTTCGGGTTCGAAAGTTCACCCACAAAGATGATAAAGCGTCTAGATCACGTTCTTGTATTTAATCAAGAATTCCGAAACATCATATTGGCTAGAGATGAAAAGGAATCACCTTTTTTGTTTTCCTGCCACGTTTTTGGTACCCAGGCGAATCCGTTTTTGTTCTTATCGAGAAAACTGTTTGAACTTGCAGAGTAACTGAGCATTTTTTGTGAACGTGTATTTGTTTTCATTCGCATTGTGTGTGTCATGTACAAGTATCACTGATTTACATAAGCATCGGTCGTAGACATCAAAAGATGAGGGTATTTTTATGATTTTGTTTGGGTTTTTACATTGCTGCTGTCTGATTCATTTGTGGTAAGCATGGAAGACGGAAAAGTCCAACTTATCAATAGATTAAATATTTCTAAACAAAAAATTCGCACTGTTATATTTTTATTTAAATGACGAAATTTGTGAAATGTTTAGTAATTTACTAAACGAGAAATTTGTTAGTTATCTTGTCGTCTGACCTGCTCTCATTCTTCTTTTTCTTCTAATGATATTGCTTGCTGGTGTGAGAAATATATTAGCAAAATTAATCAATAAAATGATGGAAGAGAAAGCTTCTTACGAAATATATTTCCCAACTCTCTTTACCCATTTCAGGAGAATTAAAATAATTGTCACTATTTTGTTAGGACTCAATTATTAATTCTAATCCTACATTTAATTTTTAATTTAAATATAACTGCAAACGTACATTATTGTCGGGAATATTAAAGGACCCCGCACATTCCTTATGGAAAGTGGCTCCCGGTGGATTTGGCTGAAATTTTCCTATTTTGTAGATTTCAATGAAATGAACAAATGTCCGATGTCTGATGGTTTTAAAGTTATGGTTAATTTTATATTTATGGTCAGAGTATACCAAGAAGAGCTGAGTCTATATGTGAGTGAGGAACTACTGGGAGTATTAATGTGAAAATTAGTATACAGAGGGTTTTCGAGGAGCCGGTTTTAGTTACAATATTTTCAATTGTCTGCGACTTCCGGTTCTACCGGAAGTGTACTCAAATTTTGTTTTTTTTTAATGGAAATTCCTGTTTTTTGTAGCATTTTAGAATCTATGATGAATTTTAAGATAACTTCATTCGAAACATCATATGTCTAAAGAGGTCTGGTTAAAAGTTATTTCAACTTTTTGAAAATTTTGACAGATCCAGGTTTTCACAAAATATTATTTTTGTGGAAGCAAATAGGGGCCAGATCAAAAATTACCAGAATTTGCCTGAATAAAACTTAAAGCTTCATAAATCTTTGAAAACTAAAAAAACGGACAGCTCAGAAATTGGTACTGAATCCGAAAATCGTATAACTCAATTTTTTTAAATGGCAACTCTATATCTATCTCAAAACCATTGGAATCTGGGCCAAAAAGTAGGAGTTTATGCTTACAAGACTAAATGGAACAGTTTTTATACACACTTGGAAAAATTAAAATTTCCGTGTAGCTATTAGAGATATATGAATTATTAGTAGGCTTTTTTGAAGGAACCGTCAAGAGACGTATATACATTACATTACTTTCTTAACCATTTATGTAGAACTTGAAATGGTTATTAAACAAGTATGTGAAACCTTTCCATTGCGATCTCCGTATAGACCAAAGCATACTCATAACACCATGACGCAGATCATTTCCTGGCAATCTACCTTTGTTGTTAGCGGTGCAGTATTGACCATATTTATTATTCGACCCCAAATAAATAAAGCTAAGGAGTGATATCGGGAGAACGAGGGGGCCGTCGATGAAGTCCATTATTTTCTATCTAACGATCTTCAATATGATTGTCTAAAAAGTTATTTACAGGTGCAATATTATGAGGTCGTATTGAGACCACAGCTGATTCTAAGTCAGCTCTAATGGATGTAAACCATTTTCTAAAATTTCGAGATATCTCTCACTTAAAAATAATATGTGGATTAGTATCACTCCAGTAATGTTTTTTTTTTAGTTCTTAGTAATTATATTTCAAATAAATGAGTTGCATTTTCATAGAATCCATTACATTGAAATCGTCATTTTAACAATAATTAAATTATAGTTAACAAAATAGAACAAAAAACAAGAGTTATAAACCACACCAAAAAGCAGGAACAATATAATAAAACATTAGACAAAAAAAAGAGTACATTATAAAACGTTTAAACAATTTTACATAGAATACAAAAGAGACAACTATTTGTTTCAAAATATCACTAATTTCTTTTCTATCATATTAAACATACATTCTATTTCAGCATTTCTTTTAGTAACATCACTTAGAAACAATAGAATTTTTAGATAGCAACTGTTACAAAACGAAGATACCGAAATAAGGAAATTATTACAGGGACAAATATTGCACATAGGGCATGTGGACATACTTTTGTAATTCACAATTGAAAGAAAAAAAATATTTAATTGACGAAGATATACAACAGCAAGGCTAAATATTCAACAGTACATATAGAAAAGTGAATCTGAAAAGAAATTAACGATTTAACATAATATTGGCATTTATTGAAACAATATTTTTTCAATCTAAGAATATAAATAGTGTGCACTCAATCACATAAAATGAAATTATCCCCTAAAAAAAGACAATCAGACCCAGTATCAAGTTAAAATTGCCAAATGTAAGCTACGTTATTATTATAAACATAAATCCCTAAATCCCAATTAGTTTTTCATATTTCTGTGGAATCTATTAGATTACATTATTTTTAGCTTATCATAATTATTATGTTTTAAACACAATTAATTGTCATTTAACTCTTTCAAGGGCAGTCATGAAATTTGCATAATTTTTAAAAGGTTTTTTGTATGAATCACCGATAATGTAACGGCTAGTTACGGCATTGGTAGTAGCTACCTATTGTTTTTCTTATAACTTCAATGTATGATTGTCAAGGTTCTCAAAATACATCAGCACGTTGATACCGAAAAATTGAAAATTAACAGAAGTCACATTGGCATCAATTGAATGGCTAAATTTATGAACAAACAGTATTCTTCAATGGTTCTTTTCCATTTTATATAGGAATAGACAGACTACTCCCAAGAATGCTATACCAACTAAGCGGGCACTGGTACATTTGACATACTACCTACCTTACAAAAAAGCTTAATTCCAAATTTAAAAACTTGGGGGGTTTATTCTTTAGAATATGAGGATGATATTCTGATTGATAGAAACATTTTAAATTTCATTAATAGCGTGCATCCCAACATGAATTTCCATTTGAGATTAAACAAAAATTGGTTTCCAAATTATTGACAAAAATCTAGAACATCAACTGATATACTCACTGACAAAAAAAAACCAGAAGCAGATGTTTAATTTAATAATCTTTTGGAAAAACATTTTGCCATAGTAAGGAGTAAATGATTAAAATTTGGAAAAGATTGGTGAATGTTTTTTCATGCAAACAAGAAAAACAAGTTTAATGGGATCCAAAATCGATGTTTAGTTATGTAAAATAACTGGAGTACTTGTATGCCGAATGTATCGTCAGCTAAGTTAATTTGAAAGAGGTCGAATTATTGATTTTCGGGAAATCACTAACCACACGAACAGAAATCCAACTACTGTTATGAAATGTTGTCAAGCGTGGTTTGATAATAGCTAGAATCGGAAAAGGGTAGGCACCGGACGTCGAAAGTTGCCACAAACGCTAAATGAAGTATTACTAGAATTTGAAAACCGTGTTAGGTATTGTCAGAAAGTTAATGGTCAACAATTTGAACATTTAATTTGATATGTTGATGTTTTTTCTTCAATTCTGAAATAAATGATTTTTTTTAATAGCTGTTAATTTTCGGTATAAGACATTGTACATGAAAAATTCAATGCAGAATTCAAAAATAAAATAAAAAACCTATGTTTCCATTTGAAAAAGTGAAGTTGATGGACGCAATTTATTTCTAGCCCCCCCCCCCTGTATAAATGCGTCTATCACAAAAACCGCAGTCCAAAAAAAAACAGAGGTGTCCGAGCGTTTTTCCAAAAAACCAACACCTGAATTTTAAATGAATTTGTTCCAAGCTAAGCGTCCTCGCTGTAGTTACGTTCCATATCGATACAATTATTTTTTCGAAACTTTCAATCCTTTTCTTATGAAACAATTTGTCACATCATCATCATCGAAGACAAATCTCGTTCCCTGGACCACCTTTATAAGACCTGCGAACAGGAAGAAATCAAATGGGGCCATATCGGGTGAATATGGCAAGTGATTCCATCCATCCATCTTTCTTTCATTGTTATGCACCTAAAAAATGTGGTTTTCACGTGCAAACCACTCCAAACAACTTTTTAATTACCCTCCGTATAGTCTTGACTATTTCCTCCTATTGCAGGCTTCAATACAGAGGATGTGAAGAAGCTGGAGCATCTTGAAAAATTTCGGGTAGTGTCACGCATTTTTCAAACGTATTTTGAACAACTATTTTTGATTTAGTTTTCGTAATTCTCTTAATATCCAGTCATTTCCTCGGAAAAACGGCATAGAAAATGAACCGAGAAAGCTACATTTTTATATGACGTGCGGGGTGCTTAGAAAAGCTTAACTTGAAATTGTCTACCAAGATTTTTTATGTGGGTTTGAAAAAAGTGGTAAAATTGTTGAGAGGAAAAAGGGCCTTATTACTATATGTTTATTCTGCACCCTTGGTTTGTTTTAAATGAATACTAATAAAGTGTCTGGCCAAAGAAATTTGTTATCAACGCCAAATTTGTGAACTGACAATACCGCATATGTTATTTGATTTTTCGTGTTAGATGGATATAATTACATATTTGAACGTAGTTTTTAACTCTAATCAACTTTTCTTAACACAATTTTTCATTTTGTCAAAAATATAGGTGCTTTACTCTTTAGCAAAATTAATATTCTTTGACATATACTGATTAAAAATTGTTATATTTAATTTAATGTTTTGGACCATGCAGAACTTTTTATAAAGAATAACTTTTTTTCGTAAAATTAAAATTACAAAAGTTTCCAACATGTAGAGAACGCTTAGCACGGTGTAAAATAATATTTAAACTCAATAAAATGGAATTAAGGCGATTTTAATGTTAATTTCTGAGCTTTTTCAGTGACTGAGTACAGGTTTTGAATAGAAGTCACATTTCCCTCCTATGCTACATTCATAAGTAGTTTATGCTTCATTTTGATGAGTGTATTTTGCCTCGACTTTGTGTCTCTACTAAACAATCCAAAATTAAAACAACAACATTGTCTTTTATAGATATTGACCTATATTTTGAAAAACAAAACAAACGCAATCTGGTGTTTTTGTATGTTGAAAGCTCTCGTAAAATCTACGCGTTTAGAGCATTTATCGAAGTGCCTAGCATCAACCTAAATCCATATCAAGGATTAAATAAAAGAACGCCGATTATTCTTCAGATGTAACTGACCAAGACAACATGACACTGACATACATTGTTAAAGAAATTCGACAAAACATGTTTGAAACAACAAAATCTCCTCCTATAAAAATAAATGAAATAATTAGAAAATTGCGTTTGTAACAAAATGAATTATAAAAAATTCTTTAATTCGGAACTTGATTGAGAAGGTTGTAAAATACGGTTTTGTGCCACTGTCTGGCGAGGACAAATCCAATTTACTCCAGTTTTCGGGCTTTCTGTAACCTTGAAGAGAGCGTCTTCTAAAATAACATTACAGTCGAGTCTGTTTCAAATTCTATCTAAAGTAATCAGCTGATTATTGAACTTCTGTTGGTTAGTGCTATGCCCAGAGGCGAATTTTGTAATATCCCTTCATATTGAAATTTACTCATGGGATTTGGTTGGATACCCTTTCAGTGTGGTACATTGTCTTCTAGCCCAGATTCTCTGAGCAGTCATGATGGAACTTCTTTCACTCTGTTCAATAGTCAATTTCCCTTTTCTTTGTGGGCTATATTTAGAGATGTAGCAATAGCATATACAGCAGTTGTAGAATTTTGGCCTTCCCCTAGTTAACCGAACCTAATTCTGCAATGTAAGATCTTCTAAGTCCAAAACTTCAACGAAAATTTGTAAAGTTTTCGCTGTCGCGTGTACTTCAGTAATTTCTCGATTTGTATATCTTCAGTCTCTTTGCAGACGAATTTCTTCTAGGAACCCTTGATGAAGGAAATATTGCAATATTTCTTCTGGTAAATGTTTTCAGGTCTGCTGAATGAGGCTCATACTCAGCCCGAAACCAACTTCAGTATTTGGATTGCAAAGTCTAATGAAACTGCTTTCACCCTTGGACTAGACACATGTATAGCGGTTTCAATTTCCAAGACACTGAGAAAAACATTCATTGCACTTCTTAATGAGAATAATATACTCATTGACAAAGAAATCATCGCAACACCCAGAAGGAGATGTATAAATTTAATATTGTTCTGTTAAAACATAGATGCTATAGGAAGGAGTTAATGATCAAAATTTGGCAAAGTTTGGTGAATGCTTTTTCAGGTAAACTTTTTTTATCAATTAATATTCCAGTCGTTTTTGTATATATTTTTTAATTTTTCCAAAAACAAACTATTTGACGGGGACCAGAATAGATGTTTACTAATGTTAAAACGCCTAGAGTACGTGTATGCGGAAGCAATTGCCCGCTAAGTAAATTTGAAAAAGGTCAAATTATTGGTTTATGGGCGGAGGGTTTTAAATTTCGAGAAATCGTTAACCGCACGAACAGAAATCCAACTATTACTATGAGATGTTGTCAAGCGTGGGTTGATAAACCCAAAATCGAAAAAGAGTAGGTACCGGAGGTCGCATTTGTTTTGAGAGGATATGATATATCTAATTAACATACTTACACAATTACAATCAAATCTATTATTTACTTATAATGAGTTATTACATATGCCACAAAATTTTTCTTAAATCCATGAATACTATTTATAGATTTGATATAAAGAAGTAGTTTATTGTAAAGTACCAGGCCATTACCAAATAGCGACTTCTGGATACAGATTTTCTTACAGGTATTGTACTGAAGAATTTTTGTTATTCCTTTAGACATATACTTGGGCAACATATTATAAACCTTCTCATAAATGAAAACTATACTGTATAAATTTGATTGCAGAAGCCGTTATTTTGTTATACTCGATCATATTTATGACAGAAAAACACAATTTCACTTTTTATTTTCATTTTGCTGTGAATAGTTTCGGCAAGAAGCTGTGCCATTATCAAACAAGAGCAAACTGATGAATGCATTACAGATTGTTACAATGTTACAATTTTTATGCAAACATTCAATCGGTATTACTTAAGTATAATGATGGATTATCTATATATAAATAGGCTAAGACAAAACGATTAGGTACCATTTTCTCCTCTGTTTCTCAACCGATTTTCTTCATTTTTGTTTTGTTTAGTAGCTACTGACGACCTTCAGTGCAGAATGCTAATCTTAATTTATAATATTGGTTCATTCATTAAATAAAATATAATAAAAATTCATTATTTACGTCAATAATGTCAATGCCAAACAAATGAATGTGCCGCGTGCCGCTGCCGCCAGACTCAAACCATTGAGTAATTATATATAGACAGACCAATGCTATTATATACTTAGAGCATGTACTTCTGGAAGTGGCATGCAAGCGTTGTTATTGTTTAGTGAGTAAAGTAATCGTTGAATATCATAATTATACAGGGCGATTCCAGATACGTTAGATATATTTTTTTTTAATGGGTGGCACATAAGCAGTTGCATATTTCGGGTGTTTAAAATATAGAGTATAGTGCAATTATAACTAATAAAATAATTATATAGGGAAGCCCATTAGCCGTTGAATTTACAGGGTTCTTGGAATAGAAGGTGCAGTAAAATTACAGTTATACAGGGTGGTGCAAAAAATGTTATACATAGATGCATATACAGGGTGGCGGAAATGGAAATGCAACATTTCGTAAACCATAAGCAGTTGTATATATAGTTTAAGATGAAATATAGGGTAAGAGGAATTATAGATATACAGGATGGTGATAAAAAATATTAAAATAGGAATTGATTTATAGAGTAGACCACGAAGAGTTCCATATATATAATGATTGAAATATAGGTCGGAGTAGAATTATAGTTACAGAAGATAATTAAAAATTTCATAAACAAAAAGAGTAAATATGGTGGGTCATAGGCAGTGGCATATACAGAATGGTTTACCCGGTGGTTGAAAAATGTTAAAAAATATTATGCGTGGTCCATAAGCAGTTGCATATACAGGGTGGTGGAAATATATAATGAGATGAAATTATTATAATGAGGATTTTAATAAATGTTAGAGAATTGAGTGCAATTATAGCTATACAGGGGTGTTAGAAAAAATAAATATGTAGGGTAGCCCATTAGCAGTTGAATTGTTGTCATATTAAATTAAGAATTACGAATTTGAACACTAATAAAATTATATCTGAAAAAAACTTGAATTTCGTTACTTATTTGTAGAAGCGAGATGTAAGACGGACATCTAGGATTTTCGAGGAAACTATCACACAGAGGTTCCGAATCTGGATCCGTTCTGTGTAATTGCTGTTCTCCCTAAAGTCCTAGGATAGAATGTCACGATAAAATTTTCATGTTACTTAACCTGCCAGAGATATTGACACAATTGGTCGAATTTCGACCACTGGGCGACAGCTAGTATTTATAATGACATGAAATTTGGGAAAACTAAAATGGTGATTATCGGTTTAAAACTGTGTACGTGAATAATTTCTGTATCTGTTAATTTGGGGAGGAATGGCCGGTTTATAAGCAGTGATTTGCAAATGTTGAGTTTGTTTTGCTATATCTAAATGATCGAAAATGTTCATCGTAGCGGGTGGTGAAATTTCTGCCTGTCATACAAACGTTGCATTCCGAGCATGAAAGCTTATAAACTCCAGAATTTAGATATTTGTTAACTGTTCTGTCTTTGGCGTTGGTCTAATGAGAATCCTCACTGGAAAAGTTAATATTTGGGCAGGAATTGTTGGAAATCAGATCGTAGGTTCCTTTTCATTGATGGCAACTTGAATGGAGATAAATATTAAGAACTAATCTAAAATAATGTCATGCCAACTTTGACAAACTTATATCCTGATCCAGTAAACCCACAAGTTCCTGCCAATACAATATGGTTTCAGCAAGATGGAGCACCGGCCCATTACAAAATCCATGTCCTGCAGTACCTGAACCAAATTTTTCTGAATCGGTGGATTGGGAGGCGCGGATCGATAGAACGGCCAGCAGGATCTCCTCATTTGACGTCATTAGACTACTTTTTGTAGGGATATGTCAACAGTACTGTAGATGACCTAATAATACGAATCACGCTTGCGATTAGATCAATCACGCCTGAAATAGTGAGTAACATTTCTATACCAGATTAGCATGTTGCCAAAACCGTGTATTTTGAACGTTTCCTACATTGTAAATAATGTTTTACTTATATTATTAAGAAATAATCAGTATTACTTAGTTTTTAGTGTAATGTAGTAAATTTGTTAAATACAATAATTTTCTTTTTTTAATGTTAATTTTTGTAATAAAACTGAAAACACTTAATATTTCCGAAACAGTTGAAGATAGGTGTAGGACATTGTACATGAATTATGTCTAGAATTTTCTGGAGAATCCAAAAATAAATAATACTCCGAAAAAATAAAAACCAGAGATGCCACAATTATCATTCGGAAAACAATATACAGGGGCTTGAATTTAAAATAAGAAAGTTGGTATTGGCCACTGTTACACGTCATGACACAACCTATATAATTTTTTTTGTTGAAAAAATGCGTATTTAAAAATACAAATCGAAGTGTCCAAGCGTTTTTCCCAACACGCCTTCCTTTATTCGTGATCGAATTTATTCCAGTAGGCTGTTCCACACTGTATACTGTCAGCCTCGCGTACATGGATAAAAGTATTCTAATTGAAATAAATCTTTTACATATTTTATTTACAGTATACTCTATGTTTGTTGAATCTTAAGTGTCATCTATAATTATATATTTAATTTCATCTACATATCTAACACCTCGTCAAGTAATTTTAGTTTTTTCATACTTTTGTCAGTATTTACAAACAAGCAAATAACTTTTAACCACCCCTAGAAAACCCTTAACTGTCTCTCCCATTTCAGTCAGTATTATGTCCTGCATAGTTTACAAATAAATTTAGGATAGTTTCCTCCTCTAAAAACACTGAGAAATATCGTTTGTATGCAATATAAAGAGGAGGGGTCCAAGCATGCATCCCTGCGGCACACCAAACACCTTACAATCAGATAAATGCCATTTTTCGACAATCTCTTGTCACAAAAGCTCTAATAAAGTCTAAAGACCAATGAACTCATTAGAACACGAACTATATCCAGTATTGAATTTAATGATACATGAATGTTGATGAAAGAAAGTAGGTTTCGTTGTAAACTTTACTTTCAATTAATCGATAATATTGGTGACGGAATACTGTGGGTTAACAAAGAAAATGTTAGCCTCATATTGTAGTTAAACTAGACTAATAACTTTTCTATATTGACATTGTGTCTGGGTCTCCTTTGATTACCTTATCTAAACCTATTAGAATGTAATACTAAATAAAACGGAAAATTTTTGGTTTATTGATTACGTGTCATAATATTGAAGACGAAGAAAATGAATATTGTCTTCGAATGAATTTGTTGATGTTTATTCTGCTAAACACTACATCATAAGGATTTAAAATATTTATAGATTTTTTATCATCGCTAAATGGTTGTTAACATTTCCAAAGTATGTATTTCGAGACATCTCACTAATTTAATTGCAATTCGCGATAAAAATTCATCATTTTAGTAGTATTTGTATCGCAGATACAGATGCAGACATGTTCAATTAAATTAACTGACATATCAAACTTAGAATATTTGCTTATTTTTGCTGCAAGTTGGTTTTTATTATTCGGGTCAAAAATCACACCAAAAGGCGTGGCTGATAACAAAACTTGTTTAAAGTTATATTTTTATCATATTCATTTAGAAGAAAAACATATCTACTACGGTTTTACAGTTTATATCACAATTGTTCAAAAACTAATAAACCGGTAGCGTCTGGTTTTGGCATACATAAAATAGATATAAATTCCTATCAGTTCCTACAAGCCCAGTTCTACAACTTTTAAAGTGACCAAAATACGATTTTTTTTAAAAAATGCTACATTTTTCATTATTTTTTGTTTTTCCCTGTTACTAATGATCCAATCGGATCGAGCCTGGGATCATTTTATTGGTATTTACATGCTTTACAATTGACATGTTGACACCATTGAGATTAGTTTATTATTTTTGATTTTATAAACATGCTAAAAAAACGTAATTTTCTTGCTTCAGTTGTTTATAAGAAAGTAAAAAACCATAGTTGCGAGTGGGAAACATAGCAAAATATCGCTAAGTATCTTTGTTAATGTGATGGCCAGTTGGTATCCTGATAGTATTTTTTACACATTATCAGTCAATTTTTGCTCTATTGATTGATCTAAATGTTATCACTGATTCTTGAATAACAAAAAAATGTAGTCGTCTTCTTGAACAAATTCCAGTGTTCATTTAATTGCTACTTTGTAGAACTATTATATGGCACTTACATTATTAATATGCTGGGACTTTAATAATCTATAAATTATTCAAGGCTGGCCTTTATGCCCGCTGACAAGGCAATTTCTTCAACAATAGCAAGTCTTTTACAGTCTTAGAGCATACACGTTCTGGGGCCTATTTTAAAATCAACTTGTAACTTCTAAATGTAGTTTTATAACTTTTAGAATTTTATTTTCATAATGCAACATAATTATTCTACAAGTTACAACTTGTAAAATCCAAAATGTTAGTATTCGAAATGTGTACGATATCAGCATAGAACACATTAAGGTGGTCAATTTTCGAACTACATATATCCCTCTTTGTTGCATACAAAGTTCAACTCTAATCATAGGCTGATCCAGTAGGGGGGCAATCGCTCCCACCGAGAGGCCTCAAAGTTAGTAAATTTAATATTAAAATAAGGAAATCTTAACTCCAAGAGCTTAGAAGAAGGTCATTTCTATGGGTTTAAACCACATAACCACCATTTCGAATATAATAGTCGAAAAAATATGTGTTGAAAATTATATTTTGGAAAATTTAGTACGGGATCGCCCCCATGAAAAATGAAATCGCCCCCCCCTCCCCTGGAAGCACATGTCTAGATCCGCCCCTGTGGTATTTCTTGATACATTTTGCAACATTTCGGGGGTTATAGCTTTAAATGCTCCCAAACTCTTTCATCTAATGCTTCGAGAATTGGTGGAACTGTTTCAAATACAGTCTCCAACAAAGGAGCCCATTTTGTGAGATCCGGTTACGGTGCAGGCCATTCTATTGGACTATTTGTACCGATAATCCGTCCATTCAAATGATCATTTAAGTACTGCGTGACATTATGCGGTTGTGCTTGTCAAGCCCGCAGTCAACTTTTTTTTGGGGTGGGGGACCCGACTCTTCTAGCATTTTTTTTAAGATGAATGTAAGTTGTTTTTCGATTACTGTATTTTAAGTACACAGCGTGTCAGAAAAGTAATGGGTCATAGCTTAACTGCAGCTTTCTGAGATAGAATTAGAGCTATTAAAAAAAATAACAGTACAAAGTTCCTACTTTAAAAAGTTAAGGCGGCCTAAAAAATAAAATTAAAGATGCAATGTTTTGTAATATTCAGTAGGCAAAATGATGATAAGGAGAAATATTTTTCTATTGTGACTACTGTGATATTTTTTTTAGAAAATTTTCACATTTAGAACATTCATTTTGTGACAGGAATAGTTACTCGTGGCAGGAGATTCTCACAAGCGAACGAGTCTGGCGCCATCTATCTTTGATATATTTTACATTCCCAAAATGCACATGTAGGACTTTTCTTCGGTCGTCAGCTAGTTTTGCTCACCTAAAGAGCCACTATAACATCCTATAACAAACGTTTTATAATTCTACGAGTTAGATTTGAGTTTTTATTGAACAGAAATTACTTATGAACATGACAATCAAATCAATAAAACCTTCGATCGACTATTCATGTTGTTAGCACATGCAAAAAAATATTAATAAGCACTTTTAAAAAGATATCCCGATAACTGTTACCAATTACGGAATTGTGGGAGTTAATTAACTGTCTTTATTAAATTAATTAGAAATTTGGTAACCACTTCGTTGGTATGCGAAAACAATTAATTAGAGAAGCGATAGTTTTATAGATATTTATTTTTATGTCTGAAGCAATTAAAAATCATTAAATAGTCACTAAAATGTTGCCATGAATTTGATCACATTCTCAATAAATGGTTGTAAATTATTTCTAGGAAATGAGTTATCACAAAGAGTATTATTGTCACTATTCTAAAATACATAAGTTGTCAAGAAAACTAAGAATTTCGACTTTTTTTTATTTTCTGTCATTACTAATAAGTAAGGTTAAGTGATTTTTAAAAGAGGTCCCAACTGAACTGTATCAAAAGAAGCTAAAAAGCGATTAATGTACTAGAAACTAACAATAATTTAAGAAAACGCAACAAAAACTTTTGAATTTCTGTGTAACATCCTCTAGACACACACTGTAAAACATGGCTTGAAAGGTTCTCAACCTGTTTTCAATAGTTCTTCGGAATTTTCTACTGTATTTAAATTTTAAATCAAGCTTGCTTCAAAAAAGCATCCTAATTTAGTCAAACTTTAGAAACTTATTACTAGGTAGTATTTAAATAGAGTAACTTGTTAAAGAATTTTCCGTTTTCTCTTATTTAACACTAATTGTTGATCTCAGTTTTTGGGAGGCAAGGCCACTTTCAACTAGTCATGTTTTAGTATGTATTGCATATGCCGAAATAATATAAAAATTAGTTTTTTTGCCTTTTTATCGGCCTCAATTTTGCTTATAACAATTTGTTTCCTTTTTCATTGGTAAGTTGCCTTCATATCGAAATATCTTTATCCACAAAATCTTATTTTATTATATGATTTAATCTTTCTATTGTCATTATACTTTTGAAATATAATTAATTTAACCAATGTCCATTTTAAGTTCCACATATTAGCAAAAATTGTAGTATTTTATTTATAAAAATGATGTATTTGTACAAATAAGTATTTCATTCATCCTCATCAACCTCATGATAATGATCATCATTATTATGAATATTTTTACAAGTATTTTTTACGTTCAGAAGCATAATGAAGAACATGCTATTTATGCAGCCACACCCACTCCACACGAGCCACACGCAGTTAAAACGTAAGCGTACCGAGGTGGGGCAAAGGGCAGGTGCCCCTACTAGATCAGCCGTCAGCCTTCACCACTTCCATACATTTGTTGGATAGCACCCCCCTATTGGGAAAAAATTAAATAGCCCTCGGACATGTTTTTCTGATCTACCCCCAACTAAACCAAACACTGTGTACGCTCCTGCTCCTGCATTTACGATAGCTTTGAATTTCAATTTTATAGTTTGTTCAGAATTTTTAATATACAGCGTTTTTTCTTCAATGTGGTGTTATTTCCCAAGAAAACTGAAACCAAACTAGAAGATGCCACATATAAACTTCAGAAAACAATGGGTACTAATTCTTCTTTGATTGGTGTCAGCAATTTCGATAAAATGACGTGAGTTTTGAACAAATCTGAGCATTTCTTCACTTACCATTAATAAATAATTGGATTATTCTTTAATTAAATTTACTCTGCATTAAATGACCGGAATAGGCAAATACAAATTCGAAGTATATATATTTCTCTTACCTTCTTTTGGTGATGGTTCCAAGCGACAAAACAGAATATAAAATCGTATATCAGCTTCATCACAAATTAGGCTTCTGCCATTGTTACTTGTTATCCAGTTATCTTTTGTATCTTCCTGACAAATAACAGACACACAATCAGAATGAAAAAAACAAACACTACGTTTAGCTTCACTCATTTTTTAAGACATACTGACTTGTCTTCTGTCATATATGGTTAATAAATGTGCTTAAGCTAAAACGGAGCGGTTTTAATATTAACAAGTCTGGTATTAACAAGATGGTTCCTGATTTCCCGAGAACTGGAACTAATTCATAGAAGAATTCGCCATATACAGTGTGCTCTTAAAGTATGGAATATACCAAATAAAATCTGTGCAGATAGAAGAAGAAAGAACCCTCAGGCCTCAGACACATCAAGTTTAATTTAATAATGCGCAAATTTGGACATAAATAGATTTCTCACGAAGTCGTTATGTGGACTGTATGATATCATACACAATTTTTTTTAAATCGCAATTCCAATATTTTATATATCGGTTTAAAAGACCTAGTAATTCTACATACGAGGGCTGCCTTTTATATTTCGGGATTAGAGAACAAAAACAAATATTAATCATCGAAAATCGCTTTATTGTTTTTCAAAATATTCCACATGAAGATCTATACACTTTTGCATGCGTTTGAACCAATTGTCGAAGCACCTTTTCCACTCTGATTGGAGGTATCTCCAAAACATGCATTCTGAACGCAGCAACCCCTTCTTCAGGTGTCGAAAAACGTTGACCTCTCAGTTTGTTTTTTACGTACGGGAATAAAAAGAAGTCATTTGGTAACAAGTCAGGACTATACGGCGGATGACTCATCAAATCGATGTTTTGAGTGGTCAAAAATGCAGTTGTTTGAGCCGATGTGTTAGAGCTCGCATTGTCGTGGTGAAGAGTGATCCGTCTTCGGCGGTTGGTTTTCCTCATTTCTTGGAAGACAACTGGCAAACAAATGGTTGTGTACCAATCAGAATTGACTGTTCTGCGTTGTTCTAGTGGCACGGTTGCGACTTGTCCCGTTTTTCCGAAAAAAACAGGCGATCGTTTGCTTGGAAGTGATTCGTGCGCGAACAACTTTTGTTGGATTCGGCTCATCTTGAAACACCCATACAGTCGACTGCTGTTAATTTTCGGGCTCATACGCGTAAATCCACGATTCATCACCTGTCACTATGTCATAAACGTGTTTTGAAGCACCGCGATCGTATTTTTTGAGCTTTTCTTCACAAATTGTGTGGGATCCAACGCGAACATTTTTTTTTACATTCAAATATTTATGCAATATTGAATGTATGCTGGTCCCACTAATGTGTAAGGTTGACTCAATCTCACGATAGGTCACATGACGATCTTGCAATATCAGTTCGCGCACAGCATCAATTGTTTCCGGAACAACAACTGTTTTTGGACGACCTTTCACGAAATTCGTCTTGGAGTGAACTACGACCTCGATTGAATTCATCATACCATCTATAAACAGTGGTCCTTGATGGAGTTTCATTGCCAAAAATTAAATTAAGTTCATCCATGCACTCTTGCTGACTTAATCCACGTCGAAAGTTGTAAAAAATAATCGCACGAAAATGTTCACGATTTAATTCCATTTTTTTGGCCGAGATGAATCCTTTAAGTTACTGTAAAGAACACATAGCGCTCTTATGTCAAAACGTTCTGAGTACGTATAACCTCAAAAATGTCAAACTTTACGATAGAGCTGTCAGTTGTCAGATTGCAACACTAGGGTTGTCCAATCCCGAAATATAAAAGGCAGCCCTCGTACAGGCCGTTTAAATTTTCACTCGGTTACATGACAAGTTTTTCTAGATTATTTTTTGTTTTATTAACTTGAACCAAAAAATCAACCGAAAAGTATAAATGCAACAAAATAATAAGAACGAATCGAAGCACGTGTTCAAACTGACCACCATTTAATATCTGATGAGTAATGTGATTTTGAAATTCGTGGGTTAACACTGCAGTAGTGTTGTTTTTTTTTTGAAAAAAAGTTCTCTACCTTTCATGTTTTGTGAAACATCGATGTTTTGCTCATTTTTACTTCGATTTTCCCAATAAATGTCTAATTTGATAGTTTATAGGCTTGAATTGCAATTCTGATTGTATTACAAGATCAACTATAAGTAAGGTACAGGCCAAATTCAGGAACTTGGGGCAGTAACATTTGAAGAAAAACAGTTGTACGTTTTATTATCAGTTGAAGAAAATCCTGTCTTACCAAGTCGTCAGATCGCAATGCAGCAAAGAATATGTCAGTCTTCGGTTTTAAAATCAATAAACAGAATAAATGGCATCCATACAAAGTTCATTTGGTACAAATACTTAATGAAGATGATTTTTGCCGCAGAGCTGAATTCTGTGAACTAATGATGGGGCATAACAATTTGCAGTTTCCAAGTCGTATAATTCTCTCAGACAAAGCAAACATTTTTTAAATGGTTCTGACAAAAGATAGAACAGTAGATATTGCCCATTAATAAATTAAGTTTGAGTGTCCGATTGTTTTTTTCTTGTTTTATCTGGATAGATATTATTTGGTGTACACTATATACTCGGGCGCGCTAAAAACGGCACTATTTTGGCATCTTGTTAATTTAGAAAGGTCTGCAATGGCTTCAATTTTTGTATTCAGTCAAAAATATTCTCTAAGACTTTTGAAAATGAAATTTGCTCTTGAACATTCTCAAAAACAAATAGGTACATATTCTATTTTTTTAGTATCAAAATTCAAATTTACACTGTTATAACTTTGTTATAAAATATTTAACATGCTTGCAACACATTCAGTCATTATAGCTGAATGCATGCTTTTTAAAATGAGCTTTTTGAAACCTTTGTGAGATTGTTAGATAGAGGTTGATTTATAAGCGCATAGGGGGAGGGGGGGGGGAATACGTCATTTTACCATATTCTAAGTTCCAGTTCTAATTAACTAATTTCGATTTTTCATAAAGAATTTTTCTTTTTTGTATAAGGAACAAAATAGTTCTAGAAAGATGTTAATATCTTTCATAGCACATGAGTTATAGGCAGTTAAACAATTAAATGTTTTCTAAAAAATTTGCAACAGGATAAGGGTTGTGAAAACCTCTCTCGACTGATACTTCCAGATGAAGATAAATATGGAGGTTCAAACCCCGAAATTTTGGAATTTTTGGTTTCGAGATTCAATTTTAACCAATTAAGTAATCATTACCCAAATAAATTTATTAATAACGAGTTAAAGAAAATGGAATACCAAACAATCCCTAACAACCAACATCAAACTTCACGAAGCAACACTGACTCCCAAGATAATCACATTAATACAATAACTATACAATACATACAGGGTCAATCAGAAAGACTAAAAAGAGTGGGAAACAGATATAATATCAAAACATCATTTAAAACAAGAAATACACTAAAATCAATTATATAAAAAACCAAACCAAATAAAACAATTCAAAATACAAAAAATTGCATTTATAAAATCCCGTGTGAATGTAATAAATTCTATATTTGAGAAACCTCTAGACCTCTGAATGTTCGAATAAACGAACACAAAAATTACATAAAAAAACGACAATTTGAAAAATCCAAAATTTGTGAAAATGCTTGGGACCTTGGTCATACAATACAGTTTCAAAATTCAGTTATATTACACAAAGAAGAACTCAACACCAAAAGAAAACTAAAAGAGTCAGCTTTAATTTTGTTAAATGAAAACGATTGTATCGCTACTACCTCCGTAGAATTCAGTCGTTCCTGGTTGCCGATGATTAAGGAAGAAATTGTCATGTCCTTGTGAACAACCCAATATCGGGATAGTTCATAAGGTTTTTTCCTAGGTTTTCCCTTATGATTTTAATGGGATCACTGAATCAACAAAGTTCTTTGGTCGCATTTTTGGCGAATGCACTATCTTATAAGAAAGTCGCACCTAGGAGCGCCACATAAAGTTCTGAAGATCTCCCTTTCAAATTCTTCCAATTTGAAAGGAACTTTATGATTATATGATCTTTGCTACCCTGTATATTACAAATAAAATTCTCTTAGTTACGTCAAAAATCAAATAATAAACATTGCCAAATATTTAAATTTACATCTTGGAATCTTTTTAATCCGTAGTTTCTTAGCCATTGACAACGGGGTCTGATCTAGACCCCGAAACGTTTGGAATATACAGCAATTTCCTTTAAAGTGTGGTATTATTTCCCAATAAACACTTAGACATTAAGTAATCATGTTTAAATATAGTGGAATATTGAGACATTATTTCGCTTTGTTGTCTTGTGTGCAACATAAACAAATATTTGAAATGAATATCGACTTCTAGCAGCTTCAGGGAAAACTCATACCTCAAAACGGGAGTCGTGCCATGATAAACTCCGCAGGTTAACTAAAACCTCTCAAAACATTTAATATGATCTCTTTTACAGATTTTAGAATCCTTTGAACGCAAGAGGATATATTGTTTCTAATCGAACATCTTCATCAGTTGCACTTCCCTTAACTGGTTGAAATCTCGATTATTTAATTATTTATATATCTTATATACAACGGAATATAATATTTTAATGTGAAATGAATATCGATACCTAGACGTTGAGGGAAGCTCAACTGATAAAGGTTCTCGACTGGAAACAATACAGGGTGTTTGGCAGATGGATGCAAAGCTTGAAGGAAAAGGTGTTGAAAACCATCTGGAACCTTTTGATTCCATGGTTGTCCTTAACTAAGTCCGACTGTTTTTTTAGTTTTTTTTTGTTTTAGGCCAAAATCTACTAAATTGTACATTTAATGACTAATAATAGCTAGTTTTCACAATACGTGAATTCTTTTTTATTTGGTTGAAATAAAGTGAGGTATGAATCTAACAAAATATGTTCTACGCATCTGTATCACCACACAATTTTTTAAAGACATTTGAAGTTCACCAAAATGTCTAAAATATTAAAAATACCATTATTTTGGCGGTATTTAAAAAAAGGAGGCGGTTTTTCTACTTCAAACCTTTTCGAAAACATACTTGGTTACTGCTCTGTCCGCTAAGGTATTATTTAGGAAGAATCTAATTGAAGGAGAAAATTTAAATTATTAATAATTATAATTTTTGTTCAGTAAAATCGATTTTGTGTTCGAAATGGTATCTGAGATAACTCAATAAGTATTCTGTAGGTTCGAGAATCATACGGAAGGTAATCTCCCAACAAAGGCTCTCTGTAATGTGTGGAGTAGAACGTTGATGAACGTTGATTGGTCGCCACTTTTAAGCGGGAAATTTAAATCATTTATTAAAAATTTCTTCAAAAATATCTTCCACTGCTTGTATAAGAGTCCGATACCCTGATATTTATAAACAGATTCATCTTCCAACAAGAGGCTATCTAGAACATTGGTCATACATTAAATTTAACAAAACACTTAAACAATTGGTTCCCTCGCAGCTGGTTGGGCAGGCCTATCCTTTGGCCCGTGCGGTCACCAAACCTGACACCGATGGACTTTTTCGACTGGGGTCGGGCCAAAGGACCAGTGTATACGAATGTAGAAATAGACACAAAATCCAGAGAATTAATTCGGCGTTTGAAACTATGAAACTTTATATTGAAAACAACAATAACAGAAGAGAGGACCGGTATTTTTTGTGTTAAGAATCGAGGCAGTCATTTTGAACAGTGATAATAAATGATTTCAATTAAAATGTTGTTTTAACAAGTATGCTTAAAAATTAGAATCTTCTCACTCAATTTGATTTGTTGGTTTTAAGTAATTTGTGTGATATCCCTTTAAATGATACCTCAACAGAAGCAATAACCAACTATGTATGCAAAAAGGTTTAAGCAAAAAAGAACCCACCATTTTTTTATATCAAAATATTATTATTAAATGTTTAAAATTTTAGTGAACTTGAATGTCTGTAAAAAAATTACCGGACGATATAGACGCCTAGATGATTGCTCACAATTTAAAATAATTTACTTATCCGTGTCCAATACGTCTAAGTTTTTTCGATATTTTCGACAAGTCTTTGGTGTATGGTAGTACTACGGTTGCTATCGTGGTTTCCTCTTCCTGCCTAGGTGCTTTCTCCACTTGTTCAAATGCCTTGTTAATGATGGTTTGCCGGATATCCGTTCGTCAAAAGGTCTTCTCTAAGTTTCATTTTTTCTTCGTTGAGGGCCTCTGGTGTGCTGCAAATATTTTTGGCTCTATGGACTAATGTTTTGATGATGTCAGTTTTCGTTGTTGATGGATAGTTGTTGGAGTTGTACTGTAAGTATAACCCTATGATTGTAGCATTCCTGTATACTGTTGTTTCGATTCCGGTCCTAGTCTTTTGGCACTTTACATCAAGAAATGGTAGGCACCTACTCTCTTCCCTCTCCATAGTGAATTTGATGGATGGTTGTAATCGGTTTAGATGCTCCAGAAATGCCTGTAGTTCTCGCTCCCCATGTAGCGAAATAATGAAGGTGTCGTCAACATACTTAACCAGAGTTTGGTTGATTCTCGTACCCCCAACCATTGCCAACATCTACATGGAACGGTTCGAATATAAAACACTGAAGGGTACGAGAAGCAACCAAAACTTATTCTTCATCTCAGTTAGTCAAAAAGACCACTTGCCCACATATCTTCAATTCTCTTCAATACAGTCCGTATCACAGATCTTAAGCTCTTCTCCTTCGTTCATTCCCAAGACTAAGTTTTCAATTTCCACAGCTCTCCAAGTTCCTTTGCAATCTCTCAATTCCTCAGGGAGGCTACATCATGAAAAATCTTATTTTTGGGCTTAAAACAACACTTTTATTTAACCACATTCTACATGACTTTATTCTTGATGGGTAACTACCTACTATTAGTCATTAATTGGTAAATTTTTAAAAACGGTAAAAAATAGTCAGACTTTATCTAAGACTAAGATGGCTTAAAAGCTCTTCTCTACCTTTTACTTAAAACTTTGCATCTATCAAATACCCTGTAAGATATAGTTGTGCGTTCTATGAATTGTAAGATCTCAAAAATATAGTATAGTAAACAAATAATTATTTCATAATTTATAATAAAACAGTTTTCAGGACTAGCGAGTCAATTGTAAATAGATAAAAGCCAAATACAACAAATTCTTGGGTAATACAATTAACATAATTTCATTCTGAGAAATAAACCATAACTCAATAACTTTTATTGCTGTAGCATTGCAAAAAACTTAACAATTTTAATTTGGGTAAATTTCCTAAATTCAATTTGTATCATTCATCTTCTCGTATTGCAGTTTTATTGCTAAATTATGCAATGACCTTGACATTTGTTGTACTCGAAATCCACAACAATGCAGAATAAGAAATGCAATTTGGAAATGTAGAACACAAATATCAGGTGCAGGTAACGCCCAAACAAATTATGATGTCATTGAATATACAATAAGTAAGTATAAAGAAAAAAACAACAAAGTGAATCAATATTTATAGAATGCTATTGACTCTCATTATTGTGTCTTCATTCAATAACAAGATGATAGCCAAATTAGGAAAATAAAATTATTTGTGTAGTTTGTTGATTTAGGTATCAATTCGTACCAGTTTTTTTTTACAATACGTGAATAGACTAGAATTTTATTACACAAATTTGTTAAATGATAATAATAATAGCAACACTCTGACCCTTTTTAACTGACTTCCAAAAGGGGAAGAGATTATCAATTTGTCTGCATCTTTTTCATAAGTATCCTTAGTGATTATTCAAAAACGGCCTAAGCAATTTTGATGACTTAAACTGGATTGTATTTAGGCATATTTCGGAAAGGTACCACATAATTTACTTTAACATGAGTTTTAAGGTTCTCCAGAAAATCAGAAAAAAATAGTAATTAATAATATATTTCAGCTTGATTCTGCATATTTTTCTGTAAGGTACATACCGTTTTTCAGAAAATCGAAAAAATACGTTATTAAAAAAGAACCGACTTCAACTGACTTAAAATAAAAAAAGGTTAGAAACCAAGTGCAATCAATTTCATGGCATATATTCTTTTTATATCTGAATTAAGGTACACTTCTATTGATTATTTTAGCGATTCTTATCTCTAGCTCTCTGTCTAATTTGTATTGTTTTCTATATTACCCACATTTTTTTTAACTTTTCGATTTGCTTTATTTTTGAACCACTTTTTATAAGTGTTACTCTAACTCACCCTATATTCCAAACACCCCGTATATATTTGTGAGTATTGGTCACCCAATGTTAATTATTTGTGTTTATCTATTTCTGAATCACCCTGTACAACTATAATTCAACTCTACAAGATGTTGCAACCACTCTGTATTAGTATTAATCCTCTCCACCCTATTGACTGTCTCTATTTTTCTATAGTTTAGATCACCCTGTATACCTATAATTTTACTTCGCCCCATATGTGAAGTATAAACAACTATATATGTTCCACACTATGTAACATTTTTTAACCACCCTGTATAACTATAATTCCACTCCACCTTATTTCATTCATCCTTTATATGTAACTGCTTCTAACATTTTTTGAACCCTCCGCTCGAATATTCTTACTGCATATGCTTATTTAACCATTTTTGAAGTTTTTTGATCCTCTCTTTATAACAATAGTTTTACTTGACTCTCATACACAACTACTTATGTGCCACCTTGTATACGCAACTACTTATGTGCCACCCAATACAATATTTTTTGAATCACCATGTATAACTTTAATTCTATTTCACCTTATATTTCAACCATCCTATATATAGAACTGCTTATGTACAGCCCAATATCAAATTTATTTGTAAGATTTTTTCAACCAACCTGTTTAACCGTAAATTTACTTCGCCCTATATTTCAACTGCGCACATTGCTTGCTAATTGAATTTCGATGCACGCACAAACACACACACCTACGTATAGAAAAGATCGCTCACCTAACAATTTTACTTTTCGATACACTAATGGAATATTTTTGCCATTTCACTCGACTCATTTGAAGTTAGTTACTTTTCGAAACGATTTTTTTTACGGGGCTTACAATAGAGTGACATGGCAGAAAATATTATTCTATCGAAATGAAAAATTATTATGCCGGTGACCCTTTCTTTACGATATATGGTTGTAAGTGTGTGTAAGCCTGCAAATTTCGCAGTTGCATATACAGGATGGTTAAAATACAAGGTAGAGTAGAATCATAGTTATACAGGGTGAATTATTATAGAGTTTGGAACATAAGAAGTTGCATATACAAGATGGTTGAAGTATGGGTAGAGTAGAATTAGAGTTATACAGAGTGTCTTAAAAATGTTTATATAAACATAAGCATTTAGGATATTTAAATTAAAGGAATTATAGTTATAGAGATGGCTTCAAAATTTCATAAGATGGTGCATATGGGACCATCCATATTAAGATATTTTAGGGTGGATGGGTGTCGGATAATATCTTATAAAATCTGACATGGGGGTGGGGTGGGTGATAGATATAACATTAACTATACTTTATTAAGTATGTAATAATCAACCCTTACTTATTATACGTATTTATTTACAACTAGCGGTTACCCGCGGTTTCACCCGCGTACGGAATTTTCAAGCCTTCGCAAAAAAGTAACATATGAAACATATGGTATCCCTATATCAAAAATTTTTAACTTGTTTGAACCACCCTACTTAACCATAAATCCACGAATCCTGAATATATTTCATCTAAACTGCAAGTACTCTACTTCACCCTATATTGCAACCATCCTGTATATGTTGCTGTTTATTTGTCACCCAATATAACTTTTTGAATACCTGACTATAACTCTTCTCTACCCTACATTTCAGTTATGCAACTGCTAATGGTCTACGCTGTATACTATTATTCCTGATATTTTTTGAACGACCCTTTAAAGTAAAATTTCTGTTTACTCTATAATTTAATCAACCTTTATATGCAGCTTTTTCTCACATTGTGTTAAACACCTACCCTATATAACTTTTTTGATCCATCCTAACAGAAATGATGTGGAACCCTTCGTAAGTCACAAATATAAAAACACAGTTTTGCATCCTATTACCAAAGTTTTATTTAAACCCTCACCCAAACTGCAACTGCTTATTGGCCATCATATATAACATTTTTATCAAAAAAATTAACCGCTTTGTATAACTAACTCTACATTAAAACCATCCTGTATACACCGCTGCCAATTTGTCAATCATTATAACTTATTTTTGAACCACCCTGTATAACCATAATTTTACTCTACAAAATATTTTAACGACCCTGTACGTGCATCTGCTTAGGGGCAACCAAATATAAAATTTTTAAATACTTTCATATATTGCAGATATGCAACAGCTCATGTTACGAAAAAATATATCCAACCTGTTTGACCCTGTATCCTTAGAATCCTACCCCACCCTATATTTCAACTATCCCGTAAATGGAACAGCTTGTAGATCATACTGTAACAATTTGGTCCTGCCACCAGTGTAACAACTCTATACCCTGCCTTACTGTGTAAGGGAGAAAAATGAATAAAGGCCCTGAGAGAAAAGGGGAATGCTGCCACCACCCGAAGAAAATGTGTGTTGGAGAGAAAGACTCCGGGAATCCTTCTCTGTAAATGTTAGCTGAAAATAAATAATATAAAAGGAACTTTACTGCCCCTTATCTGCCTTGACTCTCAGTCCTTGGTAGCTTCTGGTTTTCGTCACCTGGCCTCCTCTAAGAGAGTAAGTCCCCAGGCTTCGCAAATGCTGGTGGTTGTATGGGAAGAAGGAAGGAGGTAAAAGTAAACAACCAAAAAAAATGACACGTATATTAAAAAAAAAATTAAATGAAAAAAAAAATAGAAACAATAAAACCAACCCACAATGTAACTAAAAGGCAAGAGGAAAAAAAAACAAACTTTAAATCTTGTTAGCTGCACAATCTGACAAAACAACTGTAACTCCCCAAATTATGATTTTTAATTAACCCAAGAAAATATGCTACTAACTTTATAGAACTCAATATTACTTATACCCACTAATCCTGGGAATGACTGGTACAATTACACCCTATTTAAGCCCTATTGGTGCCTACTACAATAGGTCTTCTCCTATTATCAGCAAACGTTGGTGAGCCAATTTATCCGACGCATCCCCAATAAACATATAATATATATATATAAAAAAAAACAAACTAAAACAAAACCAAATTTAAACAAAATATCACAAAACAAGAAAACAAAATTTTTGCCGCTCGTTCCTTTTGCCGACTCAGGGAGTCAGATGAAATCTTTACCAGTTTACAATTTAGCTGTGCGTACTCCGACGCTACTTCGTCCCTATCACGAGGTCTCTTCCCGGCCGTTTGCTGGTCTAAGAAACCTCTACCCTGGGTTCACAGTCTGAACCTACAACTTTACGGACAAACTCACAGGTTTCTGTTGCACTAACGCTCCTCGGTTAGTAAAATGTAAAGGTACTCACCGGATGCCATTTATCCGTTAATCCCAAAAGGTTTACCTGTGAATTAAAAGAAATTATGCCTCACTGAATTTTTAGCTAGCTAATCACTGATCAAAATACACTCGCGACTTTCGCGTTTCCCGTCCCTCGACGATAAATTTATTAATGACTCTATAATTTAGTTCCTAAATCCCGATTTGGACAGGTGAAACGTTCCTCTCTTAGGAGTCTGATTTCCACCCTTTTTATGTCCCCTATAAATCCATCGCGCCACGTACGACTACTTTTCTTGAGTTCCGGCCCCGAACTTGTTTGGAAAATCTCTGGACTAGTTCCTCGTGAACGTTAACCCCTCCCATATGGGTACTATCTTCACGAATAAGTTAACAACAAAACTCCCTACCCCGTGAGTTTTTCATTGTCCTATTGGGTCCACCTTCCGCCATTAACCGACGTGTTCTACGCACGTGCCTTTCTTCGGCATTTTAAAATTCTAGCACAAACTTTTAATTAAGGACGGCAAAATCAACAATTTTTCTCTAACTGCGTGTCTACCTGATTTTTAGCACGTACAAGAGTTCAACATTCTGCTAACCATGAATCGACAAAAAAACCAAAACGGAAGGACATACCTGAACTATTCATTGTTTAAATAAATTTCTTATAACATGGAAAATATGCAATTTTAGCGACATGGTTCATATTCTGCAATACGAGCGAAATTTTTCTATACGACGTTTTTAGTTTACTTCCGTGAAGAAATATTAAATAACATATATCCGATAAAAGAATAAAAAAAATGTATTATGAATTCCTGTAAACATCCTCGGGATGTTACAATATTATTACTTAAAAATATTTTTAAACCCACCTATATAGCTGTAATTATACTCCGCTACATATTTCAACCTTCCTATATATACTTGTGGATATAAAACAAGTTTTAAACCACAACATAACCTATAATTCCACTCCATCTTATATTGCAAGGACATAATTCAAAGATTCTAACTGCTTACATAACACATTTTTTATCCAAACTGTATAAATATTTTACCCTTTTTCAACCACTTGGTATATGGAAGTGTTTCTGGCCCACTCAATATAACTTTTTTAGACCACCCCGTATAACTAATTCAACTCTCCCTTATTTGAACCACATTGCATATATGCAGCTGCTTATAGGACACCAAATATAACTTTTTTAGATTTTTTAAATCCATTTAATTCTACTCTGCTCTAAGTTTCCTATATACAGAACACCCTATAAAATTACGCTCGCTATATCAGTTGATTTTTGTTAAATCCAAACATTAGAACATTTCGAATTTTGAATAAAAGCTAAGCTGATGCCAGTATCTAATATTTTGTGCGTGTGGTGGAACCAATTGAGTAATTGTATTACCCAAAATGGTAGAAGTTTTTTCGCATTATCTACCGCTTCTGTCAATTTAGAGAGATAAAATGTCTACCAGATTTTAAGTCAAAGTATAGGCTTCGCAACAAAAAAAGATTCAGCAAAATCAGTTAAGTAGTTCTTACGTGATGCCCGAACAAACAAACAAACAAACAAACAAACAAACAGACAAACTTACAATTTTATAATAGTATAGAGTATAGATAACGTTAACCGTAAACATCTAACGATAAAACTAACGAAAACTCGCGAAGCCAGTCTTCTACAGAAACCCATTACTGATTAAAAATATCGGTATATAGGTAATAAGGTATACCTATATGTTTATATAATTTTAAAATGATTTAATTAAAAAAATATTATATTAGTGAAATAGTGCAATACGAAACCAAATTCTACCCATATTAAGGTTTTCACCCTCAAAAAATAAACAGTGCCCATAGGCTTGATATAGAATTTGAGGTAGAGGGTCAGACAAGCCTGCCTAATTTAAAATTTTTGTGCAAATCGATGCAAGATAAAATATTTTTTTTAGGAGAAAGAATTTTATTTACATTAAACTCTAACAAGGGTTGATTTTTAAGGGTTCGAACCTTATATCCTAAAGCATAAAATAATCCGTATTTAACTAATCCATGTTAAGGTTTAAAATGTTATTTTATAATTTTTTACAATTAGGGGTAGTTTTCACCCCTAGAAAAAAGCATACAACAGCACGATATAAAAAATGAATTAGAGGGTAAAACGAGCCGAATCCCAAATTTTTGTACAAACCTAAGCTTGACCAAAAAATTATAAAATTTTGCCATTTTTGAGCTTCATGTCTTGTGTTAATACTCAAAACGGTCTAGCTTTCAGTTTCAAATTAATATTTTATTCAAATATTAATCCCATAGACAGCAAAGCTTGGAAACATGGATTTTTATAAAAAACAAAAATTTGTAATGTGTAAAATGGAGAATTTATAAATCCCGGATTGTACGTATTTTTTTTCTACAAATGGCCAATTGAAAGTAACGTCATCCATTTAACAGTTGCCATCATATTCATATGGGTTCCTCACACTGAATTATGACTAAATATTCATTGCGATTTCTTTAATTTCTTCTCTGCGTTGTTTGAAGCTTTAGAACAGTAAATATTTTAGTAGAATTATACATAAAAATCTGAGGCCCTGCCCACTTGGATTTAGGTCAGTCATTACAGATATTCAATAACACTTGCGGTATAGTAAATTTGCCCTTCAAAATAAATCTGCACGGCTTTGAACAGTTGTTAAATGTCAGTAAGTTCTTTGGCTTGACAAAATAAAAATAAAGTATTTCCGATTAAGAAATACGTAATAACTTGTCCAATTGGGCGGTTTCAATTACACTGAAATAGTTTCCCCCAAAACAAACATTTAATTTCGTATAAAAACAACCCAAAAACTTTTGAAATGTATCAGTTAAATCAGAGCTGACCAAAACATCATATCTTACTTCAACAACAACAACAAAACTAATTAAAAATGGCATTCAAGGTATGTTACATAATGTTTTTATTTAACTATTACATGCTAATACAGAAATCTTATAATTATCTGTCATAATGTTAACAGTTATTGTACTTACTTCATTTGCACATAGCAGAAATTCCCACCCTTATAATCTGTCTCTTTAGTTCCATCATTATTTTAGCCTTACAATTGCAATCCCTATCATACTGCCATTTCCCCTGGTTGCGTAAATACAGTCTGCTACCTCTTCTTTATAATCATTATTTCAAAACATATTTTTGGAACTATCAAATAGTCACTTCAATATTTAATTGTATTAAAAGTATTGACTTTTTAGCTTAGTCCAATACATATTTTTATTAATTTTAATGCAAAGCATAACTATGTATATATTTTTTTCTACATTGGTAACTTTAACGAAACAATCTTTACAAATTTTGTTAACGCCGTAAGTTTTTAATTCTACATATAAGTTCGGGCTACTTTTGTATACAGACCTTTAGTCTTTTAGTCCTAGTACATATCATTTATGTCGTATCCGTTGCTGCTTGAACGCAATCAGATCCTCTATGTTACCCGTCTAATAGTACTCCTTTGAGTCCTCATTGAACATCTTTTTTACTGCAGTCGTCCTATTTTTTTTCTTTTTCGTTGTTTTTTTTGCAGTTTCACTTCTTAGTTTATTTTTCTTTCATTAAGTATTATCTTCAGTACCTTCCCCTCAATTCTCTTCATTGTATGTTCTTCCATTCTTATTTGTTTAGGTTTCTTTTCATATGTGATGATTTTTATAAGTCATATATTTAGTTTGAGTAATACATTATTTTGCTTTTTGTGAACACAATGTGTATTTCGAGACCCTCTTCGCAATATTGTCTATTGTTTTAAGGTTGTTTCGGGAATAATGGACTACGTCAATAATTTTACCCCCGTACAAATTTGGCCATTGTTCCTATCTTTGCAAAGGTATTTCAGATTTATATTTATGAACAATTTAACATATTGTCAAAGTGTGTAATTAATTTACAGTTTGTCACTTTTCACTCACTTCATATGTAGTAGCTTTTATAGTAACTAAAAGTCCAAATACTAATCTAAAATTATAAATTTTTGATTTCACCAAGTCACTGGTTAATGTCCCATAAAAGAAACCTCCAACAGCTTATTAGTTAAAATGGTTATAAATTAAAAAAATCTGGTACACCACAGGGATCCTACTTTGGTCCTTTGCGTTCCTCATTTTCCCTATATATATATAGTACCAAGTAGCATCACTTCCAAAACATTGCTATTTACAGGCCACCTAATGTAACAAAAATAAATTTGAAAATCATATTATTATTATTTGATACTAAATCCTGTTTCATTCTTCCTATTTATTGTACCAAATGACCAAAGTTGATTGGGAGGATTTGTTTTAATTTCAATAATTTTTCCAGTTTTGTGTTTTAACAAATTGCTTATCAAATTCACCAGTACCTACCTTGCAAGCAGCATTTAGTGACAACATTTCTGCGGTTCTTACAATTTACTTGTTTGCCCGCACATAATCGCCTTACCATTTAGTAAGTCACATACTTTTCTACATTAAGCTGTTTTCATCTCTGTTTGTTGTTGTTATTGTATCAATTTTTGTCTCTTCATAAAGTTCATTCCGTAAGTTTCTTTGAACAAGGTCTCTAACACAGTTGCCAAAAACAAAACATTTAGAAACGTGGGCACTTGGTTCAAAATCGTAACAGATAAAACACATTCAGATGGCTGGACAAGATCAAAATATGTTAATGATAGCTAATACATGTTAATCATTTTAGTTGAATTCTTTACCACACACTGCAACAAACAAGTTGTATTCATATTTGTCTTACAAACTTATATTTACGTAATTGTTCCGTTTAGTATTTTATTTATCATACATATTAAGTTTCTCACTCAGAAAACCTGCCATAGACAAATCTAACATTGCTTACCATAGAATTTCAATTTTCTTGAATTTCACTTAGCTGTAATTTTTTAGTTCACCACATCTATCTATACCTCTCACCATTGCTACTACTAGTTATTATAATTGTTTTTTCATAATCTGTTTTTTTAATTATATTTATTTATTTATAGTTTAATATCATGAAGACTTTATCTGATTTTGTATTATTTTTATTTCAGCTTGTTGTTCTCTTCGCCACCCTCGCCTACGCCTCAGCTGGAAACATCGGTGTACCAGCTTACGCAGCTGCTCCACTGGCCTACGCCGCAGCTCCCGCTTACGCTGCAGCTCCATCAATCTCCTACCATGGAGGCACCGCTTTAGCTGCACCTCTCTCATACCAAACCCCAGCTCTGACCTCCCAATCCTCCAACATCTACCGCAGCTTCGGCAACCTGGGTCAAGTATCCACCTACTCCAAAACCGTAGACACTCCATTCTCCAGTGTCAGCAAATCTGACGTAAGAGTGTCCAACCCAGGATTGAGATTTGCTGCTGCTCCAGCCTACGCCGCTGCCCCAGCTTATGCTGCTGCTCCAGCTTACGCTGCTGCCTCTCCTGTGATCGCTGCTCGCTCCTACGCTGCTCCAGCTGCTATCGGCGTTGCTTATTCTGCAGCTCCCGTTGTGTCTTACATGAGCTACACCTCCCCCATTGTCAAGTACCACTTCTAAGGGCACTTTTAAAAGATGATATGTTTTTGTTTTAATTTATTTATGATGAATTATTAAATTATTTATGATGAAACCTTGTGTTTATTTGGTATTTTTAACCGACTTCAAAACGGAAAAAGGTTCTCAATTTGTGGCCTTATTACATGGTAATTCATGTTAGTCTAGCACAGAGGGTTAAAATGGAGGACTAATTAGCAGCAGCATATACGGAACGGTTTAAATATGTATGAAAGTAGAGTTATAGTTGTACAACTCCGTTCAAAAATTTGAACAAATTGGCCAATAAACAGTTGCTGTTTGGGGGACATATGTTGGGGATTGTGGATTTATAGTTATACAAGGTGGTACAAAAAAAGTTTTATAAGGTGGCCTATTAGTAGTTGTATATATAAGGTAGTTGACCTCATGTGAGGAGAAAAATTAAAGTTTGACAGGGTGGATCAAAAATGTTTAAAAAAATATGTTTAAAGAATAGACCATGAGAATCCTACTATATGGAATACCTGAAATATGGATCTAAGCAAAATTAGAGGTATATGGTATGTGTTTAATATAATATTAGGAAAAATATAGGGTGGAGAGAAATTATACGTCACAAGGTGGAGTAAAAATTATCAGCAATAGCTGTTATATAGCGTAGACCATAAGCAGTCGCATAGCTGAAATATAGGGGCGAGTAGAGTTATAGTTAGATTTTGTAAAAAATGTTAGCTGACACATAAACAGCAGCAAATACAGGATGATTGTATTATAGGGTGAAGCAGAGTTACAGTTATACAAATTGGTTAAAAAAAATGTTAAATAAAATTGTCATATTAGGTGGCCCATAAGCAGTTTGGAGGTAACTTTTTTGGATTTGGTGGATTTATAGTTATGTGTGCCTATATTACTTATGGTCTATCATGAGTACCGTTCAATTGGAAAATATATAAAAGAAATAAAACGTATTTCCCTGGATAGGTAAAAAGTCTCTAGACAACGATGATAAACAAAACTGGTAATAATGTGGATTGTTATCTGCTAATTCTATCATTTGAAGAATTTTTGATGTGTTTAGATTTTACATTGAAATATTAAATTCTCAATTAATAGTGATATATTTAATTAAAACTCATCGAATTGATATTTTATGTGTGTTTAAGTGTTTAAGACACTCCTACATTAAGGACATAGCAAATTGTCCATCAAAATAATGTGAGTCGTACAATTGTTCTGTAGAAAAAATTTTATCCATATAAATTGACTATTGTCATAACGTACCATTAAAAGGGGATATCTAAAACACAGTCAATATCCAAAAAATATATTAACGTTTGGGCAGGTATCATAAGAGAACTCCATCGTTCTGCAGATATTTATAGATGGAAATTTGACAATCGGAAAATATTTAAAAGTGATTAGAGCCGAATGCAGGATTTGAACCTACCGAATGAAAATGTTTTGGTTTCAATGGATGAGGCAACACCTCACTATGCTTTAATGGCAAGAGTAGAATGGCCGAAGGGGTTCTATTAAGTGGCCAGGTAGTTCGCCAGACTTCATGCCGTTGGATTTTTTCTATGGGGTCATGTCAAGGACAGAGTTATGGACAACAGCCAACTAGCATTGCAAATCTTAGAGAAAAGATGATTTTCATGTAATACAATCAAATCATTTACAATAGTTGTAAATGCATGTGGTAAAATCCATTGTCGTGCCCACTTAATAATTTGCTTAAAACTGATTTAGACATAGTAAATGCTAATATAATCAATTAGGCGATATAAAATAAAGTTGTCGAAAATATTTTGTCGCAGACATAAATATCGAATTTAGTCAGTAAATCTGTTTTACTCAGAATTATTGTAAATATTTTGAACTGCAAACAATTTCCAGGAAACGTATTAAATAACATTCTATAAAAATGTCGTTGTGATATTTTCTAGTCGCTTTATTTACGGACATCGACTAAATGAACTCTTTGGCCTTTTGGGAGATTAACTGATACCATGATTTCCTTTTATTCGTTTAAATGTGAGTATTCTGACTAAAAATACTTTTGATATGGTATAGAATATGTCTCCTTCAATTTAACATTTTTTAAGCAGTACTCTGAGATATTCATACATTTTCAATAGCATATTTATTAACCCTTTCGTGTGTGATTTCTAAAATTGTATATGTAAAAAACAATATATAAAAATTGACTAAAAACACAAAAAATAGTATTCCAAAACATTTGCCAATGCTGCTCACAGAGATATTCCTCCTTACATATTTTTAACCCTCATGGAATTCTATGGGACACTTTTCATCGCATTTCTATTAATAAAACTGATCATTTTAAATAACAAATAGAATAAAATATCACGGGTATAATAATTAAAACATCAAAGCTTAGGTAAACATTCCTTTATTATTCTAAATAGTCAAAAACTAAAATTAACTTTCTCACTTTCTCTACAAAAACAGCTTTAAGAAAAATTGAAAATATAAGATTTTTGGGGCTCCTAATTACGCCTCCTGGGGATGATATTGAGATCACAATAATCATCAGTACGTAAACTCAAATTCTATTTCTAACAATAATTATCAGTAATGATCCGACTTGACCATACAGTGTATGGCAGCACACTCCCTCTAAGGCACGCATAACGTGCCTTTAGGGGGAAATTCACTAACCCCAGATATCCTAGATATCAAAAGGGTTTAGCTCTGTGGGAGCCCTTGCCAGGTTATCAGGCCCGTGGTTTGGAGTTGTGGCAACTTCCCTTGAATTTTCTGACCGTCCGGGCTGTACCTAACAGAACGGCTGTTTGCATTAGTTGGTAGGTAAAGATGTTCGTCCAGACCGAGGTATTTTAAATTATTTAGTAGAAGTTTTGGGACTACTCCTGTTGTTGACATAACAATTGGTACAGTTCGTGTGTTGTTCATGTCCCACTTTGTCTTTATTTGAAATTCCAGATCCCTGTATTTGGCTATTTTTTCAGCCTGCTTAATATTTATGTTATTGTTGTTAGGGATTGCAATATCAATTAAGGTTGTTTTCCTAGAGATTTTATCTACTAAAACTATATCTCGTCTATTGTGAGCAACAATCCGATCGGTCAGTATCGTGAGGTCCCAGTACAGCTTGTAGTTGTTATTTTCTAAAATAGATTCTGGTTTGTATATATAGTAGAGTGTTCTAACCGACTCTGATAGCTCAAGTTTCAGCGCTAGTTCCTGTTGCAATATTTTTACCACAGCATCGTGTCATTCTTTGTATTCAGTTGCAGCGAACGCTTGGCACCCTCCTGTAATATGCTAGATAGATTCAGATATGCATCTGTCGTTGTTGATAGAAGGGTCTTTGACGATGTACTTCAGATAGTTCTTAGTTGGAATTACTTGATCTTGGATTGCCAATATAAAGCCTTCCGTTTCAGGAAACATATGAGCAGAGACATAATCTGGGTTGGTTGGTCAGTAATTATTATTATAATAGCGGATCAGACTTTTATTAATCCTTGCTTTAGTTTAAGTAATTATATTTCTCAAAACAAATCCCAAAAATAAAACTCCTGGATTTTCAATACAATCTACGAGCATGCATTGGAGACATTTTGTGCAGCCTTTTATCTTCAGAAAAACTTTTATGACAAACTGGCCAATTAGCGTCATCATTGTCACTATCTTCGTCGTCAATTGAAACTAAAATTGGCTCAGCATCAGACGTGTCCTCATCAGAAGATGAATTCTTACGTTGCTTTTTGGTTGTCTTTTTGTTGTTTCCTGTCATATTTTTAGATTTCTAGCTCTTTTTTCTTATTTCTTATTTATTCGGATTATGCTGTGACTAGTTGACGCCTAGTTGACGTTGAAGGTGGCTCAATTACTGGAATAAGTTATATGTCAGCTGAAGCTATAAATGGAGAAGAAGAATTGCTTAACCGTGGGGATGCAGTTGGTGCTCTTGGTATTGACCTTGTAGAATTCAAAGTAACGGGGAGAGCATTTTGGGCTGTTCAAGTATTACGTAACCACCATTATAATTATTTTTGAGAGCATGGGAGGTGGGGGTCTAATAGTGATTTCGTCAACAGTAGTTATTTACTTTTTTACACATATGGCAACCCACACATTGTTTATGCTTGAAAACGAAACAATTTTGCGGGGATTCCTACAAATAATAAATAGGTTTAGCTACTTGCTTAAAACCGAATAGGGGAATTACAGGATGCTATTCACTTGTCTAAATTTCTTCCGTTAATCTATTGACGTGTGGTAAGCAAAGCAAAGCAAGCACACCCAATGCCATCAAAATTTAGAAACATGGATTCGAGTGTCATGGACTGAAGACTGATAATTGAAATTAATATGTGTACCAAAAATTTAAAAGAAGTTGGTTTTGTTCGTAATATTACTTAAGATTCTAACTTTTGTACCTTACTATATGTTGAATACCGTTAAAGTTCTATATCCTAAAGCTACTTTCTTATTTCTAGAATTATAACTACTGTTCATGAACCAATAATAAAAGAGTACATTTAAAGAAAAAAGCATGCACGTAAGCATGGGAGGGGGGTAAGGGCTTTGCTTACTTTTGCTGACAACGGGGGGGGGGGTAAATAATTGTATTAAATCTGCTTAAATTTGCTTAGGTAATATTTAAACGGCCCCTATACTTGGAAATATTCCTGTTTTCCGGAAGCCATTTACAGCCGTATCAACTTTACATCCTTTTGCATAAGCCCTCCCAAATATTTCCCCAAGTTGATAGTGTGTAACGACCTGTCCTGGATTTAACGGAAACTTAAATGAAACATCCAAAGGTTGCATTTGATCAGTTGAATGATCACCTCTAAATTTCTTGTTTGTCTATAATGACCATCCAACATCAGCAAAATGGGGTCCTCTTTTGATGGTTTTACTATAGACACGAAATGTCTCACCCATTGCAGTGACGCCAAAAATTACCCCTAAAGAAATAATTATTTCTCAAGTTGAGGTAGCTGTGGTTGGACTAACATATATGAGGTTGAAGATACTCTTCAAGACATTGCCTCCAAAATAAAACCTAACTTCCAACGAAAGACATGTATTAAAACAACTACTTGACAACGATGGCATAACTATTTTTCCTACAGACAAAGGTAACGTGACCATTCTTCTCAACACTAAGGACTATGATCGCAAGAAGAAATCTCTACCCCAAACTACAAATGAATTAAAAATAATCCTACTTACTTTGAGAAAAATACAAAGAAAATCATAGCGAGAACCTATCTTCCTCTTGATGTTAAAAAGATCATTACTCCTCGTGAAAAATCTTCTAAAATCCCGAAAATTTATGGGCTACCCATAATTCATAAGCCAAAAACCCGTCAACCTCTAGCCGAGCAAGCATCATCCTACGTAATGATTTTTTTTTCCTTGTTATATATGTTAGGCACTTATACAATTTTAGAGAATGATATCCTAGTTAACGTTGATGTTTTATCTCTTGTCACTTATATCAAAAACGTTATTCTAATAAAACATTTAAAAAATATATATAACCGACTTCCACCGGTAACTAAAAAGCTAAAAATAATTATAACAATACAACTCTAGCAAATAAGTAACACATTCAATGTTGTTAGGTACCTACACAGGAAGTAAAAAATGTAAACATTAAAAGGTGCTCATTCTGTACAAATTAATTACCTACCAATCTAGTATATTTTGAAGTCGGTGCCAAGCAAATCTAAAATCCTTCATTACGTACTTATCTACTACTTCATCAAACTTGATTGTTGCTTGGCACCGACTATACTAGAGTGGTAGGTAATTAATTTGTACAGAATGAGCACCTTTTAATGTTTACATTTTTTACTACCTAACAACATTGAATGTGTTATTTATTTGCTAGAGTTGTATTTTGTTATAATTATTTTTAGCTTTTTAGTTATAGGTGGAAGTCGGTTATATATTTTTTTAAAATCTTTTATTTTCAACTTTTTAGTTTTTACTCAGGTAGTTTTCATTCTTTATTTTTTATTTTGTATGCATTACCTTAATAGACAGAACCAGGTAACATCGAAAGCCGCAACATTACACAATGATACATTTTCATTTAAATTGACAGGTAAATGTTTACGAACAAAATGTACTAGTACGCGTTGACTTAATAAGCCCAAAATATATTTATGCCTTATGGACCACGCCATGTAACCTTTTTTTCAACTTTTTTTGACAACTCTGTATATAATTTCTTTCCTTTCCACACTTTATGCAACTCTTATGGGCTATAAAACAAATATATTTTTAATCACACTGTATAAATATAATTCAACTCCAGCATATATTTCAACCATCCTGTATATGATTTGTTTATGTCCTCATCGTATAACAGTTTTTTAATCACCCTATATAATTTTAATTTCACATTTTTTCCAACATTTTTATACCACCAAACGTCCAGTCCACCCTATATTCCAACCATCCTGTATATACTGCTGCCTATGGACCACTATCATTCTACTCCGTCCTATATTTCAATCATCATATAAATGCAACTCCTTCTAGCAGTTTAGAGTTTGACATGTATTGTCACTGAATTTTCTATTAGGCCACGAGAATGTGACAACCAAAAGCACCGTCTTCGCAAAATGGAAAAATTTGCATTTAAATAGGTATTTGCCTGGTATACGAACAAAACGAGCTTGGTACTCATTGATATAAGGAGCCGAGAATACTATGCTTTACTACCTATATGCTTGAGATGTACATAGAAAAATTTCAAATTCGCAATTAAAACTTCCAGTGCCTAAAATTACCGCACTATTACGTTGGAATTAAAATATTTATGAGGAAATGTCCGTTATGTCATTTCGATGAAATTTTTGATAAGAATTTTGGCATTTTCGACGATTTTCTGCAAAACTGCAAGTTGCACGTCGCATAAAAGTATATGAGATCACCTAGGGATCTTTCTTAATAGATTAAACGTTTAACAACTATACATATCCATAAGGAATTTTCGAAAAATCGACCAATATTTTAGGGATATTGGTCGATTTCCATTCACGCATGTGTTCATTCACAAATTTCATCACTACCAATAGAATTCTTTTCCGAAATTTGAAGTTTCACCAATCAGGATATATACTCTATTAAACAAGACCATATTCATTCAAAACGGTTCATCACAGGAGAATAAATCAGGTAACATACATACAAAATAAATAATTTGGTCAAGTGCGGGTTGGACTCCCATACTAAGGGTTCCGTACCACCTTACAGATTCTAATATTCCAGTTACAGACAAGCAGGAAATGATTGAATTTTCTTATTTTTGCCCTAATATGTTTTAAAGGAAGCGTCTTAAATTTATAAAAAATATACACTTTCATTTTCCACACATAGACTTTTTATTATCTGCTTCAGGATTCGCTTTATTTTTATAAGAATATATATGTATTTAATTTTCTAATTTGGCCCCCAAAAATTAACATTAGAGTTTTATTTTACTAATAATTTTTCAGGGAAGATTTTTGTAATCTACTGTCTGAATTTTGAGGCTCTGTAGATTGGAAGATATAGGGCAAAATAGGTCAAGTTTTAAATTATAAATTATTAAATCTATTATTCAAATTATTTTAAAATACAAATAAAATATATTTTTCAAAATTTAAATAGTGTAGTTTCTAAAGTGGAAATTAAGTCGGTGTTTAATATTCTTGTTGATATCTTTTAAAGAAATGATTTAAAAATATGATATATTTGTAATTGACATAATGAGCCTTTTATCTGATTTGATGCTTTTGAAAATTGAATTTTTATTTTCCACTTAATTGTATAATTTGTCCCTAAAATTACTATGGGGGTTTTATAATAATTTTTCTTATACATTTCAGGTGAGCACCAGTACCCCTGATTATTTTCAAAATTTTAGGTAGTATCGTTTAGGAAATAAAGTGAGAAATGAGAATTTTTTATAACTTTATGTTAATATCTTGAAAAAAATTAATTTAAAAAATATGAAAAATATCTATTTATATTCCTCATAATAAACCCTTTCATTTGATGTATTGCATGATGCCTTAAAAAATATTTTTTTATATTCCGTTTAATTCTATAATTTGGCCCCCAATATTAATATTAGGTATTTCTTCATATTTCTCCTGTAAACAAAAAAAATTAGGTCTTATAGTTTGGGGAATAAAGGGGGGAATGGGTATTTTTTTTAAATATATTTTAAAATATTTATTTAAAAAATAATAAATTAATATATTAGTATTCTTCATAATGAGCCCTTTGATTTATTTGATATATTACTTGATCCGTTAGAAACAATTATACTTTTTTATTTTCCATTTAATTCTATAATTTGCCCCCTAAAATGAATATTAGGGGTTTCTCCTTATTTTTCCAGTAAAGTTCAGGTGAGGCGCTATACCTGTATTTTTTTTAATTTTTTACAGCTTATGATTTCGGTGATAAGGGGGGGAATGGGTAAATTTTTTTATATTTTTGTTAACATCTGTTAATTAATTTATTTTAAAAATATGTAAAAAATATAATTGTTTTCGTCATAATGAGCCCTTTCATTTGATATGTAACATGATGGGTTAGAAACAATTTTAATTTTATATTTTACATTTAATTCTGTAATTTTCCCCCCAAAATTAAAAGTAGAGGTTTCTCCTTATTTCCAGTAAACTTCAGGTCAGACCCTATACCTCTAATTTATTTCAAAACTTTACTTTTTATAGTTTCGGAGATAAGGGGGAGGGGGGAATGGGTAAATTTTGATATATTTTCGATAATATTTATTTAATTATTTTTTTTTAATTTGAAAAAATATATTTGTGTTCCTCACAGTGGGACCTTTCATTTGATATATTTATTATGCGTTTGAAAATTTTTTTAATTTTAAATTTTTATTTAATTCTATAATTTGCTCCCCAAAATTAATATTTAGGGTTTCTCCTTATTTTTCCTATTTCCTATTTTTTTCAAAATTTCAGACTCAGTAGTTTCGGAGATCAGGGGGGAACGGTCGATTTTTTTAGTTTTTCCCCCAAAAATACCCCGTAAATCAAAATTTCTTTACGATATGCACTCCTAATCGGGTCACCAAACTATACATTGATGCCAAATTTCAACCTCTTCTGTCCAGTAGTTTAGGAGAATATTGCTCTGATGTGACAGAGGCAGAAATCCGGAGTGATATTATAAGGGTATCCGTGTATAGTATATACGGAACTCTAAAAAATCAAAAAAAACGCGACGAATTGATAACCTCCTCCTTTTTGGAAGTCGGTGAAAAATAAAACACAATATATATTCTGACATCACTAAACTTGTATAACAGTGTATTAACTACCAAAACTACCAAAATGAACATTCAATTTTCTCAAAAAAACCTACTTCGTTTCCTTTACATCTTTTCGGATAACAGCGAGAATAATTTCCAAAAAATCTGTTGGTCAAAGTTATTCACTTACTCAAAGGATTATAAACTGGCAACTACAGTTGATAAAAACAAACTAATGATGTACATTCATTCAGGTCATTTAGAAGTACAATTAATTCAAAATATTTTTGCTTTTTGCTGCCAGCTTCACGTTAAATGCCCCTTTGTAACAGATTTAGATATTTAGCGTTCATTTTCGTAAATAAATAAGCGAAACTCATCAGAGAGTATACTAATGTAATTAAAATCAATTTTCTTTGTTCATGAAAATTGATTTTAGTTACCTTAATTAATTAATATACTCTCTGGTGAGTTTCGCTTGTTGCTTTAGGAAAATTAACGCCCACCAAACAATCATGAGTGCAATTTTAATGTAGGTACTATTAATATCTGCTTCAATTGTTGCACAGTTTATATCAAATTAATTCAATTTCACTTGAATTATATCATTATAATTCACTATTTCTTCCTTCGGTGATAGAACTTCGTACTGACTCATTCAAAACCTGAATGCAAATCACATGATGGTTGTTGTTTGGTCTTCTAGACCTTGCCCTTCAAAATCACACAACACGACTCTGGCCCGTACGCGGACACGTTGGTAAGTTACACGCCTTGGCCAATTATATCGAAAATAATGAACTTGCAATTGCACAATCGTCAAAGAACTCGTTCACCTGGGGTATGTTGGCATTATTGCAGAAGTAGCCGCCCCTCAAAGTGACCGAATTTATTCATATAAAAGAATCGAAATATCCGAAAAGTACAGTTAACACACGATCTTTAGAAAAAGCGTCACTGTGTACACCAAGATTTTTAATACAACAACAAAATCAACTACGAAAATGTTCTGTAAGGTAAGCTGCTACTTATCAATTTGAATTGTAGTTTTCCGTGAAAAATTAGCTTCTTTTCTTGATATATTTCTTCTCTTATAGTAATCTATTGATGTCATTTATACTATTTGTTATTACTCTATTTGTTTTATTGTTTCTAAAAGTAACTATAAAAACCATTCGAAAAGAGGTATAGTAGAATTGTTTAAAAAATATTTCGGAAATAATAATACAGGCCTACATGGATTTTAAACCTCAATACAGTACAGATCCACCTTAGGTCCGCCACTTTTTTGATATAGTCATACCATCTCAGCAGGGTTCCTGTTTTTTCGCCCCACGGTCTTCATTTGACAATTTTACTATTTTTCATCGGCCATCTTTAGTTCTTGCAACGTGACCAGAGTAGTCCCACTGCAGATTGGTAATTCTATTTTCTCTAATCCAATCAGTTCGATGTTGATCCCTCAGTGATATACACAATACCGATCTTTCGATGGCCCTCTGTATTGTTTATTCGATTTGTTATGTTTTGTGTTGTTGTGTGAGAGTCCATGTACGTGCTCCACAAGACCATAGCCAGTTTTTTGTTCGGGGTGGGATTTTGGGGGGGTGGGGTTGGATAATTGTTTTGATTCGTGATGGGTTGACTAGGACTGCAAATTGTATATTTTTGTTCATGTATTTCCAGGATATATAAAATTGTATAAATCGGAATTTATTCTTATGAAAAACATGATTAATTCGTTAAAATTGAATCTTGAGACAAAAATTCCAAAATTTCGGGGGGGGGGAGGTTTTGAACCACCCAGACCCCCACCCCCTTCCGGTGGCTACGGGCTTGGTGCTCCATGCGTAATGACAGAGTGTAGGCATTAGTCAAATATTTTGGTTCTAAGATGTTGCGCTAATTTTTATTTTTTCGTCTTTCAATTTCAGTATCCCTGTTTCGTTTACCAATTACTATCTGCTGAATACATATTCTTGAATGTTTTCTATCGATTTTCCATTCACTATAAAAAGTATTATTTTTATTTACTCCAAATTCATTTTTGGTCCTATATTTATAGACTAATTATCTACTTCTGGTCAGATTGGTGTAAAACTTTCTTATCGGCGATTAGAACCACATCATCTGCATATCTTGGGGAGTATTTCTCCTTTGATGGTAACTCCCACATTTGTCCAGTTTTTTTTACTTGCTTTAACGTGTTTAGCAAATGTTACCTTAGTGTAAAAAAATGCTTCCATTTTTAGTTTACTAAAGTTTCCAAATCTGCCTTCTCAATGGTATAGACAAAAGTCAGGTGTCATTTTTTCTATTATAATCAAATTTAGTTTAATTCATTTAATTTGCATCACGCAGTTAATTTTGTTGTGTCATTATGTATTATGTTTCAAATTTACTTTCTTCTAGTAAATCGTGTTTAAAGAGAAAAATTAAAAAACAAAAAGTCATACCAAATTTTAGGGGTAGCTATTACCCTTACGAGGTTGAAGGGGCAGGTGAATGAACTTATTCAAAAAGTGTAATTTTATATATAAAAATTAACTAATTTCAGAATTTTTCATTTATTTTCATAAGAACGTAGTAAATTTGGACCTAACTTTATAAACTTGGAAGTTACAACAAACAATTCAAAGTGGAATAGGGAATGTATCATTGTTAGACCCAAATAAATGAATTTACGAGAAAGACCTGCATTAAAACTTAACGATCGGTCTAGCAATATGTACTCAAAATGTTTGGAAAAAGAAAAAAAACAAAAAACGATTTGTACGTCAGCAGTGATATGAAAAGTAGCAAAGTGGTTTAAGTGAACTTTAAGGATTGAAACTTTTTGAATCATTCTAAAATACACAATGCGAGAAAGCATCCATGTTGATGACAAATGCCAGATCAGATACACTTATAGAGTATTAATTAAATTATTCTTATCGAAGAAATTTTCATTAAAAAATACAGTCTTAAATTAATGAGTAAAAAAGCTTTTGTGGTAATCCTTAAGCTCAAAGCTCTTCATTTTTAAAGCTTATTAGTATTACCATGCAAATTATAATACTATTCTACTTTCATACAGTACTTATTACAGCTAATTTGTTTTTTAGGTTGCTATCATCTTCGCCATTCTCGCCTACGCCTCAGCCGGAAACATCGGTGTTCCAGCGTACGCAGCTGCTCCAGTCGCCTACGCCGCAGCTCCCGCTTACGCTGCAGCTCCAGCAATCTCCTACCATGGAGGTACCGCTTTAGCTGCACCTCTCTCATACCAAACCCCAGCTCTGACCTCCCAATCTTCCAACATCTACCGCAGCTTCGGTAACCTCGGTCAAGTATCCACCTACTCCAAAACCGTAGACACTCCATTCTCCAGTGTCAGCAAATCTGACGTAAGAGTATCTAACCCAGGACTGAAATTCGCTGCTGCTCCAGCCTACGCCGCTGCCCCAGCTTATGCTGCTGCTCCAGCTTACGCTGCTGCCTCTCCAGTGATTGCTGCTCGCTCTTACGCTGCTCCAGCTGCTATCGGCGTTGCTTATTCTGCAGCTCCAGTTGTATCTCACATGAGCTACATCTCCCCCTTGACTACTTATCACTTCTAGAGATATCTTTAGATGTTGAAATGTTTTTGTTGTAATTTATTCTTGACCATTAATTAAATAATTTATGAAGAATTGTTATTTTATTTAAAAATTGTCTCCAATAATCACCTGTTTAAAAGTTTAAACACATGACATTTGGAACTAAGGTCTGACAGCGCTGGACAAATGTGAAGAAATATGATATATGTAATGATCTAGCCAAAATGCTTATAAAAAATAATTAGTTAATTTCCAAGCTATTGATTTTTGGCGCCATCTATGGTCACGTGACTTTGAAAAGCGCTTATTAAATCAGGGCCAATTGTTTAGTAGTTGACCGAGGTTTGGCACACTGATGGCTTGTAACCTGGATTAAATTATAGGATAGTTTCTTTCCTGCGAGATTGCATGGTTTAGCAGTAAACTTACACTCCCGGTTAGATCTGCTTAATCCAATCTTAGAAAAGAACAACGGTCCTTACTTTTTATACTATTATTAATTGGAATTTGAATATTCACTTCTAAATAAAAATTTATATTTTATTTCTGCAAATAACATTGACTCATGTGTAATTATCGATATTTTGGCATACCTAATTATCTGGAAAGTGAAAGAATTTTAATTAGCAGAAAAACAAGAGTCTTCGTAAATAACATTAATTTGTTGTGCATGCATGTGTTAACGACGAGTAGGATTTTTAATAAAGTTTTTATATATTTTATGCATAATGTGATAACACAACATGCACGAACTTAGCACCCGGTTAAAGACTAATGTCTATTTGGGAAACTTTACTATTATAAAAATCCAATATCATAATAAAAAAGTATAGTTAAAATGAAATTCACAAATTAAGAGAGGCTTGCTATTCTCAACTTTCAACTTTTCGTCATAAAAGCCACAACTACTCTAGATGGGATGGCACAGTTGCTGCTCGTTCACAAGCCAACAGTTCTTAACCGTTGTTGCAATTACTAAATTAGTCTGCACATAGACAGCTAGAGATCAATGCCAATCGCTTCTAATGACGAAAGTTCTTTGCTCAAAAAAAAAACGAGACGAGAGACTCAAATCAAAGACCTTTTCGCAACATATGTGAAGTTGTTTTTCTATTTTTTACTATTTCGATACTCTTTTTGACGCTTAGGATATGATTTGACTATTGTCTTTCTGTAATGCATACAGTATCATCACTAAACCCCAAAACAAATGGAAAACTTTTATTAATAGACCAAGACAAATTTAATTTAATTAAATTATGCGGACAACTCTCAGCAGGCTACTTTCCTTATCTATCAAAATTGTCATTTTTCCCTGAATATTGAAAAAAAAAACTTAAATAATTTGTTTCTAATTTAATTTGAGGTTATGGAGGGTTGAGTAGAGGAGGACACACTCTGTGTAAGAATAAGTGGCCACAAAATGGTTTCAATTTGGGGGAGCCACTGGGACGACCAGGTAATTCAGTTTTCTATGAACAAACTTACCTGAAAAGAATTAGGTTAATATGAATTCACATCCAAAAAATGAAAAGTTAACCATCACAGTTAAACAACCAAATTTGAATTTAACATTAAAAAAGTGTTAAGTCAATGAAATACCTTGTACATGGATAAAAATGAGTTGCAAGCAAAGTTTTATTTGCACATTTTTGTAGGAGTCAAAATAATTAATTATCCTACATAAATTAAACTCTGAAGAACCCATTATTATATAATTACTAAGCTGATTATGGCATTGTCCACTAACTCGAGAACTTCGACAAACCTCTGAAGATATTTTCCCAGGAGCATACACCAGGCGTACCCTTGGAAATATTTAAACTACAACTACAGCAGACAGATGCCAAAAATAGTCATTTAATTGCAGCTAATGAATCTTTTGTCCAACTAGACGAGAAAAAATATATGGAAAAACAGTATGAGAGAATGTTAGTATCCTTGAAAAAGAAATTATTCCAGAATAAAATGCAGGTGAAATTTGTTCCATAATGATAACAGAACACATAGTTTTATTATAGCAGTTTATTAGGTGATTAAAAGAATTGTTAATTACCTTTTATCCAGAGAGAGGTGAACAAGGAAGTAGAAACACAAACTTTGTAAAATGACACTTTTCAAAATAAATATGTAATACGAACACAAGAATGTAAAAATAAATAATTTTTATTTAGATCTAATTTACCAACATCTATTTGTTAATAAGTATAAAAATATTACAAATACACAAATTTTTCCCATTGTGTAACTATATCAAAAAGTTTTATAACAAAATAATAACAACTATAAAATGACTGAGTTTTATAAAAATTCAAAACTGGGGCACACACTTATTAATTTATAACACAATTAACACACTATAAACTATATCCCTTGCAGAGATTACAAAAAACGGAGACAACCGTTTACAAAGAGAAGTTCACATAACATATTTTCTCGGTTATATTTACGAACTAGCCATTACCCGCGGTTGCACCCGCGTACGGAATGTTCAAGCCTTCGCAAAAATAAATAACTTATATAAAAAAAATGTAACTTGTCTGAACCACCCTATTTAACCATAAATCCACCAATCCCGAATATATTTCACCCAAACTGCAAGTACTTATGGCCACCCTATATCACTATTTTATTACACATTTTTTGAATCATCTTGAATAACTGAAACTCTACTTCACCCTATATTGCAACCATCCTGTATATGCTGCTGTTTTATAATTTTTTTAACACCTGACTATAACTTTTCTCTACCCTATATTTCAGCTATGCAACTGCTTATGGTGTACCCTGTATAACAATTATTTCTGATATTTTTTTAACCACCTTTTAAGTACAATTTCTCTTTACTCTATATATTAATTATTATATATTATTCTAACATTTTGTTACACACTCTAAAACTATAATCTTGCTTCTTCCCATATTTCAGATATTCCATAAAGTAGAATGCTACTGTTTATGGTCTACCCCATATAACATTTTTTTAAAACTTTTTTGATACATCCTAATGGAAATGATGTGGAACCCTTCGTGAGTCACAAATATAAAAACACAGTTTTGCACCATAACACCAAACTTTTATTTAAACAACATAACAAAAACAAACATAACAATTTTATTCAAAAAAAATTTTAACCGCTTTATATAACTAACTCTACTTCCATCTACATTAAAACCATCCTGTATACACCGCTGCCAATTTGTCAAACATTACAACTTATTTTTGAACCACCCTGTATAACCATAATTTTACTCTACAAAATATTTCAATCACCCTGCATGCGCATCTGCTGAGGGGCAACCAAATATAAAAATTTTTAATACTTCTAATCACACCGTACATTCGCCTTGTATTTTCAACTACTAATCGGCCACCGAATTTAACATTTTTGCTTCCACCCTGTATAACTATAAATCCATTAATGCCAAATATATTTCACCAAAACCGCAGCTGTTTACGGGGCACCGAAAATAACAATTTTGTTCAACATGTTTTTGAATAACTTTGTATGTATAACAACTACCCTGTATACGCTACTGCTTATTGGTCAACCAATATAACATTTTTTAAATAATTATCATAACACTTGTTGGCCCTATGTTTCAACTATCCTATCTTTGCAACTTATTATGAACTACGCTATTTCACATTTTTTCCTTATATTTTTTAAGATATATTAAAGTTTAATTTCTTTCCACAATTCATTTAAACCACCCGTCATTTACAACTTTTCCTAACCTTGTTTGAATGACACTGTATAACTATAACTTTACTGCGCACTATACTTCAGGTACTCTATATATGCAAGTGCTATAAACAAAATTTTACTAGCATTTTTTACTCTCCCTGTATAATACTAACTGTAAGCCACCCTATATTTCAACAACCTTTTATATGCAACTACTTATTTGCCACCAAATATAATATTTTTGTACGACTCTATATCCTTAGAATACTACTCTACCCTATATTTCAACCATCCGCTAAATGGAACAGCTTGTAGATCATACCATTACTTTAAAATATTTTTAAACCCACCTGTATAGCTGAAAATATACTCTGCTACATATTTCAACCATCCTATATATGTAACTACTTGAGGATATAAAACAACCACAACAGAAACTATAATTCCACTCCATCTTATATTTCAAACACCCTGTATAAACAACTGCTTCTAACATTTCTTTAACCCCTTTATATAACTATAGTATCTTATGAACATAATTTAAAGATCCTAACTGCTTACCTAAGACATTTTTTTAACTGTTTTTATTCACTGTATAAATATTCTAATCTTTTCAACCACTTGGTATATGGAACTGTTTATGGCCACTCAATATAACTTTTTTGGACAACCCTTTTTAACTAATTCCACTCCCCCTTATTTCCACCACATCGTATATATCCAGCTTCTTATAGGACACTAAATATAACTTTTTACAGATTTTTTAAATCCATGTAATTTTACTTCGCTTTAAATTTCCTATATACAGAACACCCTGTAAAATTACGCTTGATATATGTTGATTTTTGTTATATCGAAACATGTTACATTTGCACCGTCCGAATTTTGAATAAAAGCTAAGCTAATGGCAGTATCTAATATTTTGTGCGTGCGGTGGAACCAATTGAATAATTGAAATACCCAACATGGTAGAAGTTTTTTCGCTATATCTACCGTGTCTGTCAATTTAGAGAGATAAAATGTCTACCAGATTTTAAGTCAAACTATAGGCTTTGCAACAAAAAAAGATTCAGCAAAATCAGTTAAGTAGTTCTTACGTGATGCCCGAACAAACAAACAAACAACCAAACTTACAATTTTATAATAGTATAGATAATTTAATCATTCTTCTCACTTTTTGAGCCACTTCACTTCTAAATGTAGGATTTGTGAATTTCATTCCGTTGACAATTGCTAACTTCATAACATGCCCTGTCGTCACACTTGCGCCATTCTGGCCAATTCTTGAACTTCTTATTTGAAAGCGTTCGCTGGACACTTTTTCAGTTTTATTCCCATATAAGTTTGTCATGCTTTGCTCTACACTTCATATTTTAGGTACATGTGAAAAATGTTAGCCCTCTTGAATGAAGTTGATATTTTCCTAGTTTTTGGTCAAGAAAAATAGATCTAAGTAGGATTACTAAATTTACACCTATGACAAACAGCAAAGGAAAGAGCGTTGATTACCAAATCTTTGAGAGACTGAAAAACAAATTAGTATATCAAAGAACAAAATCGTAGACATAATGCAAAAAGTGCCTCAGTTGAAATAGGATTTCATCGAACAAGTGTCAAGGACAAAATATAATAGACTTAATACAAAAATGATACAGCGGAGATCTTGCTTTTGAGGAAAATCTAGCTAGAGGAAGACCGAAAACGAAGGACTACTTCGTCAATGTCCGAAACCTACAAAAACCAAGTAAAATAAAATTTTACAATCTACAAAATGCCATATCTCTATGGTGAAATATTGTTTTAATGTCATACCTAATATAAATCTTGTTGCTTTGCAACACGTCTAAAATAATCAACAATTATCTTCATCTTACTTAATTACATTAGTTATACAATAATTGAAGGTTGGCCATAATTGCAGATTTGTTATCAAAATGCACAATAATTGGTTTAATAATATTTAAATACTCCCACTGGCATATCATTACCAAAACAAACATGATTAAGCTGTAAATAAAGCAGTTTATCAATCTCTTTTTTAACTTGAATTTCTCTGATAAATAATCTATAATTGAAACTAGATCATAATAGTAAAGGCAATAATGAAGTAGTTCGATTGCAGAAGGCCGTGTTCTTCAAAACATTTAATAATTTGTTGTTAGAAATTCTAAGAATTAGTCATTGTTTTTCGTATACAAAAACACCAAGTTTCCGTGGAAAACGTTGTTTTTGTTTCTATTTTGGCTCCTTCGAATTCATTTCCTATTTTTTAATATTATTAGATCAATTTAGTTGTTTGTCTTGTGATGATTGACAACAAACAAGTTTATTTTTAACTTAAGTTTTGTAAGCAGGAAGTATTTTGGGCATGTCGGTCATGCAAAACAAAAAACGACCTAGTTTTACTCATTTAGGTGCAGATTCTACGTCTTCACCAAAAGTGTTTTGACCACGTTTGATAAATAAATATAACAAGATTTTTATAGTTCGGGAAGTTTAATTGAAATTACAGCTCAATGTAAATTTACTCTTTCACTCCAGGTCGTCCAGGATCTATTTTGGGCTGACTATTCATTTTGGACCCTAACTGATTCTGGGAAGGGAAGGTTGTTAGATATCAGAATTTCGATATGTTCCAGTTCAAAAAAGTATGCTAAACTCAGAAAAAGGTGAAAAAAATGTGTTTCTAACATGTTTTTGACTTTTTTTCACCAATTTCTCAGTAAGAATCATATTTGTTACAATTTCCTATGAAAATGTTTTTTTCTAGTTAGAGAAATTCAGGTTTCCTCGGCACAATGGTAAAAAAACATTCGAGAAATTGTTTTGGAAAATTGGTAAGTTGAGCCGAAGAAATTAGTTTCATTTTTGCACGCCAATTTTGCAATCGAGCTCTCTGCGAAAAATCAAATATTTGTAGTGCGTCAGAATCGCTATTTTATTACATGTATAGTGAAGCTTTTACATTCTCAAAACTTGCATTATTCGAGGTCTTAAAATAAATGCAAAAAATATGATAATTGCTCTAGGACAATTTTCTAGGCAGTTATGGGGGGGGGGATATTTTTTAATTAGGTACTCGCTTGACACAGAGTCCATTATGGTAAGTGCCAATTGTTTTATTAATTTGTTTCAATAACTTTTAACATAAGGTCTAAGAGTTGCTATTACTTTGTTCATTTTTTTTTGTTCAACTGAATTCTTAACTTTATGAGAATGTCTTACAAGCAAGCTCAACCGCATTGTAAAGCCGTGACACTTAACGGAATACACATACCGGTCCGCTACAAAATTTCACGATTTCTGTCACCATACTTCAATTGCATCTATTTTATTCAGTAAAAGTACCAATAACATTAAAATGATGTTATCAAAAGTAATAAAAATCTGATAAGAAATAAATTAGCCATTTGCAACATACATTTGATTTTAGTTGACAAATCTGTGGAAAAATTCTCATAAATTCCAATAAAAAAAGTTTAAGACTACCTAACAAGTCGCTGTCAATCCACACATATACCCACAGAGGTTTCTAAAATATAAGTTCTATATTGATGATTGTTTCAGTCTTCACTGATGAAAATTCATTTTTGAGATTACTTAACCTTACTTAATCTTAACATCCATTTCTAAATATTATATCATCCATAACTGCTGTCAACATTGTTTCATAAATGTATTATTTATCTGACCTACACTCCGCCCACTTCCTCTGAAATTCCCCACAAATAAGACGACATCTTATTTTCTTACCCTACCCTTAGTTTGTTTGTTACAAAAATAATTTTAGCATTTAGTGTATTTACAATTTCTAAAGAAGTCAGACTTGGCGAAACATATATCAAATAAAAATAAATAAATAGTGAAAATTTAAACAAGTGTTTGGTGTTTTTAAGTAATCTTATAAGTTCTATATTTTCAATCTAACCGTTATAAATTTGAAACTTACTGGTTACATTTTTATTCTGTATTTGAAATATCCGTTACTTCTGTAATTCTAAACGGGCGATAATAGAAACAGATGAAATCCCACAGGACGTAAATATATACAGAATCGACCCTGTGCCGGATATTGCTTTTTTCCCTGCGTGGGGGGATGCTACCCCTTCTAGGAGGTAAAAAATATACGAAAAAAAGTTTTAGGCACCTTTTGTTCCATAAAGTTCTTGCTGAAAGTTAATTCTTTTCAAGTTAATCGCGAGTGAAAGTATCGATTTTTAAATAAAAAATCATTTGGATAAAAAATGTAGCTTATAAAAATCCAAAAAAAGGTTGGGTTTATGGTTTCTGTACAACCAATACAAAGAGAGAGCTTGTTGACATTTTGTTTTTATTTGTCTAAACAAAAATTGAAAGGTTTATCGTGAAATAACTGAAAAACTATGTATTTTTTAGGAAAATTTTATAAAAACTTTTTTAAAGTGCTTAAAATTAATTTGATTTTTTATAAAAGTCTCTAGCATAAAAATTAAGCATGTTAAGGCAAAAAAACCAACATTATATATGTCATAACTTGCTTAATTTTCATGTTAGAGACTTTTGTTTACAACCAAATTAAAGTATTTTTTAAGCACTTTAAAAAAGTTTTTATAAGCTTTACCCAAAAATGCATTGTTTTTCAGTTATTCCACGATAAACATTTCAATTTTTCTTTGACAAATACAAACAAAATTTCAAAAAGCTATAAGTCCGTTTTTATTGGTTCTACAGAAACCAGAACCATAACATTTTTTTTTTGTTCTTTTATAAGGTACATTTTTGATCAAAATGATTTTTTCTTAAAGTGCATATTTTTAAAGTTATTTCTGAAAAACGTTATGAAAACATGTTCTTTTTGGTTGATAAATCGATAATTTCACTTGCGATTAACACGAAAATAATTAACTTTCAGAAAAAACTTTATGGGACAAAAGTTTAGAATTAGTTAATCTATTCATTCCTGGAACATTTTTTTCATATAATATTTTTCACTCGCGAGAAGGGGTAGCATCCCCCCCTCGGAAAAAAGCAACCCTTGGTATAGGGACAACTTTGAAGCAGAGGGTAAGTAGTACTCAAATCCAAATTTTTAGGAAAATCGGTGCTGCTTCGACAAATTACCAGAGAGAATGGTCATTGGCTGGAGTAATACGATTACGGGGTACATCAAAATACCATTAATTCCAGTACAGAAAACTTACTACATTGGACTAGCAAATAGATTCCGATAGGTTCAAAAATGGTCTTTATCTGGCAAATTTTCTTTCCAGATTCCAGTTTCTGTAGTAATGTATGGGACACTGTCGGATGTTTTTATAAGGATAATACATATGTAGAACCCATAGTTGCAAACTTGCAACTCCAACGGAAATTATAAGTTTGAATGAGTTCCATCTAATGCAATTTTGAATTATTTATTTATAGTCTTATTGGTGAGGTTATTTTATCCATTAGAGGTTCACTTATTCTCACAAGAAGGAAATTAGGTATAAACAAAAAAAACTTCAGGTTAAAGGTTTTATTATAATTTAATTGAAAAAAACTAACAAGTTTAATATTTATTGTTTACTAATAAACTTACGTTGTCGCCTTAAAGATAATTACAAAAAACTTACTAGTATTAAGTTTAAAATTCAACAGTCAATTCTTTTGGTAAATTTAGCTCTGTAGTCTTCTGGTGTCAACGTAATTCCTGGTAGAGGAACTCCCAGAGGAATCTTGCTTCCAGGAGAAAGGCACACCTTATACTTTCTCATTATTTCAACGAAAAATACAAAAATACAGTTTCGGGCTAGAGCTTCTCCCAAACATCTTCTCCTACCTATATTAAAAAAGAAATCCAGTTAGAAATAGTAATGAACAAGGCCGTAGCCAGAAAATTTGGGGGTGGGTTAGACAATATTTTCGGGAGTGGTTGGATACTTTTTTTGATTGGTGGTGGACTGATTGGTACTGCAAAATCTGTATTTGTATTCAAATATATCCAAGATATATAAAAATGTATAAATATAAAATTTATTCTCATTAAAAAGATGATTATTTGGTTAAAATTGAATCTTGAAACCCAATATTCCAAAATTTCGGGGGGGGGTTTGAACCCCCAGACCCCCCACCCTTCGCTGGCTACGGCCTTGGTAATGAACGCAGAAATTATGGTGTGCTAAAACGTGAAGAAATGGAATTGTTACCATAATCCTTAAAATTCATACTAATCTCAAAAAGACGAACTGGTATTCATTTCTGATGTGACAATCAGTAAACATTGCAGTAAACTTCGTGGGTTCAAATTAAATAAAAAAAAACGGATATTCACTTCATTTCTAGAACTTTATTTACACATAAAAATCCAATATTTGCAACAGTTGATTCCAAAAACAAATTTATCGAAATAAATAACACGACTATCTAAGCTGAACTAACTCTGCAATGTCCAACCGTCTTTTTTATAATCCACATTGATTCTTCTCGTACTTCTCGATGGGAATTCCATTGTTTTTCTGGATGGGTATTTCATTGTTAGCTCAGCGTTCGATATCAATATTTTTTGACCCATAGAAAGTTCCGGTAAGTGCCGTTCTTTTTTCCCAGAAATTGATGTTTTGTTTTCGTCGGAATGACCAATGTTTTCTCCAGTGGCGGCGAAGAAATTTTATAAAATATAGTAGTTATATTCCGGTTGATAGCCACCATGTTCTTCTATACTCCCAATCAACTTATCTAAGAACTCTTTGGCTCTCAATATGCCTTTTTAGCAGGTATCTCCTTTCTTTAGTGACAATTTGAACTAGACAACAATGAGCATTTATAAAGCCAGCAATTGTTTTTTGTCGTATCAGTTCACTAATAAGATAATGAAGCTTTGTTTGTTTCTATATTTCAAATGGTATTCCGCTTGGAAGTGTCCCGGGACTCGTTACCATCATAGATGGTGTGCACATTAACCAGTTTTCGAAAAAGTGCGAGGATTCTTTTGGTGAAAACTTGCCTTGTCACTGTGAATAACAAATTGCGGTGTATAACAAAAATATTGCTGGTCTGTTCTGAGTACCTTAGCCATCAAAAGTCTAAACTTCAACACTAGTGGCACCAAATCTGAAAAGTCTAGAATGCTTGGAACAGATAGCTTTTAGAAATTTCCCTATCTCAGCGTAGATATTTATATATTAGTACGCAATTGTACTAGTCTAATGTTGACTTAAGTTTTCAGTATTGCCAGGTAGTTTCTTTTAATTTTCCTCAATTTCCCTCAAACAAATTATCAACTAAATGCTCTCATTAACTACTGCAGTCATGTTCTGACAACTGACTTTCCTAATAAGGACTGGAAATCTATATATAAATAGGCTAAGACAAAAAGATTAGGTACCATTTTCTCCTCTGTCTCTCAACCAATTTTCTTAATTTTTGTTCTGTTTAGTAGCTACAGATGACCTTCAGTGCAGAATGCTAATCTTAATTTATCATATTGGTTCATTCATTAAATAAAATATAATAAAAATTCATTATTTACGTCCATTATGTCAATGTCAAACAACTGAATGTGCCGCCGCCAGATTCAAAACATTGAGTAATCATATATAGAGAGACCAATGCTGTTATATACTTAGAGCATGTACTTTTGGAAGTGGCATGCAAGCGTTGTTATTGTTTAGTGGTAAATTAATCGTTGTATATTATAATTATACAGGGCGATTCCAGATATGTTAGAAATCATTTTTTTCGTGGGTGGCACATAAGCAGTTGTATATATAGGGTGCTTAAAATATAGAGTAGAGTGCAATTAATATATAGGGAAGCCCATTAGCGGTTACATTACAGGGTTCTTGGAATAGAAGGTGCAGTAGAATTACACTTATACAGGGTGGTGCAAAAAATATTATATATAGATGCATATACAGGGTGGCGGAAATGGAAATGGGACATTTCGTAACCCATAAGCAGTTGTATATATAAGGAAAATGAAATATAATGTGAGAGGAATTGTAGATATACAGGATGATGATAAAAAATATTATTATTATTATATTAGAAAATGAAATGATTTATAGAGTAGCCCACGAAGAGTTCCATATATATAATGATTGAAATATAGGTCGGAGTAGAATTATAGTTACAGAAGATAATTAAAAATTTCATAAACAAAAAGAGTAAATATGGTGGGTCATAGGCAGTGGCATATACAGAATGGTTTACCCCTTGGTTCAAAAATGTTAAAAAATGTTATGTGTGGTCCATGAGCAGTTGCATATACAGGGTGGTGGAAATATATAATGAGATGGAATTATTATAATGAGGATTTTCATAAATGTTAGATATTTGAGTGCAATTATAGCTATACAGGGAGGTTAGAAAAAATAAAAATGTAGGGTAGCCCATTAGCGGTTGAATTGTTGTCACACTAAATTAAAAAACAAATAAAGTCGTATGAATTATATCTGAAAAAAACTTGAATTTCGTTACTTATTTGTAGAAGCGAAATGTAAGACAGATATCTAGGATTTTCGAGGAAACTATCACACAGAGGTTCCGGATCTGGATCTGGTCCGGGCAATTGCTGTTCTTCCTAAAGTCCTAGGATAGAATGTCACGGTAACATTTTCAGGTTACTTAAGCTGCCAGAGATATTGGGTGAGTTCAGCAGATATGTTACCGTCAAACTGTGAAACTACGTTTTTCTATAGATTTACGTACTCGACTTCATTTTTTTAACGTTACTGTGTGTAAGTAGTAAAAGTATATGTAATACATGGGAAAATGAGCTTGTATTCATTATTCGCTATTTTATCTATACTATTACTATTACTATCTATTACAATTACTATATATACTATTATAAAAATATAAGTTTGTCTGTTTGTTTGTTTGTTTGTTTGTTTGTTTGTTTGTTCGGGCATCACGTAAGAACTACTTAACTGATTTTGCTGAATCTTTTTTTGTTGCGAAGCCTATAGTTTGACTTAAAATCTGGTAGACATTTTATCTCTCTAAATTGACAGAAACGATAGATATTGCGAAAAAACTTCTGCCATGTTGAGTAATACTACTACTCAATTCGTTCTACCGCACGCACAAAATATTAGATACTGGCATCAGCTTAGCTTTAATTCAAAATTCGGAAAGTGCAAATGTAACATGTTTCGATTTAACAAAAATTAACTGATATAACAAGCGTAATTTTACAACACTTAGCTCTAAAAATGTCCGATTTTTTGAGGTCATATCCAACTATAGTTTCCATTAAAAAAAACATAAGTTTGTGTTATATCTCGAAAACGAGAGCTGCCACTCAAACGAGGACATGACAATCATATTCAGGATACAATTCCCTTAAATTTTGATATTTACACTTTTTTTATAAAACAAAAAAACAAAGAAGCTAGAGGGATTTGCCTAAATCGACAGAATTTCGTTTTTTCAAAATATCTAGTAAGCCATGACTTTTTACAAAAATCCGAAAGTGTCATTAAATTGGGCCAGTAAAACTGCAAATCTTTCCCAATGTAAGCATTGCTCTATCTCCGTTATTTTCCGAGATCCCCATACTGATCATCAATAAAAACTCACCCTGTATAGCAGTTGCATAAATGGAGTCCCTGAAATATGGTGCGCAGTTAAGGAATAGTTATACAATATCATTCAAACAAGGTTAGAAAAAGTTGTAAATGAAGTGTGGAGAAAAATTATACTTTAATAAGTCTTGAAAAAATATGAGGAAAAATTGTGAAATAGCGTAGTTCATAGTAAGTTGCAAAGATAGGTAGTTAAAAAATAGGGTGTAAGTGTTATAATAATTACTTAAAAAAATGTTATATTGGTTGACCAACAAGCAGTAGTGTATACACGGTAGTTGTAATACATACAAGGTGATACAAAAACCTGTTGAAAAAAATTGTTATATTCGGTGCCCAACAAGCAGTTGCGGTTTTAGTGAAATATATTTGGCATTGATGGATTTATAGTTATACAAGGTGGTACAAAACTGTTATACTGGGTGACCGATAAGTAGTTGCAAATACAAGTTGGTTTAAATAGAGGATGGAGTAGATTTATAGTTAAAGGTTGGATAATATTTTTTTGTAGGTTAGAACATGAGCTGTTGCGTATATGCAATATCTGAAACATGAGTCGAAGTAAAGTCATAATTCATATAGTGTTAGAAAAAGTCCATAAGCAGTTGCATAGATAAGATAGTGAGTGGACCAGAGTTATAGTTAAGTGTTTAAAAATTTTATATTTGGTGCCCCTAAGAAGATGCACATACACGGTGGTTGAAATATTTTGTAGAGTAAAATTATGATTATACAGGGTGGTTCAAAAATGAGTTGTAATGTTTGACAAATTATATAAAAGCCAATAAGCTGTTGTAGTTTTGATGAGTGTTTAACTAAAAGTTTGGTGTTTGGGTGCAAAACTGTGTTTTTATCTTTGTGACACACCAAAGTTTCCACAGGCATTTATTTCCATTATGATGGACCAAAAAAAGTTAAAAAAAAATTGTTACATAGGGTAGATCATAAACAGCTGCATTTTAATATGGAATATCTGTAATATGGGGAGAAGCAAGATTACAGTTTTAGAATGTGTTTAACACAATGTTAGAAAAAGCTGCATATAAAGGTTGATTAAAATATAGAGTACTTTAAAAGGTGGTTCAAAAAATATCAGAAATAATTGTTATACAGCGTAGACCATAAGCAGTTGCATAGCTGAAATATAGGATAGAGAAGAGTTATAGTCAGGTGTTAAAAAACTTATATTGGGTGGCAAATAAACAACAGCATGTACAGGATGGTTGTAAAATAGGGTGAAGTAGAGTTACAATTATCACATCTATATGACATGCTTTAAACATTATCTCATAACATAACAGCTTACCTAATCCAAACGGTATCATTCTCTCCTGAGGCAACAACTTCCCTTCATCATCTAAAAACCTTTCTGGTCTAAATACTTGTGGATCTTTCCAGTAGTCTTTGTCGTTGTGAACGGAATTTAAACTGATTAATACTGTAGTGTTCTAAAAATAAATAATTTATTAATTACAACATTATTATATGACAATTAGAAGAAATTTACCTTCGGAATTAAGTATCCTTCCAAAGTCGTGTCCCTTAACACCCTTCTGGGTCCGCATATCGGTGTTACATGACAAAATCGTAAAACTTCCAGTAATACTGCTTCTACATAAGGAACCCTAAAAACGAATAGATTTATTATTTTTTAAATATTGGTCCTATAATGGCAATGAATCTAATACTTACAAAATCCTCAACGTTATCATCAAAATCTACAAAACGTCAAACATAATATGCTCCAATTTATGCAAACACATCCCACTATACAGTGAGGAACAGCCAAATGGAATAAATTTGATAATGAATTAAGGAGAGCGTGTTGGGAAAAACGCTTGGACACGTCGATTTGCATTTTTAAATGCGCATTTGTTCAACAAAAAAAATGGGGTTTGTCATGTGACAGTGGCCAATTCGAACTTTCTTATTTTAAATGCAAGCCCCTGTATATTATTTATTTTTTGGATTCTCCACAAAATTCTAAACATAATTCATGTACAATGTCCTACAATTGTCTTCAACTGTTTCGGAAATATTAAGTGTCAAATCAGGAGATCCGCACCTCCCAATCCACCGATTTGGAAAAATTTGGTTCAGGTACCGGACATTGATTTCGTAATGGGGCGGTGCTCCACCTTGTTGAAACCATCAGGATATAAGTTTGTCAAATTTGGGACATTATTTTGGAGCAGTTCTGAATATTTATCACTATTCAAGTTGCCATCAATGAAAAAGGGACCTACGAAATGATTTCCAACAATTCCTGCCCAAACATTAACTTTTTCAGGATATTGCGTACGTTTCTCTACCATCCAGTGAGGATTCTCATTAGACCAATAGCGGCAATTTTGACGATTAATATGACAGTGAAGTGTAAATGTGATCTCATCAGAAAATAAAACATATTCTAATTGGATCACATTGTTATCTAACCTTACCATCATTTGTTCACAAAAATACTGTTACGAGAATTCATCCGACAGCTGGTGCAATCGGCCATCAACCAATTCGTAGACGGAACATTATTCCGGTACTTCTAGGAATCCGAAATGCTTCGTCTCTCAACAGGCCGACCGCTGCCGTTACCGGGAATTCCCTTAAAGTTTCCAGAACATGAAAGAGTTTCCCGATGGTTCGTGTACATACCAGACAATTCACAGAGAAGTATATAAATATAAAACAGCTGGCGATAGGAGGCATTCAGTTTTCGTCGGTCGTATTGTACAGTTAAGATAAAATGTAAATAGTAGTCTCTGTAAATATAAATTTGTGTAAAAGTAGTTGAAATAAATTAGAGTGAGTTGGACTGTGTTTTTAAATAAATCCAAGCACTGAACTGAACCGAGTGTGAAAATAAAAACATTACAATATGTTCTCCTATCGAAATTATCTGCCATGAGCTCCTGAATCGGCCTCATTTTATAGGGATGCATTTTACTTTCCTTTAATACCCGAACAATTGATGTCTGGCTAACGTTGAACAGTAGAGCTGCTTTTCGACCAGTATTATGAGGGTTTTCTTAAAACTCAAGCATAATATCCAATTTCGTATTATCACTTAGAACATTGGCAGCTACTTTTTTAATCTGTCGTACATGACCAAGCTCGCGAAACTGCTTTTCTATTTTGTTAAGTTTTTCTTGAAATATAGGTGGTAAATTTGGAAAATTTTCGTGAAATAAGCGAGAAACTTCCATTTTTGCCCGTGTGTTATCTCCATAACCAATTAATTATTCGTAGAATAGTTATTTTGTGCATTTCTGTTAAATGAACCATTCTTCTGATATTATTACGTACAGTTAACGAAATTCAAATGACAATAGCTGTGACATTGATCACCACTGTCATGAAGGCAGACAACAAGATGCTGCAGCTATGAATTTTGATGACTATAAACAAAACTGTTTTTTTTAAATCAGTAAAAAGGAACGTAGGAATGGTTTTTGCTTACTATCTCAAAATGAAGAGCTAAATGGGAATTAAGTATTGAGTGTAATGTAACGAATTTGTGAAATAAAAAAAATTCTTTTTTTAATGTTAATTTTTGTAATAAATCTGAAATCACTTAATATTTCCGAAACAGTTGAAGATAGGTGTAGGACATTCTACATGAATTATCTCTAGAATTTTCTGGAGAATCCAAAAAATTAATGATATACAGGGGCTTGCATTTAAAATAAGAAAATTGGTATTGGCCACTGTCACATGATACCCTATGTGATTTTTTTTGTTGAAGAAAATGGGAATTTTATAAACAAATCGACGTGTCAAAGCGTTTTTCCTTACAAGCCCTCCTCCATTCGTTGTCGAATTTATTCCATTTGGCTGTTCCACACTGTATGCGACAGGAACTATTACAGCCAACACCAATAACATAAATAGTTTAGTGTTCGACCAACTGCTAGATCGTTTTGTTGTTACCAGATAGCATAAATGGCAGGAAACTGAGAAAATCTTCCCTTTCTAATTATCTTGACTTTTAGTGCCTTTTTAATAAAACACAGTTTCACTAGCAAAGCAAATGACGGCTACAAACCCTAATGCCCCAACGTACCATGTTGTGGACACATCTAGAGGACTAAAATGTGAAGCTTACACTAATTAGGTCAAAAGACAGCTGAACGGACGAAAAGCTACCGAAATAGAAAATGTTTGCCCCCTTCATCTACCAGAAAGTCCTTGAAGACAATGACTTGATGAGATGTATCCTGAATTTCTTTAATAATATTATGTAAAACCACAATATTCAACAATATCTTAAACCATCAAAGATAACTGTCAAATTACAACCTCCTCACAGCTACAGACCCATCTCCTTCATATCTGTTACTTATAAGCTATAGGAGGGTCTATTATACAGCAAGCCCCTGACCGGTTTTCGGTCAAAATGATGCTGCGTGGACAAAGTTCTGCAGCTTACCTTAGTTCCAACTTCTACTGCATTCAACACAACTGATAGTAAGTTGAACAACCGAACATTCCAGATCTGACTCCTAGTTAGTTAGTTTAAAAATTTAAAAAAAATTAGTACATTCCAAAGATCAGCCCACATAACACTCCTGGTTAAGCTGTACGTCGCAGAAATGTCGTGAAATAAATTTACAAAAGCTGACTTTACCATTGACGGGATGGTTGCATCTAAATCTCCTTTCATCCGCTCTGGAACTCATTGTCACAGTTTCAGTATACAAGGTAAGTTTTTTTGATGATCAGTATGGGGATCTCGAAAATTAGCGGAGTTTTACTGGCCCAATTTAATGACACCTTCGGATTTTTTCAAAAAGTCTTGGCTTACTAGATATTTTGAAACAACAAAATTCTGTCGATTTAGTCAAATCCCTCTAGCTCCTTTGTTTTTGATTTTATAAAAAAAGTGTAAATATCAAAATTGAAGGGAATTGTATCCCGAATATGATTGTCGTATCCTCGTTTGCGTGGCAGCTCTCGTTTTCGAGATATGACACAAACTTATCTTTTTTTGAGTGGAAACCAGAGTTGGCTATGACCTCAAAAAATCGGACCTTTTTAGAGCTTTTCAACGATATAATACTCGATATAGTTATTCATAAAAATAACAGAGTTATGGATGCTTTTCTCTCTTATTTTCACTTTTAACGTAGGTAGTCATGAAATAGATTGATTTATTAATAACTATTCCAAAAAATGTTGAACGATTTTTTATTAGGTATATCAGATATAAGGAAAAAACTAAATAAGTAGGTACTTACTAAAAACTTAAGAAATTAAGGTACATAATAATGGTTACACTTTATTTTCGAAAAGTCCACCATTGTTATTTAGACAAAAATTGCATCTTTTTAAGATTGACATTACCGCTTTCCTCACAGACCGCCTACCAATTTCTTTAATTGCTTGTAATACCGCCTTCCTTAGGTCACCAACTGTCTCATACTTTCTTTTGTATACTTCGCTTTTTAGCGCACCCCAGAAATAGGTCTATAATTGCCAAATCGGGAGACCGGGTGGCCATTCGCGTGGGCCATTTCTTCCTATCCAAGAGTTTGGATAGATATTATCTAAGTGTTGTCTTACTAATAACGAGTTATGAGCAGGTGCTCCATCATGTTGGAACCACTCAATTTCTTAACGAGTTCTCAAATTCAAATTATGCAACATGTCTTGAAAAGTGTATTGCAAGAAATGCGCTCCCCAGTAAGTGATTCGTCATAGATAAAAGGCCCCAGAATAGTAGACCCTATGATACCACACCAAACATTAAAACCAAATTTTATCTGGGGTGGTCTTTGTTCTACATGGAAAGGGTTTTCTGTAGCCCAGATATGCTCATTGTGTCTATTGAACATACCGCAGTTAGTAAATCTAGTTTCATCTGACCATAACACCTTTAAATGGAAACTGTGGATTGTCAAGGCACATGTCTCTAAACCATGTACAAAACAAAATACGTCGATGTTCGTCACCAGCATGCAAAATTTGAGAAACTGAATGTTTGTACGGGTGGAACTTGTGCGCTTTCAGTACCTTAACTACAGTTCGTTGAGATGTGCCAGCTTCTGCAGCAATCTCACGAGTTGATGTAGATGGATTTTGATTTACCATTGCCAAAACATTTATTTGTGCTGCTTCGTTAATTTGATTACGTTCCTTTGGTGGTTTAGTAAAAGATCCATATCTGCGAAAAACTATCGTAAAGCCTCTTAAATGTACATATAGCAGGTTGAGGACGATTAAAATATCTATGAAAGTATTCCTCAGTTGCACGAACTGAATTTTTATAGCATATGATATAACATTCCACCATATTCAGTTTTTCATAGTTAGAATATTCCATTTTATCACGAAAACTGTCAGCTCAGCACTACTAATGGAATTACTCTCAAATGAGGAAACGTCAAAGTTAAAACAATCTTTTTCATGGCTACCTACGTTAAAAGTGAAAATGAGAGAGAAAAGCATCCATAACTCCATTATTTGTATGAATAACTATATCGAGTATTATATCGTTGAAAAGCTCTAAAAATGGCATAGCCAACTATGGTTTCCATTCAAAAAAGATAAGTTTGTGTCATATCTCGAAAACCATTGCTCTATCTCCGCTAGTTTCCGAGATCCCGATACTGATCATCAAAAAAACCTCACCCTGTATTACGTTACATGCTACTGACGAAATAACATACACGCACATAAAATAGACACAGAAGTGAAGAACGATATGAAAATGATTTCTGATGTAATCCAATCAACAACGAAACAATGGTTTCCAGTCCTTTGAGAGTGCCTGACTCCAGATTCCTATCCAGAAAACAAACCCAATGCCGTGAATCACCCAATAATCAATGGGTTTTGATGAACATTTACTTAATCGAGAAAGAATTGACTCACCTTTGTCTGTCGGCATAATTAACGCACTCTGCAGTACCAAATGTTTCATCTAAACACTTGTGAACTTTACTTTGTACATCTGGATATAGAATCATCATAAGAAAAGCAAAATCTAAAGTGTTGCTCGTGGTTTGTGATCCTGCAATAAATATATCCAGACACACCATAATCAGTTGGGCTTCTGAAATAATAAGAGAAGAAACATATTAATATAGCTGGAACTTTTTGAAGTAATTAGTTTGTTGCTGGTTCACTAATTTGGATTTCATCATTATTTTCTTCTCAGGATGACGCTGATCATCAGAGATTAAAGAATTATTGATGAGGTGAATCAAATTAAACAGATAATTTTTGGGGACATAGAAATGCTTCTTCTTTAGATAAAGTGTTACGAGATGTAAAACTGTGGAACTTTGGGGCCTACTTCTTTGGAGTTCAAGTCTTGCAATTGCAGAATGAATTGATTTACATAATTACAATTGTTTTAAGATTAACAAATATTAAACAAAAAAAGCAGGTGGTGGTTTAAACGTTTACATGGTTACCTGTAAATGTGGATTTATTTCCTTCAGTACTCTTCATTTCTGCTATAAACGCGTATATTAGATCATCGATCTTTTTATCCTCAGACCAATCTGTCAAATGTTGATTAATTACCTCTTGCAGCAAATCTTTCAGCTGCATGTTCAGCTTTTCTATTAGATTAAAACCTGTCATTTCTGGAGCCAGGAAACGAAGAAAAGGTAACTGACTTAAAGTACCTCCAGACATATCGAAAGCTTTGGCTCTTTTATCCAAAAGATGTAGGAGTTCTTCCAAACGCTCATCAGATCTGCTTATTCTTCTACCGCTTGTTAGAGCCCAAAGAATGTTGATGACAGCTGGTGCTAGGATAGTGCCTATTTTTACATTTTCGCCCCCTTTATTTAGTATTTCAATAACTTCGTTGATTTCTTCTCTGATAAAATTTTCCATTGGAGTTCTACCGAATCCGAGGTTTCGTAGGTGCGTAACAACGAAGGACCTTTGTATACGCCAAAGTTCACCATCTGTGCAGGTAACTCCTAAAAAAATGTATTTATTAAGTTAACACCAATATTATAACATGAAGATACAAAGGTAAATATGTAAATTATTTCAACATGTCTAAATTAAATAAATATCTTTAAAAGAAAAATACAAGAAAACCATTAATTTATATATATGAGGGGACACATTATACACGTATCAGTCACCCTGCAGTTTCAACCCCTAAGCGGGGGCGAATCACTTCTAAAAGTTTAAATACAAACGGGTATCATGTGAAACCTCTTTTTAAAGATCTCTTTTTGCCAATTTTTTGACACATCATTTTTTAAAATCACATTATTTTGTACAGGGTTATCACCTAGAAACTGTTAAAACATACATTTTTGAAAATAATTGCCGATTACACCAAAATTGGTTTTGGGTAGTTCTTAGGGTCTCTGATCACGAATCCGAGGTCAGAATAAAAATTTAAAAAATTAGCCGTTTCCATCAAACTTGTTGTATAAGGGTGTTTGGGTTCGTTGATCACAATTCTGATAGACACAATTCAATATAGGAGATACAATATGGACGATGAAAATAACAACAAGACGAATATTCCGTCCGCCATCTTGAATTTTGTAAATTCCGGACCCAAAAACCCCTATATACCAATTTTGGCTAATATCGGTTGATATTAAAAATTTTCATCCGCCGTCTTGGATTTGCTATTTTGAATTTTGCAAATCTAACCTATTTGGTAAATAAAGACGTAAAAGTGAAATTGGTTTCAATTTTATTTGAACCCACAGAATCTATTGCAGTATTTATGATAAGTGGCTTTTTCAACGATTTCCTGATAAACTAGTTGTTATAAGTACATATATGAGACCACGGTATCTTAATAAAATGAAATTTTAAAATCTATACAAATCGGTAAGGGGTTTTGGAGGATTAGGTATATTCACAGAATAATCAAACCCAGAAACGAAAGTCTCCGTTGCAGCCAGATACAAATTTCTTTGCGCATGTGCGACAAAGCCATTAATTTGAGGGTGGGTTCCATGAACCACAGAATTATGAAGTTATATTATGTCCAAGTTCAAAAATGTACCTTATCCACAGAGTAAAAGCTACAAAAATAATCTTATTATTCACAAAAAATCTGTTAAATGTTAAATACATGTTACTTACATATACACAATATTCAATTACATATCAATTATCAAACATAACCTAACTAAGAAGTAAAATTTATCGTAGCCGAATTACTTATTTATACACCTAAACCGGCATATAAACAAAGTTTTCCGACATTTCGCCCACACTTATAAGGGGGCTTTTTCAAGGATGAGACAAAAAACAAAACAAATGTTACTTACCTTGCGGCGACTCCATTCATTTCATCTTTTTCTCACGAACACACAATGTGCATCATTGTAACAAATTGAATAAAAAATGAAGTTTTGAAATTGTGTTTAATTAATTTATTTTAAAAATATAAAAATATATATTTATTTTCGTCGTAATGAGCCCTTTCATTTGATATATAACATGATGGGTTAGAAACAATTTTAATTTTATATTTTCCATTTAATTCTGTAATTTGCCCCTCAATATTAAAAGTAGAGGTTTCTCCTTATTTTTCCAGTAAACTTCAGGTCAGAACCTATAAATCAATTTTTTTTCAAAACTTTACGTTTTATAGTTTCGGAGATAAGGGGGGGTGAATGGGTAAATTTTGGTATATTTTCGTTAATATCTTTTTAAATATATTGTTTTAAAATATGAAAAAAATATATTTGCGTTTGAATTTTTTTTATTTTTAAATTTTTATTTAATTCTATAATTTGCCCCCCAAAATTAATATTAATCGTTTCTCCTTTTTTTCCTGTAAAGTTCGGGCAAGGTTCTATATTTCCTATTTTTTTCAAAATTTTAAGCTCAGTAGTTTCGGAGATCAGCGGGGGGGAACCGTCGATTTTTTTAGTTTTTCCCCCAGAAGTACCCCTAAAATCAAAATTTTTCTTTTACGATATATACTCCTGATCGGGACACCAAACTATACATTGATACCAAATTTCAACCTCTTCCGTCCAGTAGTTTAGGAGAAAATTGCTTTGATGTGACAGAGGCAGAAATCCTGAGTGATATTATAACAAAAAAAAACTTAGTTTATCTTTTACACAAAGACAGCAAAACTTCCTTCTACCGAAGTGATAAAAACTACTGATAAGCGAGATGCTAGGTTAGCTCACTCCTCGTATAAGCCAGCCTTGGCTAAACAAGGATAGACAAACCACTAGAGAGAAAGAAGAAAAGATTAAAACTACTGATAAGCGATACGTCAGTTTTTGTCAGCTTTGTCACACCTAAGATGCCCCTTTGTGACCCTTACCATTGTTTGCGACAATTTATTGGTGACAAACAACCCTCTAGACGTTGATGATGTCTTCTGCAAGAACTCGGGACGAACCTTCTTTTACGGTGGGCACTTTGCTGGGCATGCCATCATGGTGTCGTATTAGCCCGCTAGCTATACTACTTCCCACCAATTCTTTAATTAAAATGGAACCTCGTAGCCCAAATAGCAAGAGATAAGAACGAAAAGTGGACCAAACCCAGTCCCGAAATAGAGGCTCTTGTTGTAGAGGAGGCTTAGTATACGCCCCCAGTCCGACAGACAAGCGATATAAATAGATCTGCCGAACTGATGTGGATCTGAGGGGCAGAAGATAGACAGTCTGCTAATCTCATAAATAATTCCAACGGTTGCTTACCTTTTCGTGTACCCATAGATCGCAGCCTGATGAAAAAATTGTCGGGTCTACCCTCGTATTCCTCTCTTGTCAGAACTTGTCGAACTACATCGTAAGAAAATACGGCGATCACATAATCTTTTCCTAATTTCAAGCCTAACACTTTCGTTTTGTATTCTTCTGCTAATTTTGTTAACGCGAGGTGCTGACCTCCGAGTTCTTTCGATAGCTTCTTCAAGTGAAACAGGTTGCCGAATATAACTATCCAAGGTGGGCCTGAAAATGTAATAAAACATCTGAGATTACTAAAGAAAACATATAGAAGAAGGACCCCCCCCTCCCAACAAAATTTTCAATAAAACAAGATCTTAAAATTCGCACATCACGCAGTGCCACAGCAGCAACTTTTCGAGTGGCTTCAAATCTGGTGGACGAGCGGGTCTTTAAACAGAATAGCATCTACCAGTAGTTTATAAAAAAATTAATTTAAGCAATCTCCTATTGGTCTTAAAAAATGCACTGACCCTTGTTGAAATACGACTTCAGTAATTGAATTGTTTTGTTTTGGAAGGATGCCAAGATACATAAGTTCTGCTAAATTTTCATCCAGAATCTTGGCACTACAATAAACTGTTTTTGAAATCTAACTGATCCTACCTTAAACAATGCGTGTTACATCATATTAGTAGGTACCATATATTCGGTCTGTTTAAAGTCCATTTAAATAAAAATGTGATTCGACAGTAAATGAAACAGCCTATAAATACAGGGTGTTTTGTAGAAGGTTCGCCAAACATGGAGGGCAGATAGTTGGGCTTATGTGCCATATTATGTAGCTCATATAATATCTAGATAGCTCACGGTTTTTTTTTTATTTTTTTTTTCTTAATTCTCAGGTTGTACTTTTAAACAATTGTAACTATTTTATTTTTCACAGTATCTTCACCAAATAAACTTAAATCGAATCCAAGATGTTTGTTTGCTCTTCTGCATTCGATATTTGACACAAATAATTAGTTGAAAGAATTATATGAGTCCACAAATGGCGAGGTTCATAAAAAAGTAATTAACTTAAACACTTTATCACATTACAACAAAAATAAGAAGCACATCGAGAACTTCGAATGCTTACAAAAACTTCTCTACTTCAACCCTTCCAATAATATATCACACGTATTAGAAAGTAATCAGTATCATAATAAAATTTCAGATTATAAATTACAAGGTGAGAACTACAAAAAATAAAACATACACCAAATTGCAATAATTTGTTATAAATTTTGTTCAAACCGGCTTCTACGGCTACGGATGCAATCGCGACACCTTTTTCTGACTCCTATAATGGTAGTCTCTAGTCGCATCTCATCCTCTATTAGTTCAAAAGCAATATTTATTCTTGCTCTTAACTGCTCCTTGGTTTTTATTCCTCTCTCATAAACGAGTTGCTTGGCCCGTCCCCATACAAAATAATTAAAGGGAGTCAGGTCTGGCTACCTTGGAGGCCAGAGTATAGTGCGTATATAGTATACGGTGGTAGATGTGTGCGTGCATTGAAATTCAAGCAGCAAACAATGTGCGCAATTGAAATATTGGGCGAAGTACTATTACAGTTAGACAGGTGGGTTCAAAAAATCTTACAAATAAATGTGATATTGGGTGGTACATAAGCAGTTCCATATATAAGGTGGTTGAAATATAAGGTGAAATAGAATTAAACTTATACGAGGTGGTTCAACAAATATTGTATTGGGTGACACATAAGTAGTTGCATATATAAGGTGGTTGAAATAAGAGTGAAGTAAACCTATAGTTATACAAACAAAAATGGTTAAATGAGCATATGCAGTAATCAAAAATGTTAGAAACAGTTGCATATACAGGATGATTGAAATATAAGGTAGAGTGAAATTATTATAGTTATACGGGTTGGTTAAAATAAACTTATATAGTGTGGAACATAAGTAGTTGCTTATACTTGGCATATATTGGGCGAAATAAAATTAAAGGTATACAGAGTGATTTAAACAAAAGAAAAAATGAAACCGTCAACGGCGTGGAGAGGATTAATACTTAGACAGGGCGGTTGCAATATCGTGTAGAGTTGAATTATAGTTGTACAGGGTGATTCAGAAAATGATAATAATTTATGTGTGACCAATACACAGTAACATATACAGGGTGGTTGCAATATAGGGCGAATTAGAGTTACACTTATACAAAGTAGGTCCAATAATAAAAAAAAATAAAAAAGTTAAAAAATATGTGGATATGATAAAAAAAATACAAATTAGGGAGAGAGGGAGAAATAAGAACACGCTAAAGTAATCAATAGAATTGTACCTTAAATACGATAAAAAAATATGCCAGAAAATAGTTATTGATTGCATATGGTTTCTAAACGGTTTTTATTTTAAGCCAGTTCTTTTTTAAGTTTAAAGTAGTTTTGTATTTAAATCCTTCTATGCAGAAAACTATTTGGGGCGAATACTAAACTGTGAGTAATGATTATTTATGATAATTATGACTGTTTCACACTTACACACTTGAAGAAGAAAGTATTAATTAATTGTATCATTTACTCCTCAAAATTTTAAATAAAAATACTTTCTTACCTGGTGGATAATTCGTTGGTCGATAAAACGACGACCCCATAAAAAGCAATAATAGCAAGAGCAAAGCAACAACAACTAAATATATCGCGAACATTCTTTTATGAGTGCAACAAACCAATTGAAGAATAATTCGTTTTAATAGCTATTCAGCCCTGCTAGATTAGTGTAGACAACAAAATTTATCGAACAACATAACGAAAGCAAACAAATAAACCTTCGAGATAATGCTGCACAAAAATGCAGACACGCTTAATAAAAGAATGTATTTGGTATACTGATATTTAACTTACACATGTTGATGTTCTAATAAGTTACAGTGAATCTTAAGATTATGTAAATCAGTTCTTTTGTTGACACTATTATGTGAAAGTATAAAATGATATTTTTGCACCTGCACCCTTTCAATAATGTGAACTTTAGAATTTGAAATCCATTTGGTTACTGAATATGGGATTATTAGGCATTTTACTTGGTTCTTTTAGACCAATCAATAGAGATTTTTTCGTGCAAAAAATACTATCAGGATACTGCCTGTGCCATCACATTAAGAATGATTTGTAGTGATATTTTGCTACCTTTTCCACTCGCAACTATGGTTTTTTAATTTATTATAAACAATTGAAACAAGAAAATTGCGTTTTTTTTCGTTGCATGTTTATAAAATGAAAAATACTAAACTAATCTCAATGGTGTCAACAGGTGAATTGTAAAGCATGGAAATACCAATGAAATGAACCCAGGATCGATCCGATAAGATCTTTAATAATAGGGAAAAACAAAAAATACTGGAAAATTTAGCGGTTTTCTTTATATTATCATAACTCCGTCAGTATCGAAGTTGTAGAACTGGGCTTGTGGGAACTGATAGTAATTGATATCTACCTTATGCTTGACTAAACCAGGCGCTATCGGTTTATTAGTTTTTGAATAATTGCGATCTGAAGTTTTTAGTCCACTATTCCTGCAGTGTGTCTCCATGCGACATGGATAGTCAAATATCAATTCAGAATAGAGATGTTGAAAGTAGAGAGTAGAGTAGAGATCATTCTACAACGCCTCTATTTTCATTTTTCATTAAATGTCTGTGAAATATACGAAAAATGTTAGCAAAAATGACCAAAATTTGTTGAGCGTATGAATGTGTTCGAGTAGTGGGGGAACACGGTTGTTGAGGGGAATTGCTAACAATAATTATTATCGACAGTAACTGTCACTCTGACAGATGGTGAAAGAATTTAATCGTTAAAAAAAACTTCTATACAGAGTGATTTGTTCGATTTTATTATATCAAATGAGAACTGTTTGTTTATTAATATATTTATATGTAAATGGTTTCTCGTTTTTGCTTTAATTTGTGGATTTTGGGTTTACGGAACATCGAAAGAGAACGGTCATTAGAAAAATTCTTATTTGTGAGGATATTAAATATTAAAACGATCTATGTATGTGCCTGTACTATATATTACAATACGCTTCCCCTCAACAACCGTGTTTCCCCCACTCCTTGGATACATTCATACGCTCGCCCATTTTTTGTCATGTTTGCTAACATTTTTCAGATATTTCACAGACATTTAGTGAAAAATGAGAATAGAGGTTTTGTAGAATGTCACCTCTACTTTCAACAACTTTTTCCAAAATTGAAATTTGATTATCTATGACGCATGGAGATATAATGCAAAAATAGTGTACAAAAAACTTTATATCAAAATTGTTCAAAAACTAATAAACCGGTAGCGTTTGGTTTTGGCATACATAAAATAGATGTAAATTACTATCAGTTCCTAAAAGCCCATTTCTACAGCTTCTAAAGTGACGAAGATACGATTTGAAAAAAAATGTTACATTTTTCAGTATTTTTTGTTTTTCCCTGTTATTAATGATCCAATCGGATCGAGCCTGGGCTCATTTTATTGGTATTTTCATGCTTTACAATTGACCTGTTGACACCATTGAGATCAGTTTATTATTTTTGATTTTATAAACATGCTAAGAAAAAAAACGTAATTTTCTTGCTTCAATTGTTTATAACAAAGTAAAAAACCATAGTTGCGAGTGGAAAACATAGCAAAATATCACTACGAATCCTAGTTAATGTGATGGCACAGTCGGTATCCTGATAGTATTTTTTACACATTGTCAGTTAATTTTTGCTCTATTGATTGGTCTATTTGTGATCTAGCTTCTCGAGACTTCACAATCCATTGAACACAAGACAATATATTGTTTCTATCGGAATCCCGTCATCATTTGCGATTCTCTCTACTTATTAAAATCTTGAGAAATTTTTTTTATATCGGACTAGTTTTCAAGAATACTCATTTTAGCAAAAATAATTTCCAACAAGAGAATATCAAGAAATATATTGAAACTATTTCCTGAAAAATTGAATACGAAACAATGAATGAGAATAATCTGGCATCCTATAGAAATTTTGAATTATCTGAACTCTTTTTTTTGCTAATATTGGTAGTAGGTAAGTTAGATTATTTATAAGTGTAATACGAAACCAAAAAGTAATGCTTTAGAGTTTTCTTGTTTCGCAGCTACCGGACCATCTATATATGAGCCGAGTTGCAGCGATCTACCGGTTATAACTTTGGTTCTATCCTTCAGTGACAGTGGATGTACTTTGACATTTCTTTTTTCATCAATGAAGCTGAACCAAACTGATTCACTAGATTGTAATTTGGTTCAACCAGAAAACGTCAAAATCATGTTAAATTGTTAAATCAATAAATTTCTTATTTATGTGGATCTATACTGACCCTTGAGTGATTTTGCAAAACTGACCAAAATAGTAAATATATAACTTAAATGTTATTTAAGAAAGAGACAGACAATTAAAAACAACTACTGCTTTGGGTTATTACAGGTTGAAGATATTTCAAACAATGACGTTACAAAGGGCTTATTTGTGACGTCATTGGTATTGTTACGAGGATTCATCCGACAGCTGATGGAAGGGACGTTATTACGACACTTCTGGGAATGCGAAATGTTTTGTCTCTCAACAGGCTGACCGCTGCCGTTACTGGGAATTCCCTTAAAGCTTCCAGAACATGAAAGAGTTTCCCGATGGTTCGTGGACTTACCAGACAATTCGAAAAGAAATATATAAATATGAACAGCTGGCGATAGGATTCATTCAATTTTCGTCGGTCGTATTGTATAGTTAAGATAAAATGTAAATATTTTCTGTGAATATTAATTGTGTTAAAGTAGTGGAAATAAATTACAGTGAGTTGGACTGTGTTTTTAAATAAATCCAAGAACTGAAGAGAACCCGTGTGTGAAAATAAAAACATTACAGTATTAACCAAAACCCCTAGAATGTGTTTGGTTCAAACAATTTAGGAACAATTATAACCGGTAGATTGCTGCAAATCGGCTATGGTGTTATAAAGCTAACTTTGCTCTACTTATGTCTTTTCTTTTGTAGGTTAATTAATTGATTAGAACCTTCGAGCATAATTATACCTAGAGGGTTAATGTCGTATATCAATGCACAAGTTTGTTTGTTTCCAACATATAGAAAAGGAACTTATGTAAACAACAGTGATAGAAACACTCTTTTGTAAACAAAGAGATTATCCTACATGACGTTAATAACCAGTGGCGGGTTAGTGAAAAATTGAATCTTTAATATCGTATTAATACCATAATAATCTGTTGGATTCAAAAAATAAAATTGGATAGGTATGTCTATAAGTAATTTAAACACATATAAATACATTCCTTATTAATTAATTTGTGGCAAAAATTACATTACATCGTTATGTACTTTACTAAATTTTAGTGTTCCTTAGTAATTGAGTAAAGATAAATCAGTATTTATATTGAAACAAAAACATTGTGTTAATGTATTAAATATTGTTAAATGTTTCAGGCAGTTGACTTGCTTAGTCAGAATTCAATTTTAGCTATATGCTAAATATCTAAATACATTATACATATTTCATGTCATTTATTGAAATTTGTTTTAAGATTCAGATCATATATTTGATAGTTCATAAAATCTTCTATAAAAGATCTGTGACCAACCTATACGTTCTCTATTTTTCAATGAAATGTCCAATTTCAGACACACTAGAAGAATTTAGTCAACATATGTTTATTTTAGTTTTTTGGATTTTAAAATCTTTGTAATGTGAACTGTGATGTACTATATATTAGGTGTACTATTTATTATTAGATGAACACAAATTAGCTGTCAAAAAGAAACAGACAAATTCGGCCCTGTTCCAACACCAACAACAATCGGGCCATAAAATCAATTTCGATAGTTGCAAACAGATCACACAAACAACTCATTACAAAACCAGACTAATACGAGAAGCTATTGAAAGATGTTCTGAGAGGCTTCCGCGGTCAATACTATGGGCAAGGCTAGTTTCCGGGTGAGAACTAAGTCTGAATTTATTATAAACTCGACGTTTCGACTCCTGCTTTGGAGCCATTATCAAGAGACAAAAGTGAAAAAGAGTTTCACAGTTTCAATCTTCCTACTCCCCAAGAGTCACTAGGTATAGCGTATATATAATGGTTGAAATATAGGGCAAAGTAGAATTAAAGTTATAGAGGGTAGTTGAAAGATTTTGGAAACAAAAGTGTTTGTAGAATGGCCAAAAGCGGTCCCATATACAAGGTTGTTGGAATATGGAATCAAGTGGAATTGTAACGTGATTAAAAAAATGTTAGAAAAAAATGTTCGAATGGGTTTTTCATAAGAAGTTGCATATATAGGGTGGTTGAAATATAATGGGCAATTGAATTATAGTAACATCATGTAAATAAAAAATGTAAGAAAAAAATATAATGTTAGGGAGTTTAAATTAGTTTACACACCAAATGTAAGATTATTTGTATTATTATTATATTTGTACGTTTATGATAAAACATTGAATTTAAGAGTGAAGCTCGGTCACCAAGGTTCTATATAATTATATAAGCATATAAGCAGTTAGCTTGATAATGTCTTGACTTGCAATAAATTAACCCTTGTAAAATTATATTTAATTAACTTTGAAGAAAATCGAATATTAGTATTTCAATAATTCAATACTCTTATAAATTTTTTATTTAATAGTAGATACCATACCAGGAGGAAAATTTGTTGGCCTTGAATTTTCCATGCATTTCAAAATTACAATAACCAAACAAAGTAACACAAAATCGATCACCAGATCTAGAACAAATATAAAATCAGCATTTGCCCCCATGATCTAGGATGCCCGCACAAACGTTAGCCAATGACATAATGAACAAACATGAGACATTCGAATGTTGACGCAGGACACCTTTTTCTTGATAATTCTAAAGGAATTCGCTTATTCAGCAAACCGATAACTAAAGCTGAGTAACATTATGTTCAATCAGACATTGAGTAAGAATGTTATTAGTATACAAATATATATCAAAAAAATACGAACAAGAAAAAAATTTCTCAACAACTTTTCATTTGTAATTTTACATCATTGAGCATTACTCGAGCTATTGTTGATTCTGTAAAATGTTCTGTCCCAGGATCGGTTTGACCGGCATTTGCTTTTTTTGACAATGAAGCAACCTTCAAATATATTGTTTTATAGTTAAATGACACTTTTGTACTTTTGCTTTGAAGCTACATTGAACACCGTTATTTTTGGTACTCAACATCATATCATTTCAATATCAAGTATTATTCCTTTGGTGCTGAACAACATAAGAACATCCTTTTATGACATGTTGTGCTTTTGTTTTTGTTAGACCATGTATTAGAAATTATTATTATTTTTTGGGAACAATACCGAATTATTATACTTAATGTATGGCAATTCACTTTTTCCCTAATTGTGAAAATTTAGTTTTTATTTCTTTGAACAATAATTTACATTTTCCAACATCCGAATGCCTAAATAAACGTGAAAATTGATAAAGACTAAACACATTGACGTAGTTGATTAAATTCACATATAAACCACACAATAGAGCAAAATTGAACTTAATTTCTGACATACAATTCTACAGCAATTCGCTTATACCATCACGTCAGTAACAGTTTATAGATAATTATTGTTAAGATTTTAACAGCAAACTCGTAGAAGTAAACTATTTAAAAAATAATGTTTTTGCTTATATAGTGAAAAGTACTGAAGGAATCGTAATGCCGTCTGCAGAAAAATTGTAGAGTATTAGACATCCTTCTAAACGAGCGTTTATACATCCTGATTGATTCATTTTTTAACGAGTATGAGTATACTCAGAAACACTGGACGAAAGTGGATTTTTTTCAAAAAAAAACGGTAGTTTATGATGTTTAGTTTATTTATATGGGCTATCAATGGATACAATTGAATAAGTAGTTTTTATTGGAATTTGAATAATTTAGAGAGATATTTTGCACATACCACCGTATTAACGAGACTAATCCGACAGGGATATACTAAAGATATTTTGAAATTGTTTTCTGAATGATATTTGTGGCATATTTTTCAATGTCTAAGTACTTCGTGGGAAATAACACCACCGTTTAAAGAAAATTGCTGTATATTCCAAACGTTTCGGGGTCTAGGTCAGACCCCGTTGTCAATGGTTAAAAAACTTGGATAAAAAAGGCACAATTCTAAGATGTAAATTAAAATATTTGACAATGTGTATTATTTGATTTTTGACGCAACTAAGAGAACTTTATTTGCAATATACAGGGTAGCACAGAAACTTCTAAAGATCATATAATCATAAAGTTCATTTCAAATTGGAAGAATTTGAAAGGGAGATCTTCAGAATTTTATATGGCGCTCCAAGGTGCGACTTTCTTATAAGATAGTGCATTCGCAAAAATGCAACCAAAGAACTTTGTTGATTCAGTGATCCCATTAAAATCATAAGGGAAAACCTAGGAAAAAACCTTATGTGATTATTTTGGGAATCAGTGTTGCTTGGTGAAGTTTGATGTTGGTTGTTAGGGATTGTTTGGTATTCTACTTTGCTTAACTCGTTATTAATAAATTTATTTGGGTAATGATTGACAGAAAGTACATTTTTTATAAACGTTTTTTCTTCATTGAATTTATTGATGTTAGAACAGTTGGTTTTTGCTCTGTCATATAGAGATTTAATGATATCTCTTTTTACTGAATTTGGATGATTAGAGTTAAATTTGAGATACCTGTTAGTATGAGTCGGTTTTCTATAAACTTCTGTTTCAAATGTCGATTATGTTTTGGTTATTAAAATGTCTAAGAATGGTGTTATTTCCCAAGAAGTACTTAGACATTGATATTTTGAAAGTTCATAAATTCCACTTCGTCTGTCTTGGATTTTCGCTATAATGCAAAGAAATTGGTTTAAAACAATTGTAAATATTGCAATATGTACAAATATGCGACAGCCAGTCAGAGGTGCACTGACAATAGCTGCCAAGGCATATGGACGGATCTACAATTTTTTTTGAGGTGGGGGCACGAGCTGAAAATTATGATAAATTGTGTTATTATTATATTATTTCAAAAGCGGTGTTAAAAAACGCTCTAATTACACTACCTAATAGTTGTGGCGTGGAAACGTGTGCAAATTATGGCGATTACAAATTGTTCAACGTTTTAAAGTGTTATATCTCTAAAACGGTGGCTTTTATGGAAAAAAATATTAATACATTTTTTATAGCGCATTTTATGCTCTAAAATTTTTGTCTGAAGTAATTTGGCGATAAAACGGTTTTGCTGAAAATCGGGAAACCTCATTTTTTGACGTTTGACGTCGAGCCAATTTGTTTACACAGACCGGAACGATAAGGACTTTTGAGACTTTTTCATAATTGTATTTTGAGCAATTTTATCAAGTTACAACTTCTTATAAATTTTTGTAAATTCGAATGTGTAAATTGACCGGATTACAACGTAGTCGGCCACAGAACAAATCAAGAGTGTGGATGATGTCTAGCACTCCTGCAGCCTCCATTCGCCAAGACTCGTAGCGAGGGCCTTCAGGAGGCGCCTCGCGAGAGTGTGGAGCCGGCATATGGATTTGCAATGTTTTGTGTTAAAAAATGGTCAATTTCATGTGTACCATAGAAACAAACAATCCTTCTGTATGTGGCGACGTCTAGACTCCTATGTAATGGCTGAAGGTAGCCACTTTTAGCTCTTTCAAAGTTAGGTAAACTTATTTTTTTAATGATTCTGAAATAAAACTAGCATATTGCATCACAGAATAATTGTTTTACACGGTACATATGCAATTTACCATTTTTTTAAACAAAAACAGTGGCAGATACGAAAAAAAACGCAACAAATAAAAAAGTTGCAAATTCACAAGAGATTTATTTATAATTTTTGACAATTGCCAGGGACGTACTGAAAAACAAATTTAGGGGCAGAAAGAACACATGACCCCTTAAAAAAGTACCATTCTGTAAATTTACATGACCGTTTTGTGAGCTTACTATAAAGACTTCGTAGAGGCATGAATGCTCCAAAATTGAACTAAATATCTCGGAAAATTTAGTAGTCAGAAGAAAAAAACTGAAAAAATCTGATGATTTCAACACCTTGTACATTTTCAGATAAAATTTCTATATAACATACAAAATAGTTCAAAGTAATTTGAGCCCATCTAGCTAAGATGATAAAAAGATGATAACAATGCATGGAAAAATATACAAAAAACTATTTTATTCGGATTAATTCTTCGAAATATTACAGAATAAAAAATATTCATTTTTCTTTAAAAAATTATATTACCTTGATTATATAAAATGCAACGAAATACAACATACTACTAAGATAGATACTAAAACCAAAAACCACTCTTAGTATATAAAAAATATATCAAAAACTAACATATGATTTTTAAACAATTAACATATAATTCGAAGTAGAAAATTTAATATTGTTTTGGTTAAACATAGATGGTATAGTAAATGATTAAAATTTGGTAAAGTATGGTTTTTTCATGTAAACTTTTTTTATCAGTTAATATTGTAGTCGTTGTTAATTTTGCTACTTTAATTTATGGGGCTGTAAATAGCATGTACTTTTATTATTAATATTCTCCAAAAATAGAAGGCACTATTTGTTCTGATATATATATATATATATATATATATATATATATATATATATATATATATATATATATATATATATATGTTATATAGGCTAGGTTCCGGGTGAGAACCGCGTCTGAATTTATTATATACTCGACGTTTCGACTCCTGCTTTGGAGCCATTATCAAGAGACGAAAGTGAAAAAGAGTTGCAGAGTCTAGATCTAACTCGGGGCCTCAATCTGCCTACTCCGCAAGAGTCACTAGATAACTGAACTGAATTTGAGTCTGCTCTGCTTCTTTTATTTATAGTTAGCGGTGGGTTAGGAGGGGATGTCACGTGATGAACGGACTGTCTTGTAATTGCTTGGTTGTTGGTGGGCGTGTCTGCTTTGTTGAATCTGGCAATTACAGAAGTCCATGCTGTGGGAAGGCGAGAGCTGTCATCGCGTCGGTTTAGACAGAGGGGTCTTTTCTCTACTTCTACAGCTTCGCGAATAGTGGATGCTCTAAGGGAGTTAAGAGATACAATAGTCCGACTGTCCTCGAAGTAAATACAGTGTCCTGTCTGGATATGATGATGCGCGAGGCTGAAGTTGGATCTTTTTTGCGAACAAAGATATATATATATATATATATATATATATATATATATATGTTATATAAGTTATTCCATCGACTTATATGAAACAACCTAGCAACAGTTCCCAAACTGAGTCAGCATAACACGTGTCGTCTCCAGTTACCCGCAGACGAACATCCGTGAGAACTGCAAGCGCGGCGACAGCTTCGTCAGCGTTCTTAGCTTATAAATTATACATTTGCCTTGTTTCATTATTCATTATTACTTACAGTTCTGTCTAGTTTAGTTTATCACTCATTTTGTCATTTTAATTGTTATAAAGTTTTTATTGTTATATTAATTATTTTCAAGTTTGTATTAAGAGTTATATTATTTGTGAAAGTATAAATAAAATCTTTTTTAAAAAGATAAATTTTGAAAGTGTGATATAACAAATTGGCGCAGTCAGTAGGATCCGTCTAACGTTACTAGAACACGAGTACTCTAACTGGTAGCGGCGGATTCCTATCCCTCAACGGAACAACGAACCTGAAGGAAGTCCTCACTACAATCAAACGTAGAACAAGACGCTTTCAATGTTCCTGTTGATGTAAGTAATGGTGAATCGTCATTCGTTTTAAGTAAATATTATTTGATTTATTTTATTGAACATTGATTTTTAATATTTGATATAATCTATTTGATTTTACATATTTATCAATTTGATTTTTATTTTGATTCAAATGAAACATTGATTTATTTCATTAACTGAATTATTTTATTCTATTGATATATTTATTTGATTTATTTTTATTGATATTGGTATATCTGATTTACTTATTTCATTGATTTTTTTTATTTTGAATAACTGATTTATTTGAATTTACTATTTTAATTGGTTACCATACTGTTCTATCATTCAAACGATCGTTATTCCCATTAACGTATTCTACAGTTTATTAATTCTCTATACCCTTTAACATTTTATTCTATAAACTTTACACTCCAATTCATTTATATCGATAAACATGGCACAAGCTTCACCCAATTCAGGTACACATGAAACAGAAAGATACCGGTTAACGGAGATATTTTCCGTTATACCCGAATTTGAAGGGGGCCAAATTTCCTTGGGAACCTTTATAGACGCGTGTAATTGCGCATATAATATGCCAAGGCGGATCAAAAATATTTTTTAGTGATCCATATCAAAAATAAACTCAAAGGAAAGCGGCGCAGTTGATAAATTCAAGGAACCCCGGATCGTACCTTGAAATCAAGCAACTCTTGACCCTACACTTTGGAGATTCTCGTGATCTCTCTTCCCTTATTCACGACTTACAACGTCTAAAACAACTTTCGAACGAGTCTCCACTAACGTTTTACAATAGACTCCAGGTATTAAGTGCGAAAATGCACTCCTGCATCCACAAAACGGCTGGGCTTAGTCCAGAACAATAGTGGATACAATGGTGATGAATACCCTTCTTACGGGATTAGAACCCCGTTTAGGTCAGGTAATTCGTGCCAGTCACCCAAAAGACCTTCTAGAGGCACACTCCCGGATTAGGAGAGAACTTCAACTTTCTTATTTCGAGGACCAGAAAACGAACACATCTGTTCCTCTCAAACCCAACTTTCAAACACGAAAGCCGACACAACCTCCTAAGTGTCTTCATTGTGGTAGATTAGGCCACATAGCCGCAAATTGCCGTTTGAAAACACAAAATAGTTCTCAAACGTTTAATCCAAACTATAGACCAAATCCTGTTGGGCGTAATCAACAAACAAGGCCAAATTTTCCTACAAACAATCCCCCCGTTCAACAAGGACAACAATTTCGTCCATCAAACTTCCAGAAACCCCCTTTTAGGTCTCAAATGAACCCGAATTATTCTCGATCTTCGGTCATACAGAACAATCCCAACAACCGTCCTGAAAGGACGCAACCAACATCAAAATGATGGTTATTCCCACTATCCAGACTACAATTACTGTACCTAGGTAGTGAAGTGGGTCCATCCATACCCACCTGGGCGTTAAGCTGAATTCCGGACCTACTTAAAAACTCCTTTGCTGTTTTTAAAAGAGAGTTGATCTCTTTAGTAGATCCGGAGGAGAATGAGGTCGTCCGCGTAGGCCAAGGAATTAGTAGGAATGTGGCCTGCATTTGGAGGATGTTTTTAGTTAATGTATCTAGCTCGTCAAGAAATAGGTTAAAAAGGATAGGTGATAGAGGATTTTCCTGCTTAACTCCGTTATTTACATTGATCTGAATCGGTGGGTTGTTAGCGTTTGGATGAATCGCAGCGTCTGTTGGAGTCCCTCTTGAATTTTTACACGAAGGAAAATACAAATGCTGCCTGCAAATTTAATGAGATGACGTCAAGAGATTTAGATTTAACGTTTTTGATTGTTCCATTCAGGATACTGTTGTTGATCAAGGTGTCGTCTCGGGGTAGAAAGCTTTGTTGGTTGGAGTTGAGCGGGAGATCTCGGAATCGCCAGCTCAGAATTTTGTTAAGCAGACGTATAAATATGGAGCTGATAGTAAGTAGACGCCAATTTCGTATTTCGTTGGTATCTTTCCCAGGTTAGGGATCAGGATTGTCCTAGAGAGTTTGATCTTAATCGGCTCCTGGATCCCATATCCCAGATCATGCTCGGCCTCATGTTGGTTGAGTTAGTTTAAAACTTTTGAAGAGACCCATGTGAATATGTTGCCATGGCTGCACAGATTCCCCGATCTTTCGACCATAGAACATGTTTGGGATATGATACCCCAGCTCCCACGGACTTTGGAGATTCTAAGATATGAAATACAGGTAGCTTGGGAAGAAATAAACCACCTTATTGAATCAATGGGGAGTGTATAGAAAACGGCGATGGACAAACACATTATTAACTAACTTTGATAAAAAAAATTAAACTCCTTGGTAATTTTTATTCATATCGCAATCATTTGATCCTCAGTATAGAATCTATATTGCACCAAAACAATATTATATTTAAACATCTCCTAAGGGAGAATGTATATGACCACGTAAAACTCCCGCGGTGTAGATTAAACAAAATTGTAACTGAGACTTGAAAAGTGACACTTAATTTTCCACCATTGTCTTGAAACTTTTTTTATATAAGCGAAAAACTATTCCTGCATATTTTCATTAAAATTCTTATATCTGGTTGGAAGCCATAAGAAAATTAAGTAATTTAAAAAAAATCAAATTGTTCATAGAACATCTCAGTAGGTTCAGTCTTCTCTTAGAATCAGTTTCACCTTGAAAGGTTTAGGTGCTAGCGTAACACCGTCATAACTGTCCAAATAGCCTGATTTATCATCTGCTTTTTCCAATATGAAGTTGTGCAAAACGGCTGTGAAAAATAAGAAAGTGTTTGCTTTACCAAGAGATTCCCCGAGGCAACGTCTTTTCCCTGAAACAAAACAAAACAATTTTTAAATATTACGTGTCCAACGATCCCTATCAGCAATATTGAATATTCCAGGATTATCATGAGACCCCATAGGGAACACTTAACATTTTTTTGTTTGTAAGTTGCATATCTCTCTAAACAGCAATTTAAATTTAAAGTAGACGACACACGGTCCACTAATAAACAAATGGCCCTAGCATTGGATGTCATTATTTGAGGTTCTCATGTAAAAAAATGAGGTTAACCTCAAAAATTATGCTCAAGGTCAAACCAAGGTCCAATTCTGAAATGAAGTACTTTAGCAAATATTCAGCTATCCCGGTACTTAATTGACACCCGGTATATAAATTCACCACAAACGTAACAAAAATGGCAAGTAATTTACACAGCAACGTATTGAGCATTTTGAAAACATATATTTATTCAACCGAACACAACAATGAATCAAAATTTTAGCATGAATTATGAATCATCTTGAGGGTAGGTAGTTCGAAAATAAAATGCGATGGTACCATTAGCCTTTGACGTAATAATAATTTATATTTAAAAAAGAACCGACTTCAGCTGAGTTAAAATAAAAATCGTTTCAATTGAAAATTTTAGCGTATTCTTATCTCGCTATTTTCCCCCCTCTCTCTTTCTCCCGCTCTAATTTTTATTCTTTGTCTATATTTTCCAAATATATTTTAACTTTTTTATTTGTTTTATTATTTGAACCACTTTCTATCTACTCTATATTGCATCCAAACTGTATATGCTTCTGCGTACTGGTCACCCCTATATAATTTATTGGTCTATAATTTTCTAAATCACCCTGTAAAACTATAATTCAACTCAATATAATATTAAAAGGGTCTGATCTTTAAAGCCACCCTGTATAAGTATAAATACTTTCCATACTACTGACTTATTCCTGCATACCAATGATTTTACTTCGCTCCATATGTCTAGTATTTCATTTATGCAACTGCTTATGGTCTACCCTATATTCCAAAATTCACCTTTTTGAACCATATTTTGTGACTATAATTTTATTCTACCATTTATTCCAACCACTCGGTATATGCATATGCTTCTAAAATTTTTTGAACTCATGTCTATAACTATCCCCGTCCTACGTCCTATAATTTAAATATCCTAACTGTTTATGCTTATACAACAATTTTTTTATAAACCCTGAATAAGAATAATTTAAATATCCTAACTGCTTATGCTTATATAACAAATTTTTGATACATCCTGAATAACAATAATTTTACCCCATCCATACTTCACAAATTGTCTAAGCAAGTACTTATGTTCCAAACAACATAACTTTTTTATACCGCCCTGTATAACTGTAATTATACTCCACCTTATATTTCAACCATCCTGTATATTCAACTGCTTCTGCCATGTTTTAAAGCTTGTTGCATAACTGTAATTATTCTCCGTCCTATTACGCAAATATCCACTCTCTATAACTACAGTTTTGCTCCATTCTTATTTGAACCACCTTGTATACGCAACTACTTATGTGCCACCCATACAATATTTTTAGAATCACCCTGTACAACTAATTCAATTCCAACTTGTATTTCAACCATCCTATGTATACAACTGCTTATGTACCACCTAATATTACATTCACGCACTCACCTACAACCGTATACCAAATAGAAGAGTTCGCCGACATAACAAATTTTCGTTTCGATAAACTAACGGAGTATTTTCTGCCTATTCACGCGATTATAAGCCCCCTAACTTAACTTCGTCTCTAAAAGAAACTTACTTCAAACCAATTAAAATAAAAATCATTAGAATTTACTTTCATGGCATATCTTAACATTTAAACTTGATATTTATGATGGAATTTTGACATTTACCAAGATGGTTACAGTTTTTTTGGATATATTTTTCCGAATTTCAGAAAAATGGTAAGTTTTACGGTATAGAAAAATATACAGAATCAAGCTGAAACATATTTTAGTAGCATGCAATTTATAATATTCAAATTCCTTGAGCGGTTTTAGAGAAAACAGTGAAGATTCATTGAAAATCATTGAAATCTAGCCCTTATTGACTTTTTTTTCTAATTTTCTGGAAAACCGTAAATTTCCTGTTATAGACATTTCTGTAATGTTCCTTAATATAATGCAGTTTAAATCATTGAAATTGCCTGAAGCCGTTTTTGAATAATCGCTCGCCATACATAAAAAAGTTGCAGATGAATTGATAACCTCCTCCTTTTTGGAAGTCGGTTAAAAATAAAATAAATACACGTCTGCGTTTAGCTTTTGCAACTAAATGAAATCAATTCGTCGCGTATTTTTTCGCTTTTTTTTGTATGTATGTTACTTGATTTCTTCTCCTATGGTGCACCGTTTTGAATGAATATGGTCTTGTTTAATAGAGTATATATCCGGATTGATGAAACTTCAAATTTTGGAAAAGAATTCTATTGGTAAAGTGATAAAATTGGAGAATGAACACATGCGTGCATTGAAATCGACTAATATCCTTAATATTTTAGTCCATTTTTCGATAACTCCTTATGTGTATAGTTTTTTAACGTTTAATCTATTAAGGAAGATCCTTAGGTGATCTCAAATACTTTTCTGCGAGGTGCAACTTGCAGGTTTTGCAGAAAATCGCCGAAAATTCCAAAATTCTTATCAAACATTTTGTAGAAATGACATAACGGACATTTCCTCATAAATATTTTAATTTCAACGTAATAGTACGGTAATTTTAGGCACTGAGAGTTTTAATTGCGAATTTGAAAATTTTCTGTGTACATCTCAAGCATATAGGTAGTAAAGCATAGTATTTTCGGCTCCTTAAATCAATGAGTACCAAGTTCGTTTTGTTTGTATACCAGGCAAATACCTATTTAAATGCAAATTTTTCCATTTTGCGAAGACGGTGCTTTTATTTGTCACATTCTCCCCTCCTATTAGAAAATGCAGAGAGAACACATGTCAAACTTTAAACTGCTGTTTGGTACGTTTATAGACATGGTGTTTAGTTATAGCAAACAAAATCACAAAGCAAAGTGATAGAAGGAGTTGCATTTGTATGAAGATTGAAAAATAGGACGAACTAGAATGATAGTGGTCCTTAGGCAGCCGTATATACAGGATGGTTGGAATATAGGGTGGGAGGACGTTTGGTGGTATAAAAATGTGGAAAAAAATGTGAAATTAAAATTATATAGTGTGATTAAAAAACTGTTATATGTTATATGATGTGGACATAAGCAAATCATAAATAGGATGGTTGAAATATATGCTGCAGTTGAATTATATTTATACAGTGTGATTAAAAAAATATTTCTTTTATAGCCCATAAGAAGTTGCATAAGGTGTGGAGAGGAATTAATGTTACACAGGACGATAATGTAAAATGTAAAAAATGAACTAATTTATGGGCTAGCCTACAAGGAGTTATTACTATAGTTGAAATATAGGACGGATTTGACTCCGTAAATATGAGATGGATTCTACTCCGTCCTATAGTTCACAGAAGGCAGCTAACAAATTTATGCTTGTCCGTGGGCAGCCGTATGTACAGGCTGGTTGGTACATAGGTTGGAGTGGAATTATCTATAGTTATACAAAGTTGTCAAAAAAAGTTGAAAAAAGGTTACATGGCGTAGTCCATAAGGCATAAATATATTTTGGGCTTATTAAGTCAACGCGTACTAGTACATTTTGTTCGTAAAGGTTTACCTGTCAATTTAAATGAGAAAGTATCATTGTGTAATGTTGAGGCTTTCGATGTTACCTGGTTCTGTCTATTAAGGTTATACCTACATACAAAATAAAAAATAAAGAATGAAAACTACCTGAATTCAAAAATACTAAAAAGTTGAAAATAAAACATTTTTGAAAAAATATATAAGCGACTTCTACCTATAACTAAAAAGCTAAAAATAATCATGACAAAATACAACTCAAGCAAATAAATAACACATTCAATGTTGTTAGGTACCTACCCAGGAAGTAAAAAATGTAAACATTAAAAGGTGCTCTTTCTGTACAAATTAATTACCTACCAATCTAGTATATTTTTGAAGTCGGTGCCAAGCAAATCTAAAATTCTCCATTGCGTACGTATCTACTAATTCATCAAACTTGATTGTTGCTTGGCAACGACTTCAAAAATATACTAGATTGGTAGGTAATAAATTTGTACAGAAAGAGCACCTTTTAATGTTTACATTTTTTACTTCCTGGGTAGGTACCTAACAACATTGAATGTGTTATTTATTTGCTAGAGTTGTATTTTGTTATAATTATTTTTAGCTTTTTAGTTATAGGTAGAAGTCGGTTATATATTTTTTTAATATTTTATTGTATTAGTGTAACAGCTGACTGACTCAAAAAAAAAATCAGGCAATTTCTATTTAAACTTAACGGGATCAAATCAAGCTACGCTATATATAATCATACGTTCCCACCTGTTCCAAAAGGAAGATAATATTTATCGTTAGAGTTAATCTTCCCTTTGTCATCAAGAAAGCGTTCCGGTCTAAATTCTAATGGATCCTTCCAGTAACCTGCGTCCATGTGCAAGCTGTACAAACTGGTCAATATTGTTGTTCCCTCTGGAATGTTATAGCCATTAAACTGCGTGTTGTTCACTGCTCTGTGTGCTATTCCCATTGGTGCGATATTTGTACGTCGTTGGATTTCCATTAGTACGGCTTCAGTATACTTCATTCTGCAATGGTAGAAGTATGTTTAATGCTGTTCATAATTTTATTGGAAATAATTATATTTGAAAAAATAATCGGGATATTTTAAAGAATTTAAAAAACAAAGTCATTTCAACTTTTCATATATTTGTATAGGTAACAATAAATAATTTCAAAACTCTATTTCTAGGAAAAAAATACTAAGGTTATCATAATCTCTTATTTCTACTACTACTATTACTACTAGAAAAATGCGTTTATAACAGTTTGACATTTTTGGCATATTTGACATATTTAACATTTTGGACGTTTTTTGACATTTCTGACATTTTTTAAATTTTTGATGTTTTGGAGTTTTTGACATTTTTGACATTTTGGCATTTTTGGCATTTCTTATATTGGATGACGATAAAAAAGATCAATATATACTGGCAATTTTATTTATCTGTGTTAGAGCCAATTAATCATTATTACAACGTGTTGAAAACAGATATTTTTTGTCAGACTCTGTTACGCCTCATACATTTATCTGACACTTATAAACGATAATAAGTAGGTATTGCTTTTCTAAATACATATAGTTTCTCAACAGCTGATGGTTATTCATAAACTTTCAATTGTCATGAAATTGACAAGTTTGACGGAAACTAACTTTTGTCATACAATATGAAAAACAGTTTTTGTAGTTCTCATTCGTTCTAATAAATGGATCTTGAGAAAATCAGCTGCCTAGTAACAAAATATTTGTTTTTTGGGCATGTTCGCTATTCAATTTGAAACAAAAACAGTACGTATAAATTTTTTATACAGGGTGTTTCTAACATAGGCTTCCAACTTCTGCTGTGTATAAAACTCATTCAAGTAAGTCAAAAAGTCTCTATTAACATGTTCCCTAAAATGTACCCTTAGGAATTTATATGTCTTTAATAGGGCTCAAACAAAACCGTTTTTTTTTTTCTTATTGACAAAACGGTCGAAATTAAATATAATAAATAAAATGTATGGGTCTTCTGCAAAGCTCAATTGACAATTTATTAATAACTTAAAATGTTAAGCGTTGTGGCAACGTTAGTCTTTTATTTGCCATTGTAAACAGATTTTTGTAATTTTTGGCCTAATTTAAAGAGCAGAGTAATTTAAAACCATTTTTGGCTTATTTTAATGAGTATCTATACACAACAGAATTTTGGAACCTTATTTTAGAAACATCGTGTATATCGTCAAAACGACATGTTTAGGAAAATCTAGAGTTAAAACGACCTCTAAAGAAAATAGCATTAGACTAGGCCCAATGAATTCTTACAAGAAGTTTGTCTAACTATTACTCGGTCTTCTCTTCTATTTCTGCAGTTAAGCTTTTACCAACAAAACACCAACTAATTTTTATAATATAGAATAATAAATATTTATTTGGTAAAATTTTCAAATTAATTATTTTTTATTAAATACTAATAAGCCTTATTTGGCTCAAATAAATTTTTCTTTGGTGTACATTGGATCCTCAAACACAGTTTTTTTTATTGACGAGCATGACGTCACTTTTTTTATTGAAATGCTTCAATTGGCAGCTAACATGAGTTTGAATGGGACCAAGAAAAAAGCGGCACATTTGGCATAATTTAGGGTTAAGTCACAGCTGTTGGAGACACAGCAGAATCTTCTCTTGCATCCAATGTTTATGCCTGTTGGAGCTTAGGATCAGTTTGAATGGGATCAAGATAGCAGGGGCACATTTGACATAATTTCGGCTTAAGCTACAGCTGTTGGAGATACAGCCGAATCTTCTTTTGCATCTAATGTTTATGCCTGTTGAAGTATAGGATCAGTTTGAATAGGACCAAGAAAAAAAGGGGCACATTTGGCATAATTTAGCATTAAGTCATAGCTGTTGGAGACACTTTTGAATCTAATGTTCATGCCTGTTGAAACATAGGATCAGTTAGAATTGGACCAAGAAAAAAGGAGCACATTTGACATAATTTAGGATTAAGCGACAGCTGTTGACGACACAGCAGAATCTTCTTTTCCATCTAATGTTGAAGCATAAGATCAGTTTGAATGGGACCGAGAAGAAAGCGGCACATTTGGCATAATTTAGAATTAAGTCACAGCTGTTGGAGACACCGCAGAATCTTCTTTCGCATCTAATGTTTATGGCTGTTGAAGCATAATATCAGTTTGAATGGGACCAAGTAAAAAGCTGCACATTTGGCATAATTTAGGATTAAGTCACAGCTGTTGGAGACACAGCAGAATCTTCTTTTGCATCTAATGTTTATGCCTTTGAAGCAGAGGATCAGTTAGAATTGGACCAAGAAAAAAGGAGCACATTTGGCAGAATTTAGGATTAAGTCACAGCTGTTGGAGGTACAGCAGAATTTTCGGTTGCATGTAATGTTCATGCCTGTTGAAGCATAAGATCAGTTTGAATGAAACCAAGAAAAAAAGGGCATATTTGACAAAATTTAGAATAAAGATAACCGATAGTTTTTCCATTCTCTTACCTTATCCTGTCGTTCAGTGTGGGCCATCTACTTCTACCTACCAAGTCGTCCATTTCTGCCTGAACTTTCTTCTGTATTTCGGGATGATGGATCATCATCTGCATTGCAAAGCCTAAAGTGTTGCTTGTAGTTTCAGCACCGGCCATAAACAAGTCCAAACATAAAGACATTAGTTGATCGTCTAAAATAACATAAAATATAACTATAAAAATACCATTAATATTTCGGGAAATAAAAATCAAGGTTCAAATACAAGTAATTTTTACTAATAAAAACTACATAAAATATTTTTCAAGAATAGATCAAAAACTGACTTAAAATATAAATACATGTATAGAAAATAAACTTTCAGAAACTCTGTTAAATGAACTAAACAATTTAATAAATACATACAGAAAAAAGAGGGGCAGCAATTTGAGACTGAACGATGGAAGCGAAAGCTTCTTTCGAAATATACTTTCTGTCTGTTGTTATCTCACTGTCTCTGTTTCTCTTTCTTGGTGTCATTCTTAGTAATGGAAATAAATTTTGTTACGGTTCAAGTTACTTTTTAAATATATAACAGTAACCAAAACTGGTATTCGCCCTTTTTGTGGTGTTCTGGGTTGAGACATATGTCAAATCGCTAATTTATAATGGCTAACAGAGAATTAGAATGTTTCTTAGAGCGGAAAGGAAATTTTGTACTTACATGATGAATAAAACGAAAATCCCTCAGTGGGTTCAAAAATAGAGTAAGTAAAAAGGCAGAATAGCCCGTAATAAAAAAAGTAGTTTAGTGGTGGGTGATGACATAAAACAGTTGAAAAAAAGGTTAATCAAATTATGCATGTAATTATAATGTTACAAATCAAGTATTAATATTACCTACCTGTGAACGTGGCGTCATTTTTAACGTTAATCTTCTGAAGAAAAGCATCAATTAAATCTCTTGGTTGTTGATGGGAATCGCTGACTGTTTCCCTGTGTTCTGATATGGTTTCCTAAAAAGTTTTACAAAAATGGTAAAAACCGCACATACCAGTTATTGGTCATTAGAAAATAATTTTAAAATCAGTTTAGGTCTAAGACGATTTGCTTTTTGCAGTGACAACAATGATTCCAACAAAAATGGTGTCAACAACACATTAGAGCTGTGTTCACACTAACCAGCTATTAGCTTTTGGAAATGCTTGATACGTTGTTTCATGAATTCATTTTTTGCAGGTTTTTCTCCAGATTATTCATCTTCTTTGACTTTTATTTTCCTGTTAAAGTCCTTTGCCTTTTATTGCTGTTTCGATACGTGTTAGTTACTTGTTTATTTTAATTTTTTCCATTATTGCCCTTTGCTGTAAATTTTCTCTAATATACTCTTTTTGATATTATAATGACTTGGCTGAACTTAGTTCTGATTTCGTTGCCCCTTTTATTTTTCCTCTTGTTCTTCTTTAAGTGCTTCATTTCTATACATTTATTTGTCAATATATATATATTGACCGTATGGCCGTAATATATGTTTGTCCTATTTGTTTAATTTCTTTAATATTGTGTTCTGTTTTGTAGCTCTTATTTGTTGTCGTGATCGTAGTTTTATTCACATTAAAGTCCACTTTCTATTTCAATTACTAACATCCGTATTTTACTTTTCTAGTTATAACCCAGTTACTTTTAATTAATTTTGATAACTTTTGCAAACATCTTGCATGTAACTTGTAGAAATATCATGTCTCAATAATTATATTTGCTGGTTGATGACTTATTGGTTTTTCACGATTTCTGAAAAACGGAAAGCTCCACGTCACTAAAAAATATGTGGAACCCAGAATGTATCTTAATACAATCAGTTTAAATTTTCCAAATCGTTAAAGCATCTTTCAATCAGTTTGCTTGGTCTCAATCAGGGGCGGATCTAGGGGTTTCTCGAGGAGAGAGCACAGGATAAATATTCTGATAATAGAGTAAGTTACCTTGGTTTTATTTAGAACTAAGGTCCTGCGATTGATTAAATTATTGATTTCCTGACTACTGCTGAACAATATCTCTCGATTTATTAGGTTACTTGTCTAATGTTTACCTACTGCTTACAAATATTTTTCCCATTATTACTAAACTTCGGGGAGGGGCTGGATCCGCCACTGGTCTCAATGCTGATTGCCAGCGGTGTATTTAAGGAAGGCCAGGCGGGGCAGTAGCCGTCCCCCCAACATGTTGACAATAAATTACATTTGAACTGCTAGACAGTTATTTATCCCTCCAATGAAAATGCTATTATATCCTCCCGCCAACAAATTATGAAAATTCCTCCCCCGCTGATTGCTGGTCTTCTACACAAAGTCTCATTCTTTTCCCTGGTACTCAGCTTAAACCAAGTTTGGGCTAATCGGCATGCTATGCGTGTTTTTATCCATATTTTGCTCTTACTGGGTTGTTTACTTTACGTATAATCTCTCATATAATCTGTTGGGATTTCTTCTTCTTTTTTATGCTTTATCTATAATGGTTACTTGTATGGAAAGTTTGGCAACTAAACGATAATAACTGAACTATGTATTTTTAGAATTTCCTGGGAATAACATCACAAATACGGGAAAGTCTGTATATTTCAACTGTTTCTAACGTTTCGGGGTCTAAATCAGACCCCGTTCTCAATGGCACTAAAAATTAATACAACGAAATCAAGGAAATTAAAAAGTCAGCAATGAAAAATTATATAATGCAGAATTTGATATATTCTATAATTGAGAACTTTTAAATTTTTCGAGCACCTATTTATGTATTTGATACATAACGGTACATTTGTAGACGCGAGATGTAAAGACCGACACCTAGGATTTTCGGGGAAACTAACACACAGAGGTTACTTCACCTGTCAGAGATATTGAATACTCTCTACGAGGTGTCATTATTTTGTTCGAAAATCCTAGATGTCGGTCTTTACCACTCGCGTCTACAAATTTAGCGTTATGGATCAAATACATAAATAAGTGTTCGAGAGGACATTCTATTGTTGGAAGCATAACTGATGAAGGTTCCTGACTAGAAACAATACAGATCTGATATATTGTCTTGCGTACAAATGGCAGAAAATATTCCGTTAGTTTATCGAAACAAAAATTTGTTATGTCGGCAAACTCTTCTGTATGGTATACGGTTGTAGGTAAGTGCGTGCGTGCATATATTATTAAGTGGTACATAAGCAGTTGTATACATAGGATGGTTGAAATAAAAGTTGTAATTGAATTAGTTATACAGGGTGGTTCTTAAAATATTGTATTGGGTGGCACATAAGTAGTTGCATGTACAAAATGGTTGAAATGATAGTGGAGCAAAACTACAGTTATACAGAGTGGATATTTGTGTTATAAGACGGAGAATAATTACAGTTATACAAAATGCTTTAAAAATTGTCAGAAGAAGTTAAATATACAGGATGGTTGAAATATAAGGTGGAGTATAATTACAGTTATACAGGGCGGTTTAAAAACGTTTTATACTTTGGAACATAAGTAGTTGTTTAAACAAGGTGTTTGCAGTAAGGGAGGGGTTAAATTATTGTTATTCAGGTGTATCAAAAATAACCAACCAGTTAGGATATTTGAATTATAGGACGTAGGACGGGGTATAATTATAGACATGGGTTAAAAAAAAATTAGAAGCAATTGCATATACCGTGTGGTTGAAATAAACGCTAGAATATAAGTATAGTTGTAAAATGTGGTTCAAAAAGGTGAAATTTGTTATATTGGGTAGAGCATGTGCAGTTGCATGAATGGAATACTAGACATATGGGGCGAAGTAAAATCATTGGTATACAGGAATAATTTAAACAATGGAAAAATATAATAATAAATATATACAGGGTGGTTTCAAAGATATCAGGACCGTTGTAATATTGTGTTGAGTTGAATTATAGTTGTACAGGGTGATTCAGAACATGATAGACCAATAAGTTATATAGGGGTGACCGATACACAGAAGCATATACACTGTGGAGCAAAATAAAGTGAATTAGTTACATATATAGAAAGTGGTCGAAATAATAAAACAAATAAAAAAGTTAAAACATATTTGGAAAATATAGACAAAGAATACAAATTAAAGAGGGAGAAAGAGGGAGGGAGAAAAGAAAGAGAGATAAGAAATCGCTAAAATTTGATATTGAATTCTACCTTATATCAGATAAAAAAACAAGATATGTCTAAAAATAGTGATTGATTGCACACGGTTTCTAAACGGTTTTTATTTTAAGTCAGTTGAAGTCGGTACTTTTTTAAATATATATTATCGTTATTAAGTTAAAAAATAAAATAAATATTTTTCCGCCATCTTTGAATTGCGATATCTCGCTACTGATAGATTTTTGACCTCACATTTATACAGAAACAATCCTCTATTTTTAACAAGGAATCGCTCCCTTTTCGCATTTGTTTTGAAACACCCTGCATATATTGGCAAATAATTTATAATAAATTAAACCAATCCAAAATAATATTCTCGTCTAACTCACCCCTAAGAATTCCCACATTCTGTTCAGAACCTCTTGAAGTTTAGTATACCCACAGGCCCCAGGAGCGATTAACCTCAAGAAAGGCATTTGATTCAATATTCCACCAGACATGTCCACCAGTCGAAAGGCATCGTGTATAATTTTTAACAGTTTTCTCAACCTTTCGTCATCGATGTCGAATCTTTGACCGGCCATCATCGACCAAAGACCATTCAGAACCGAAACGTCAAATATGTTGTGCATGAAAACTGGTTGAGAACATCTGGATGACAAAATTTCGATGAAGGTTCTGGTTTCTTCGTAGATTTTTTCTTCCATTTCCCGCCTGCCGAAACCGAAATTCCTGAGGTGTTGGATGGAGAATTTTCGTTGAGTTTTCCAGAACAAGCCATCTGAGAATACTATACCTACAATCAGAGGTTTTTTTAAGCATTAAACTGTAATACAATTTTCAATTGTTACTTTATAGCTTGGAAAATACAAGAATATCACGAAATGATGGATACAAGATATATTAAATTGTTTTGTTTTTAATTGTTTTATAGTAAAGGAAGGCGTTAATAAATTTCCTTTGATTTAAATATTCTGGATTGTATTCTCTTTTAGATTTATGGCGAACCCTGAAGAAGAAATGAAGGCGTATTCCAAAACTTTGATAATGGAGTTAATAGTGCACCAAAAACAAAGTTTCTTGCCCATAACTCTTAAAACACTTCGTACTCCCTTCGTTATTTTGCTTCATGTTTGGTCTTGCAGACGTTTTGTCAAGATCTCATTTAGCATTATTAATGCGCTGTCAAGGAAGAGTTTATGTGTCTGTGCTAAGTAATTAAAATCTTTAATTCGATCCCCAAGATTCAATTCATGTTAGAATTCGAGAGAATTCCTTGACCTTAACACAGCTAGAACTAGACTGGACTCCTATAACACACCATTTATAGAAAACGAACACACTAATAGATATCTAAATGCAGACTTCCATCATTACTCCTACCAAATGCACGGATTTGTCAATACACTAATTTCGAGGTCACTTAAGCTTACCAGTGCTCTTCAACAAAATGGATACACACACCATCTAATCGAAGAAGGAACAAAAGTCAACACAAATCAAGATGAACACCTGAAACTAAAAGAAGATGTTTCTGATCCAAAAATCCCACTGCCGTACCTCAACTCACAGAATCGACCAAATTCTCCTAAATAAAGCATAATATAACAACTGCGTATAAAACGCCAAATCCTAAGTACAACTTTGAGAAATCTAAAATCAAACTAGAAAATTTAGGTATATATACATTGCGTGTGAAACCTCTGAGAAAAGGTGGGTGGTCGGTCAAACGAACACGAGATTAGACGAGCACAAACTACCTGTGAGAAGCAAACAGCGTCTGCTCTATTTCAACATCAATTATCAAATCGGCCACAACATCAATTTTGTAAACAAATAGCTAACACAACAAAGTATAAACAAGGATCTTAAGAGAGGCAAATGAAATTGAAAAAAATAACAGATGATACCCTGCATTTTTTCAACACTTGGAAATCAATAATCAAATACTGGCCACGTGACCCAAAATGGCAGCGAAAGGGGAGGAGCCAACTTCAACCAATACATAGAAGCCTATAAACACATAGTCCAAAAACATCAACTCTCACACACTATTAAGCCTCCTGAGCCACGCCAGCAAAATTATGAACAGAATTATTTTGATGAGGCTCAAGGAACAAGAGAAGCAGCTAAGGAACAATGCTGATTCAGAGAAGGACATTCACGTGATTAGGATGATAGAGGAGGCGATGCATAGTAGTTTTCGACGTGGAGAAAGCTTTTGCCATTGTCTGGTAGGACGGCCTGTTAGCAAAAATGGAGGACAATGGATATGGAAGAACCATTAAGATGATAAACCAGGACTAACTAACAGGAAGGACATTCAGGATCAGAATCGGCGGAAAGGACCATCAGAGCAGGAGTACCACAGAGAACAGTATTATCACCAACATTGTACAATATCTACACTAGCGACATACCAAGAGGGGCGAGGCACACAAGAACATTAATATATGCAGACGAGCAACATCAGCGAGGGCAGACTAGACAACAAGGTACTTACAACAGGACATCGAGGAAATTAAGTAATAGGCGGATAAATTGAAGATTAGGATCAACTGTAAAAAACACAAGGAACAAGGATAAGCTAAACAGAAGACCAACTTCGAGAAATTACATCGAGGAAACAGGGGAAAGAGTTCAAGGACGCATTAACATGACCACACATTAATTGAATGGGAGAGTAAGCTCCAACTCAGGACCTAAAAGAGGATTTACCAAGCACGCCAATATGAGGTACGGAGAGAGCATATGGAAACAAGCATTGGGCACACACATCAAGAAACAAGAGAGGATCATAGTATATAGGAAGTAGTGACGAAGAAAAAAACTTAGAGATAGGCACCATAAAAAAAAGATGCTCAAGGCGAAGGCGATAACAAGAATGGAAAACACAGGAACCCATACTAAGAGAAACAACAAACTGCGACGAAATCAGGGAGACGCTATTTCAGAAAGATGAACCAACATGACTATTGAATTTGAAGTATCTTAGGAAATAAATATCTTAGGAACTAACATAGAAAAAAAATAGTGTAATAAATGAGGGAAAATTTTAATGTAACTTTAAGAAACAAATCCGGGAGGTGTAAAACCAAAACCATGGACTAGGAGTAATGAATTTATTGTAAAAAATGTAAATCTGATGAAGTTATGACAACGCATTGATAATGCCGAGTAAAATCTTGACGAAACGTCTGCAAGATTCAAACATGAATCAAAATAGCGAACGGATGTACACCCGGATCAATAATTTTTCATATTATTCGATCCGTGAAAATTACGACGATGAAAGCCTATAAATACATAGCACAGACACACTAACTCTATTTATATGAATTTTTAGATAACATCAAGATGTTATGGAAATGTTCGTACTCACCGAACAAAACACGAACTTTGTTTTGAAAAGGTGAATGCAGAATCTTAATTTTGAATGATTTGACTCTTGAAACAACATATCCCATAAGTCTAGCAATGCAATCTTCTCCATTTTCATGAAAACCTCCTAAAATTGCATTTATTGTAATAACAGTTTTATACAGAGGTACTTAACTTCTATACTAGATTCCAATATTCACAAACCAGTGACCGAAATGTTAGCTTGAGGCCTGTCCCAAAAAAGGGGATGTTAAAGAATTCTTTGAAGTAGCCATCGACTACTCAAAAACGGATTCATCAATTTTGTGATTTATTCTGCATTTATGTTAAGAAATATCATGAAAGGGTATGATATAATTTTATATAAAGTGAAATATTTCGTTTTTAAACGATTTTATTTAGCTTGCTCTGTTTGACTGTTTGGGTTAAATCTAGTAATAAATATTTCACCCCCGTTCTGTTGACAGATTTATGTGATATTTGGTGCACACATTTAGTTCTGATACATTAAGCATCACTGTAAATGCAAGATGGACGCCAGTACAAAATGGTGAATTACATATTCTTTCACAACTACTTCAATGTGGGTATCAAAAGAAAGGGCTACAATAGAAAAATAAAGTTCTCTATGAAAAAAAAAGATAATCCAATATGGCCGCCAACAAAATGACGGATTAAGTGTACATTTTTCACACCTCTTCAAAATGGGTATCAAAAGAAAGAGATTTAATACAAGCATGGATCTCCCACCCAAGTCAAGATTTTGTATCGTGTCGAAGACTATGTGGCGTCAGGGTGCTAAAGGTGATATGTCGTTAGCGGTACATCATTTAAGTTGAGGTAAAACAGAAAAACGTGCCGAGGACGGTGTGGGATTAGGGTGGATCAAAAAGGTTATTTAGTTAGCGTTTCCCCCTCAAGACTTGGGCTTATCTGGTGGTATATAGTCTTGCCATTCTATTGGACTTCTGGGGGGATCGAACGTTATGATGTCCAAACAAACAAAAATAGAACAGAAACTGCAACACAGCGAAAAAGAAGATTTGAAAAGGCGAAAGAAAAATATAGAGCAAAACGTGCAAAAAGGAGAGTGAAAATGAAACTTATAGTCGAGTACAAAAGCGGAGAGAACATGGTGGAACACATTATCCTCACGTCACGCTCGAAATATCTGCAATACAATTAACGCATACTTTTAAATTAGCTAGAAGTACAGTATGGTCACGTCACGTCACCTCATGTAGCTCAGGGCAACATGACAACGTGAGTTTGTTTTCGCAAATTTACATTTTCGGCACGCGTGGTATAGGGAAGCTAGTGTCGCCTCTTTCGGGATTTTTTTGTGTTTATGAGTGTGACACCGAGATATTTGTAAACAAGTTATTTGATTAAATTTTACTAAAATTAAATACCTTTTTATTAATGATTTCCTTTATAATATTTACAAATTTAATACATAAATATTAATGTATATACTCGTATTACTATAACAGCTATTAATAACACAATTAATTGATAATGGCTGTAAACAAAGTAAAAAACAGATTTAGTAACGTAGGTCGTTGTGTTGTAATGCCACAAGTCTCATAGTAAAACGGCTATATCTTTACTTTCCGGTATCCCCTACAAATAATTCGAGTGTATACAACAATTTGTATTTGGGATTTTAATAATAACTTTATATTTTATATAGGGACCAGTACTATGTAGTTCAATTTATAGAAATTATCTATTTTTCTTGAGAATTTTTTTGAATTTTGAACTTAAGTGATAACATAAATATGTAATTTTAAGAGAAATTAATACATTAGTGAAATGATTTTTATACTTTTGGGATAGCAGGATTAATCAATATCAGGTGTAAAATAAGTAATACTAAGTTGAAACACTAAGAAAAATTAAATCTATATATAAATATAAATAGGCAAAGACAAACAGATTAGGTACCATTTTCTCCTCTCTCTCTAAACCGATTTTCTTCATTTTTGTTTTGTTTAGTAGCTACTGACGACCTTCAGTGCAGAATGCTAATATTAATTTATAATATTGGTTCATTCATTAAATAAAATATAATAAAAATTCATTATTTACGTCCATACTGTCAACGCCAAAAAAGTGACAGTGCCGCCGCCGCCAGACGGTCAAAACATTGAGTAATTATATATAGAGCGATCGTTAGATGCTGTTATATTTTTAGAGCATGTACTTCTGGAATTGGCATGAAAGCGTTGTTATTGTTTAGTGGTAAAATAGTCAATGTAGTAGATCGGTATTGATTTTTCGGACGCGTTGCAGTAACTTTCAAATTAAATATTTTGTTTTTAATGTGAATTTAATTATTTGATTAATATATTATTGCCTCGACCTTCCCGAAGGTGTTGTATAAAAAATTGTCAGACAGCGGACAATAGAAAATGTATTAAATATATAAGTTCTGCTAAGGTTGTTGGTCCTCTTTTTTTTTAATATTTCTCAACTTGATTGAAACCGCAAATGACGAAAACTTTAAGTTGCAAAGAACAATCTTCCAATTATTATATCGAATATTTTGCCAGGAGCGGTTCCAGCCAGAAATTTGTCAAAAATATTTCAAATACCGATATTTGATTACATGTTCATTTTCTTTTTATATCAATAGATCTGTCAATATGAGTGATTCTCCGATTTCTCCACAACTCTGTTTGTTATAAAAATATACTTTTTACAATTTCATGCAATAGGTTTCGACCACTGGGCAACCTTTAGTTTTATATATTTTTAATGTCTTCGAATTCTGAAGAACTCGTCGAGCTACAATATTCACGTTCCATCATGACACACAACGTAAAGTAATAAATGTGACGTGAGTATAGTGTGTTTCTAAGGTATGACAGCCAAAGAGGTTAATACTGTAGAGCACGTGAAGTAGAGAAATTCATGTAATATCAATAGAAAGAGAGAGAGAATAAGCGTGTCGTTCCTGATTGGTCAGTGTCTGTGGTGACGCCTACTATTGGTAGGGTAGAGACATAGCAAGCGCCCCCTGCTATTGTCTTTCTCTTTCTATTGATATTACACTGCCACTTACAGTAACGCCCATACCTAATTCACTCTACGTATAATAGCTCTATGATGACAGCATGTGATTTTTCGCCGATGTGGCAACACACGAGCTCACGTGACGTGATGATAATGTGTTTCCCCATTTAGCATCCGAAACACCTGAGAAACGTGAGGCTAGATTAACAGGGCAACGTGAGCGACAAATGCAGCTGGTAACATCAAAAACACTTGAGCGTCAGGATAGATATAGGTAGTATAATCTAACAAAATAAAAAACTAAAAAGTTGAAAATAAATTAAGTAAAAAAGATTTTTAAGTTAAACGGTTGTATTCAGAACTAAGACAATATTGATGTTAATGATGTGCAACAAGCTTAAAAATAATTAGGTAGGTCCTAGGTACCATTCATCATACTATTCTCTTCACCAATCTAAGGCAGTAATCGACAAAAAAATAAAATCGTTGGACGTAACGTAACCTGAGTAAATAGCATTTATATAGTTTATAGCGGTTGACGAGCCCATCAATTTTATTTTTTTTTGTCTGATTAATTCCCTCGATTCATGAGGAGAGTGGTGTGATGAGTAGTACCTAGGACCTACTGAATTAATTTTTAGTGTTAGTACATTATTAACATTAATATTGTCTTATTTTTGAATAAAACCATTTAACATAAAATCTTATTTACTTAATTTATTTAGAAAACAGGAAAACAGTTATTTACAACTTCAGCTCTTCTAAACGGCTTAATCAACTGGAATATTTTAAATTGTATTCCATTAACTTACATTTAGAGGTAATTCTGTATATTTTTCGATAACATGAAACATACCTTTTCTTGTGAAAATAGAAAAAGTTTGTGAGGAAAAGGGTAAATTTCCAATAAATTTTCCACCCAAATTTCTAAATTTCAATGTCAAGATATGTCAGAAAATAATATTTATCCGATAATAGATCATTTTCTGTTATAGGTGACAGATTGATATCACGATCAATTTGTAAAAATTGGTTTCAGCAGAAATATTGGCTTTTTGATAAACAATTCATAAAAACTAGAAACTGTTTTTTTATCAAATTGTGTCGAGTTTACGGTGCTTCCTCGAAATACGTGTCACATTAAACAAGAGTGCATAACAAATTTTGCTAATGCTATTCTCTGTTAGGAAAGAACAAACCTGCAAATCACTTTCTTAGGCACAGATGTCATTATCTTATAGTGCAACTAACAGATTTTAGATGGTAATTTATATGTTACTGAGGACAATGTAAACGAAGAGGCCTTCCTAGACAGGCGTGTCCTATAAACCGGTTCAGGTAAAGTACTAAAATTTTTGGTTGCACTCTCGAAAGTATAGAAGAGACCTTGAACTGAAAAATGTTAGGCTCCCATTCATATTTAGGCAAATTTTTGAAGGCCGTCTCAGTTTAATGGTTCCGTATCCGTATATTCAGTTATACAGAAACCATTATACTATCATTTCTGTTTCTGTTAGAGCCAATTTTTGGGGCCAAATTATAGATTTAAATACAAAATGATTTTTTTAACGTATCACGAAACGAATCATTAATAAGAATACAAATACATTTTTAAAATCATTTTATATTAATATTAATAAAAATATACAAAAATTGACCCGATACTATAAGACCTAATATCTTGAAAAAAAATTAAATTTTTAGACCTGACTTGAACTTTTTAGCAAAAATAAGGAAAATATTAATTTTGGGGAATTAATTATAGAATAAAATAAAAAAATCGAAATTATATTTATGACATATTAAATGAAAGGAATCATTGTAAGGAATACATACATACTTTTTCACATATGTTTAAAATAATTTTTTTCAAACATTTTACAAAATAGACAAATATTATTTCCGAAGCTATAAAACCTAAAGTTTGGAAAAAAATTGTAGCGCCTCATTTGAATTTTATAGCAGAAATAAGGAGAAACTATTAATATTAATTTTGAGGTCTAAAGACTTAAATAAAAAATAAAAAAACAATTTTTTTTTCGAATACATTATGTAATAAGTCAAATGAAATTGCTCATTATGAGGAATACAAATATATTTTTCCATATTTTGAAAATAGATTGTTTAAGCGAACTTAGAAATTCACATTCATAAGCTCTTTTATCTTTGCAATTAATATTTTAAAGAAAACTAGTTTACAGGAAAAGTAAAGCTTATCGTGATATTAATTTTGGAGGTTAAATTCTAAAATTAAATAACAAATCAAAATATTTTAATTTAGTTAAAATGGCAAATGAAACTTTTCGTTATGAGAAATAAAAATATTTTGTTTTTTAATATTTTATCTACCATACTGGCAGATCCGAGGGGCTAAGAGGTTAAAGCCCCCCAAAACCTTCTGAGTGGTATGTTTTTAGAGTTCCGTATAAACAATATACGGATACCCTCATAATATCACTCAGGATTTCTGCCACTGTCACATCACATTAATTTTCTCCTAAACTACTGGACGGAAGAGGTTGAAATGTATAGTTTGGTGACCCGATCAGGAGTACATATCGTAAATGTAGAAATTTTGATTTTAGGGGTACTTTTGGGGGGAAAAACTAAAAAAGTCGACCGTTCCCCCCCCCTGATCTCCGAAACACTTGCCTAAAATTTAAAAAAAAAAAGAAATATAGATCGTTGCGCGAACTTTACAGGAAAAATAAGGAGAAATCATTAATATTAATTTTGGGAGGCAAATTATAGAATTAAATGAAAATTTAAAAATAAAATTTTTAACGGATCTTGTAATATATCAAATGAAAGGTCCTATTCTGAGGAATATATTTTTTTCAAATTTAAAAAAAAAATTAAAAAGATATTAATGAAAATATACCAAAATTTACCCATTTCCCCCCCCTTATCTCCGAAATTATAAAACGTAAAGTTTTGAATAAAATGGTATAGGGTCTGACCTGAAGTTTACCGGAAAAATAAGGAGAAATCTCTACTTTTAATTTTGGGGGGCAAATTACAGAATTAAATGGAAAATATAAAATTAAAATTGTTTCTAACCCATCATGTTATATATCAAATGAAAGGGCTCATTACGACGAAAACAAATATATTTATATAAGCTGGAAAATTTTGAAAAAAATGAAGGTATAGCCCCTCCCCTGAACTTTACTGGAAAAATAAGGAGAAACCCCTAATATTCATTTTGGGAGGCAAATTATAGAATTAAATGGAAAATAAAAAATTATAATTGTTTCTAACGGATCATATCACATCACAGGGCTCATTATGACGAATACAAATGTATTTTTTTATTTTTTTTAATGAATATTTTAAAATACATTAAAAAAATATTTAAAAAAAATTACCCATCCCCCATTATTCCCAAAACTATAAGATCTAATTTTTTTTGTTTTCAGGAAAAATATGAAGAAATCCCTAATATTAATATTGGGGCCCAAATTATAGAATTAAACGGAAAATAAAAAAATATTTTTTAACTCATCATGCAATACATCAATTGGAATACAAATATATATTTTTCATATTTTAAAATTAATTAATAAAGATATAAAAAAAATTAATTTCTCGCTTTATTTCCGAAACCATACTATCTAAAATTTTGAAAATAATTAGGGGTACTGGGGCTCACTTGAAATTTATAAGAAAAATTATTAGAAAACCCCCTTAGTAATTTTAGGGAAAAAGTTATACAATTAAATGGAAAATAAAAATTCAATTTTCAAACGCATCATGTAATATATCATATAAAAGGCTCATTATGTGAATTACAAATATATCAAATTTTTAAATCATTTGTTTAAAAGATATTAACGTCGACTTAATTCCCACTTTAGAAACTACACTATTTAAATTTTGATAAATATATTTTATTTGTATTTTTAAATAATTTGAATAACAGATTTAATAAATTATAATTTAAAACTTAACCTATTTTGCCCTTTATCTTCCAATCTACAGAGCCTCAAAACTTAGAAAGTAGATTATAAAAGGCTTCTCTGAAATTTAATATATAAGAAAATGCACTCATTCCCTGCTTGTCTGAAATTGGAATATTAGAATCTTGAAGGTGGTACAGAACCCTTAGTATGCGAGTCCAACTCGCGCTTGACCAAATTATTTTAACACCGACAAGTTTAATACACTCTATGTATTCTATAAAAGCATGAAGAGTCTTTGCCGCGCCGGTATATTTTATTGCGCGCCCACCTGCCTTCGTTAAGGCCCAAATTTCAAGTTCCAAAATAAAAGTAAAAAAAGGGTCAACAAACCAAAACGGACCGGTTGTTCATGACTCTTCTCGATCTTAAAAACTGACCTACGTCTACTAAAGAGTCGTTGCCCTAACGCAGGAATTTTAATACACTTGAAATTTTGGTGAGACTCAGATAGTACGTATCGATAAAAACGCCTCTTATTCGTTTATTCCTTAAATATGGGACGTTTATGTGAAACTGGTTCCCAGAAAATTTTAAGATGACGTTCTTGTACATAATAAAAGACAAACACAAATGCTGAAGACAATTTTTAAGTTTTTTTAATACGTAGGAAACATTGTGGTACTCTATAGCTCTCTAAGAATTACCCATTTTCTTACAAACATCAGGAAATAGTACAATTTGTTTCTATAGCCCTATAGACAATTCTAAATTCTTTACTTAATCATCATAATTTGGCATTTTAAATTTTTTTAAAGATTCTATTTATCAATTTCACTAAAGTCTTAATCAATACACAATATAATTGCATTCCATAATACTAGTATAGTAAAGAAATAATTGAACCCAAGACAACAAATTGTTTCTAGTCGAACATCTTCATCAGTTGCGCTTCCCTCTACTGATTGAAATGTCCAATAATTATTTATGCATTTAGTACCACGGCTCACTAATGGCCCTGACATTGGATGTACCACGTGACGATATGAGGCGGACGTCTGATTTGTAACTTAAGAAGTGTAGTGTACCTTTCGTTTCTAGTTAGTACGTTTTAAAATGCTAGAAAATTTGTATATTTTGATAAAATATGACTCTATTTAAAGTGCAGTCACAACAAGTTTGCCTAAAAATGACAAACTAAAATAGCAGTGGCTGCGAAATATTCCTACTGTATTGGGTTTATTAAAAATATCCAAGAACTTGCATAAAACATTCTGAAGAAACTTGCTACGTAAAGGTAGACCGAGTTAGAGTAAACAATGAAATAAAAGAATTTCACCGAATTAATCCTAAATGATAAGAATATGTTCCACAAACAGTTTTTAAAGATTTTAAAGTTTTCTTGGACTTCCATCGTCTTGTAATGATTTATCTCCCAACGTTTCAATAGCTTTGGATCTACTATCGTCATCAGGTGAGTTATATGAAATTCAGATTATCCCTCGTATTAATCACCTATCTCGTCCAATCAGCATCGCCGTACCTGGAGATTGCTTGTCGATGATGCGTAGCGGTAGTGGCTCAAGAAGAGATGTCCAAACGTTTTAATTTCGACCCTTGACTCGCTGATTATATTCCCAATAGAGATTATCTATGCCGTCTCGATGAATTTTCTTTTATACCCGTGCTCTTCTTTGTGAATTACCCTTGCCTGGCCCTCTCTTGATGTTATGGTGTTAGGTCCATGCCTGATTAGCTAATCAAGACTTTGTTATCTCTTCCCTTTAAGTAGCTATACGGTGCTCCTTAACCCTGGTGTCCAGTGGTCGCTTAGTCACCCCAACGCAGAGATTGCCACATTCAGAGGGTATGCTGTATATACAGGAGTAAGGAGCACCGCATAGCTATTCAAAGGAGAGAGCTAACAAAGTCTGGATTGGCTAATCAAGCAAGAACCGAACACCACAACATCAACTGGGACCAGACATTGGTAATTCACAAGGGAGAGCACTGGTATAAAAGAAAATTCATCGAGATAGTATACATAATCTCTAATGAGAATATAATCAGCGAACCCAGCGTCCAAATTAAAAACGTTTGGAGACAATCAGTCTCCAGGTACACCGACGCTGACTGAACGAGATTAAGCGTCCCAATGAGCATGACCGGTTAAGAGTATAAATACGAGGGAAAATCTGAATTTCCCATAATTCACCTGATGACGATATCAGATCCAAAGCTATTGAAACGTTGTGAGAGCACTCATTTCAAGATGATGGAAACTTCGAGGATCTACCAAGTTATTTGCCTAAGAAAAATGCTACTGTAAAAATACTTGCTACTGTTGAAGAAAAATGACTTGGAATGGGCCATAAAGACCAGCATAGAATCTAGACTCATTTAATAATTTTAATAGAAATGATATATTGCATGGTTTTCTGAAAGATAATTATGGCATCTCTGGCTTTTATTTTTCAGATTTTTTGGGAATAACACTAGAGTTTCAAGCAATTTGTGGTGTTATTCCCAAAAAAAAAACAGAAAAATGACATATTAATGTTCTAAGAAAGTAGCATTTGTATCAATAAACACTGGATTACAAATCAAGACGACTACATTTTTTTGTTATTTAAAAATCACAAAAATATACCCAAAATTGAAGCTTAGGTGAGCATTTAACAAGACTTTAGCGTAAGTTTGACTCTGAAGAAAGAAAATGTTCCACAAAGAAAATTTTACAAGAAATTGTGGGTGGTGACTTCTCTTTTTATTTTAGAACTTTTAAAGTTTTTAGAAGAGAAATTAAAAAGTTATGATGACCTTGATGTAATGGATTTTTGTATTATTAGGTTGTGTTGACATCTAGGAGTTTCAGGGAAAATTAGCTCACAGAAACCCCAAATGTGGTGACCGGCAGTCACTTCGTTTTTTCTATGATTTCTAGTATCGAAATCAAACTAAAAAAATCACAGAAAATCGCAACTGATGAAGGTTCTCTATTAGAAACAATTTGTTGCCTTGCGTTCAATGGATTGTAAAATCTTGATAGTATCATAATTGCCTTTATAGGTTTTAACTTGAGAATTGTTTCGTGTGATCTCCCAATTTGTCTTTTTCCTGAAACTATTGTTGCAAGCAAAATGTTCTGTTATAAGTGTCCTGTTATAGAAATTTGTTAACAAACAATTCGTACGTATAGTGATGAATCCATATTACATTCGTTGTTATGTCCGACGAAAAAAGTTCGTCTTAATCACGACCAAAAACCTGCAAACAGCGAAGCGACTCTGTGCAAACGCGGCACCCATTTCTACAGTTTTTCATATGTAAATTTGAGTGCACCATGGTGAACAAGGAGTCTTTTGGAACCTTTAGGCTGTAAGTTATATTTTGCGTAGACAACTGAAATGGAGTCGTGTTTAGTGATTTTTCAACATCGTTTAAAATTCCTAAAATCAAAGTTACTATCACTGCTCACTGTTCCTGACAAACCTTCTACTTAAAAAAGTGTTTAACACACAAAACTCGCTTACACAAAAACAAATAACTAATCAACCCACTGCACATCTTAGGGATATTTTAATCAGGATTCTCAGGTAAAAGGTATACTTATTTAGAAGAGTTCACTGTAGGCAGCACAAACATTATACCACCATTCTGTCAAAATGACATACAGGGTGTAAACAGTTTTAGTGCACATATTTTATGTGGAGATAGTATACACCAAATAAAACAATAAATTCTTATATGGTTTATAGGCTTTAATAAGCGAAAAAATCAGATTTACTTTTAGTGTGAATAATAAAGAAATGATTCACCACAAAAACATGAGCACTTGTGTATTGAATAATTATATTGTTTCGACTGCCGTTAGATTTAATTAGGTAAATGAAAGTTTATGAAATATTATTTTCAAAACTATGAATTGAAACAAATATTTATATTTGGCGATTTATTTTATGCATCAAGTTCAAGAAGGGAGGATACAAAGTTGTTTACGTATGAAATAGAAATAATTTGATACAAAGTATATTAAACAAAACATTTCTGATATGTAGTCCTTTTATCTGTTAAATTATTCGAAAAATAATTATTACTCAGTAAATTAATATTATTTGTGTTAGACACATAAATATTCATGTACTTACAGGATATATCATTATGACAGAGCCCAGGAGAGCAAATATTCAAAATTCAACATTCTTGCTACTACATCTGCTTTCCCCACAAATTAATAGCATGTCAGATCTTTCCTTAATTGTATAATCTGCTATTATTTGTCACAAACTATTTTATTTGTATTTCCAATTTATTTTATAAAATGAAAATCAAATTACGCAGTCTACATCGAATATCACGCAAATCACTTACACTTATACATATATAAATTTTCTTACAAGAACCGACACAGAAAAAAAATCGTGGCGGCGGTCAGTTGTAGTTAAAGACATGTTTATATACCACGTTGCCACCTCTGTTCGGAGAAACGTACGGCAAATTATAAGAGAATATCAAAAGTTTAAATAATAATTTTCTTTGTTAATATAGTTATTAAAGGTGTATAAGCTATTGAGTATTTACATATTTAGCTTTACAAGCATTTTGAAGCCGGAAATAGTCTATTATTCACAATAATAAAGGCTACCTAACTTCTAACTTTTTTTGCAAAACTATAGTATATTTCTGAAAATGTTATAAAGCTTTTTGATTTGTTTTGAAGTATTGATCCGCAAAATCTTTGCACTCAAACCGTGTATACACTGTATAATTAAACATACGTGAAAACTTTTGAATGCTTACCCAATCGTTTTCCAAAAGTCCTCATTCTGAAGAAAAATCCATCAGGTCTTCCATCGAATTCTTCCCTATTTAAAACTTCTCTGACAGCTTCAGCACCAAATACACAAACTACCAGGTTTCGTCCAAGTTTTAGTCCAACGACATCACCATATAACTTGTAGAGGTTCATCCATACTAAATGATGATAACCTAATATTTTCAATCGTTTATTGTAGTCTAAAAAATTTCCGACTATAGGCAATAACGGTGGACCTGCAAATAAAACAGTCAACATGAACAACATACTTGAGTTAACTAAATCAAGGCCGTAGCCAGCGAAGTGGATTAGGGGGCAAAACTTTTTTTAAATTGGAAATATACAGGGTGTTCAAACAGTGGCATAGTTACAGTTTTATCATTGGGGGACATGTGATCTGCAGTGGAAAGCTAGGACATTTGTATTTTGATATAACACATTAAATGGGAATCGCTATGGGGGGGATATATACACTCATCCCGCGTCCTACGTCACTGCGACCAATCCTCGGTCTTAGAAAGTACCCATCGGAGAAAAACGTGACAAGATAAAAAATTATACGATTTCTCGCATTCAATCTGTTGGGGACTTTGATCTTGACACTTAAGGTCATTTCAATCTCAAGTCGATTTTTTAACGAGTCCCTATATTTTTGGGACTGGGAAATGGAAAAAGTGACAAATTATAAGTCCGAATATTACCTTAACTCCTTAACCACTATCTTGAACTTGATCTCCGCAAGGTCTAACTAAAGCGAAGCACCTAATTATGAAGAACGAGTCACAATAAAAACAGTTTGACCTAAGAAGTCTAGGAAATTTCCATGGCAATCCGATGGTGACCTTAACGGTCCTTTCAAGGTCAAGTAAAATTTTTTGGTTGGAATACTTTTTTTGAAAAATCGGAAAATTTTAAGCTCGAATATGAACTTAAAGTCGCGACCTCGGCGTAATTTTTGTCTACGTCTGGTATTCCAAACAGATTTTTGAAGTATCTGCCAGAAATAAATTTGACAATAGGAATTTAAATATGGCCTTCGTGTGAAAGGTTTCATCCAAAGTCACCATAGGGAAGAAGGGAGATTTTTCTAAACTTCTGCCGTCCAGTTTTTCTTTGTGACTGACGCGTTTCATCAAAGTTAGGTTAGGTTAGGTTAGGTGTTCCGCTTTAGTTTAACAGGCAAACATTTCCGGGGTCAAAACTATTAAGGTCCCGTTTGAATAATCAACTTATGCTTGAAATAATTTTAAATGTTAAGGTCAACACCAAATGCAAGGTCAGAGTGGACGTAAGAAATCTGACAACTTTCGTCATTTTTTTCTCAGATACAGGGAGGTCCAATAATTTTTGCATACCCTGTTTGATTACTAATATAATTTTTCCTAGGAGAGGCGCATGAGATTAAGAGTTAAGTTTTTTAGTAGGGCACAGAAAATGTAAATATACTCCAATGGACATGTAAAGCCTTTGCAGAATTTAGTGTTACTTGAAATTTTCAAATAAACTTTTGTTTGTATTGTGCTTTTCATTCCCATTGCATGTTTAGAACATCCTGACATAATTAACTAGTTTTACGAGTGACTAATATGTGCTTTATAAAAATTATCACAGTTCAAATTCAGCACTTAAATACTTTATTTTTGTTGGTTATTTGCACCACAAAAATCACACAGTTTCCTATATTCACATTTCGGATGTATTTGTTAATGCCTGTTACCTTATTAGGATATACTTCCCCATATTCCCCTATTTTTTAGAACATCAAAAAACTTGTAATTTTACAATAAAATTTTGGCGAATGCAACGGTATTAAATGTAAGTATCGTTATACGAAATCTAGGATGCAATTCATAAGATTTAATCAAGATATATGTTAATTAACCGACTTCAAGATAGGGGTTCTTAATGCCAGGGGCGGATCCAGAAACGTGCTTCCGGGGGGGGGGGTTATTTCATACTTCTGGGGAGGGGCGATCCTTGAAAAAATTTACCTAAATAAAATTTTTCATCTCAGATTTCATGGGTTATTACATTAAACATAGTCGTTAATATATAATGTAACAAATAAAAATAAACTTAAAAAAGTAAAATTGAGAAGCGAACTGACTTAGTAATACTGTACATTTTAGTGTAGTTATATATCCTTACCCTTATACAGGCATCTGTGTATACCTCTATGGGATTTATACATGTATTTTTTATATTATTACTAAAGATAAAATAAATAAAAATAAATAAATAAATGTAGTGTGCCCACTGAAGTTGGAATTATATGGAAACCTTTCTTATTAATAATACACAGAAAATATTTGTTCTTCATAAACAGATCTGTGTTGTCTGAAACTTAAAATGAAATCATCACAATTTTTTTTCAACTGTATACGAGGTACGTCAAGAAATATGATTTTTTTTAAAGTAAGTTACCTTTAGTTTTGGAAATTAGGGAAATTGCTTTGAAAAATACTTAAAAAATGGAGAAAATTAACTTAATTAAAGAGTAAGAAAATAATTACTTTAAAAAACGACTTCAATTCATAACAAAAATGATACTAGTAGATATTTTAAACCAAAAAATATATGTACTAAAAAACTTTATTTGAAGTTGGTGCTAAGCATGAAAAATATGTTTAACCTTAAATTAAATTAATTATTAATTCATACCATTAAATGTTTAACAAACACAGTTTTACAGTATGTATATTTTATTGTTTAATATATCCACCTTAGTTATTTTTCACCTTCTATGGAGTCACATTTTTGTCATTGGAGTCGGTTCATTTTATTAAAGTTATTTATCACCATAAGTTTTAAAAACATGAATATGTTGCTACAATGTGTATTGCTCCATGAAAGAAATTGTAGAAATATTAAACAGACCATATTTTCGCTACAAAATCCACATTGATAAACCTCATACCCGTATTCCGTTTTTGTTACACAATAAAAATAAACGTTTCAAAGAAGACATTTTCAAATTGTTACCCATTAAAACTAATTTACGTTAATATAATTATTTAGTTATTGCGCAAAGTATGTTGAAAATAATAAAGATTAGTTTTTCCAAGAAAATTGTTAGAGAGTTTAGAATACCTTCGTGGAAGTCAATTTACAAGTTAAATGTTAAATATTTGTTTTTAAAATTCAATTTTCATTAACAACGGATTAGGAAAATTTGAAAGTTTGGGCAAATGCAAATACAAAAGTAAATTAAAATTTACAAGCTCCACTTTTGAACAAATTCCAAATCCCACAATTATTCAAAAAATCGTCTAATAACAAAAATTAATATTTTCATTAATTTCTAATCCTTGTTTTAGTTGTTTGTTAATTAATGTTAAGATGTAATTAGTACTGAAACTAATATTTACAAAAATTATTATTATCGAATTAAAAATATTTACATTTGAATTCAACTTTCTGTCTTATTAGAAGATCAATTGCAAATTATGCAACTTAAGTTTAAAACCTCATAAAACAATAAAAAATTGTTATTAACAACAAGAACGATTTAAAAAAGTGTTCACACTATGAACTTTTTTAAATTGAAAAAAATTAACGGCAAACTTACCTGGTGGATATTTAAACGGTTTCCTCATATCTAACAAAATTAAAATAAGAATAGTCGACACAACAAAACAAAACCAGAAAATCATTGCAGACACTTAATGCGGCTGGGAGTTTTCAAGAACTGCCTTTGCAGCTTATTGAGTGCGTGCTTTTTAAAGTCACTTCTGGTTCTCGGGTAAAGGCATAGCGTCGCCCATGTGAAGCATCGTAAGGATGTTTTTTGACCTGCTAACCTCTTTATTCAAACAGAAAGAAAAAATCTATTTATTTTTAAATAGTAGATGCTAGAGATACAATTTGACAATAGCGGAATACTTGAATCCATGTGTACTGGATAAAAATGACTGGTATGAAATGACAATAGAAAATAGTTATGAGTACAATATATATATATACCCTATTCAATAGAAATTTTTACATGACACAAAATTCAGCTGCAAACCGCTTACGCAGTTACGTAAATAGTTTATAAACAAAAACGAAAATAATTTTAACAGCAAACTATTAGTAAATTATTTCAGTATTAAAAATCTGTTTTTGTTTTTTTTTTGTGTAAAGTTATGACGCAAACATAATGCCGTAAATAGAAAAGTTATAGAGAATTACAAAATCTTCCAGATGAAAGTTCACAATGCTGATCCTGGAATTTAGCTCAGAAATAGCCCTTTTGGTGACAAAATTAATAGTAAAACAAAACCAACATCAATGTGTTCTAATGATAAAACATGACTAATGGACATAAAATTCAACATTTTTTATCGATGCGTTTTTGTTTTTTAATAAAAAAAAAACAGGAAAAATTGTTAACAATTTAGTTTTTTACCTTTTACACAAAATCCACCTACGGAACCGTGTTTGCTGCTATGGGCAATGTTGAACAGAAATGAAAAACCTACAATATGACCTACTATACGAGCAATTTTGTTTAATGGTTTCTTAGATAATGAAATCTTTACCCGAAATTCCAAAAAAATAAATAATCGCTTATATATTTTTGTTTTTTATAGCTGAAACATTCTTATTGACTGAAAGGATAGACCTTCTCATACCCAATTCAAGTTCTTAAAATAAATACTGTAACTCCGGTGGTTTTTGCAAAATTGTAGTCAATCCTATGGAAAACAAATTTTTTTGAAAGGCCATATTACATCACCGGATGACCCTATCATTATGAAGAAACCACCGATGGAAAGTAGAAGAGAAGAGAGACCTCTCACCTCAGTTTTTCAAAATATAAAAGTACAAATACGTATAAATACTGAGAAAATGTTGCTATTTTCTATAATTTTTCTGAACGAGTCCATTCAAAAAGGGGTGGTACATGTGTATCTACATCCTTATAATAAATAATCTTGATGCAAGTTTCAATTTTAAGCAGACACATATTTATATTTCTAGCATAATATGGATTTGCGTAACAAATTTGGCAAAATGATGGAGCAATAATTTTTAATATGCAAAAGACGTACTTATTTTAAATTTAAATAAAAAACGGAAATTTGCCTTCTCTATTCATTGATTTTTTAAAACATAAGTAAATAATAAGTAGGTTCGTTTGTTTACAATTTCAGTACATTTTATATTTTATTATTATATAGAAATTAAACGCTTATACAAGTTGAGAATTGTTAATAATAGGAAAAAAATGGTATTCTTCAATTAGTTAACAACGCAATTTTTATGTTGTTCAATTCAGGTTCCTGTTAAGAAATTTTTATTAACAAATACTAATTAATGACAAACCAAATTTCCCTAGATATATATGTTTTGATCTTTTATTGAAACACATACAAATGGAAAAATCGCTTGCAACAGCCTACGCATTTTGCATATAATGATTACTCCGTCATTATCATTTGTGGCTAAATGGAGTTTAGGTATTCTATTTTGCTACATTTATTAAATAAATCCATATTATCTGAGAAATATAAATATGTGTCTTCTTAAAATTAAAATTTGAGATTATTTATTTTTTATTTTATTTATTATTTATTTTAATTTAATATAGTAATTTTTTTAATGGACTCGTCCAAATAGTTTTTTATGGAATGGCCAAATATTTTCAAAATTTATATGTATTTATGCATTAAATTTTGAAAAAGTGAGATGAGGGATCTCTACATCAATTCTTCTATTTTCCAACGGCAGTTTATTCATAATGATAAGGACATAACAATGTAATAAAAGTTTCAATTTAATAAATGGCAACAGGTAAACATTAACTTCATAAACCAATAAAAAAGTTGACCAATATGAACTGTGATGAAAATACATGTAATAATACAATTTATCATAATTTCCATATTGTCAGTGCTCTGCTGGCTGTCTGCTGCAAGTTCGCCTTTTTAATGCAATATTTACTACCTTTTCCTAGTATCATAACTAAAATCCAAGATAGTCAAATTGAAGTGCATTTTATGAGCTTTCATCTTTAGCATATCCAGATCGGAGTAGCAAAGTTAATACGGGTCATGTTGCAAAATATCTCTCTAAATTATTTAAATTATCATTCTTCAAAAACTACTTATTCGACAGGATCAATCTTGAGCCCAGATAAACTTAACATCGAAAGCTATCATTATGTCGATGATTAATATTCCAGTGTTAGTTACCAGAATGTCATCAATCAAAAAAAAAACACTTTTTACGACTTTTTCTTAATTATGTCGGTTAAAAAATGATCCTATCGGGTTTCATAAAATATTGACCGCATTACGATCCGTTTAATACTTTTCATAATATAAACAATAATTTATATTTAAAAAAGAATCGACTTCAGCTGACTTAAAATAAAAATCGTTGAGAAACCGTGTGCAATCAATCAGTATTTTCAGACATATCTTCTTTTTTATATGATTTAAGGTACATTTCAATTGAAAATTTTAGCGTATTCTTATCTCTCGCTTATTCTCCCACGCTAATTTCTATTTTCCAAACATATTTTAACTTTTTTATTTGTTTTATTATTTGGACCACTTTCTATATAAGTAACAAATTCACTCTATATTGCTTCCACACTGTATATGCTTCTGTGTACTGGTCACCCCTATATAATTTATTGGTCTATCTATCGTTTTCTAAATCACCCTACAACTATAACTCAACTCAACACAATATTACAACGGTCCTGATATCTTTAAAACCACCCTGTATAGATATAAATCCTCTCCACACTATTGATTCTTTCTATTTTTCTATTGTTTAAATTATTCATGTATACCAATGATTTTAATTCGCCCCATATGTCTAGTATTCCATTTATGCAACTGCTCATGGTCTACCCTATATAACAAAATTCACCTATTTGAATCACATTTTAGGACAATAATTTTACTCTTACTATTTATTTCAACTACCCAGTATTTGCAACTGCTTCTAATTTTTTTTTAACCCATGTCTATAATTATACCCCGTCCTACGTCCTATAATTCAAATATCCTAACTGCTTATGCTGATATAACAAATTTTTCTTACACCCTGAATAACAATAATTCACCCGACCCTTACTTGAAAGACCTTGTCTAAGCAACTACTTATTTTCCAAACTAATTATTTTTTTAAAACCGCCCTGTATAGCTGCAATTATACTCCACCTTATATTTCATTCCATCCTGTGTATTCAACTGTTTCTGACAATTTTTAACGCCTTCTGTATAACTAATTATTCTCCATCCTATAACGCAAACACTCTGTATAACTATAGTTTTGCTCCACTCTTATTTCAAAAACCTTGTATATGCAACTACTTATTTGCTCCCAATGCAATATTTTTAGAACCACCCTGTATAAATAATTCAATCTAACTTATATTTCAACCATCATTGTATGCAACTGCTAATGTACCACCTAATATAACATGCACGCACGCATACAGATTCAATCGTATTCCACTCAGAAGAGATCACCGGAATAAAAAGTTTTCGTTTCAATTAGCTAATGGAATACTTCGTCTCTAAAATAAACTGACTTCAAAAATATCAAAATGAAAACTATTACAAAAACCCTGTATGACATACTTTCATGGCATATCTTGACATTTAAACTAGATATTTATGATGAAAATTCGACATTTGCCATGACGTTTAAAGTTTTTGTAAATATATTTTTCCGATTTTCAGAAAAATGGTATGTTTTACGTTATAGAAAAATATACGAAATCAAGCTGGAACATATCTTTATATAATACAATTTATAATATTCAAATTACGTGAGCAGTTTTAGAGAAAACAGTGAAGATTCATTGAAAATCGCTGAAATCTATTCCCTTATATATTTTTTTTCTGACTTTCTAGAAAACTGTTATATAACTCATGTTATAGCGAATCATATGGGACATTTGTGTAATGTTCCTTAATATAATGTAGTTTAAATCATCAAAATTGCCCAAGCCGTTTTTGAATAATCGCTCGTCATACATTAAAAAAACAAATTGTAGACGAATTGATAACCTCTTCCTTTTTGGAAGTCGGTTAAAAACAAAGAAAATCGTATGTTTGACATTTTTTATGATTTAAATAATTTGTTTCTACGATATTGCTGTTAAAATTTTGTCAATTATTCTCTAAAAATTATTACTGAAGTCATGATATAATTTTAATATAATATAATAAAATAAAATGACTTCAAATTTGCTCTATAGATTAGTCTAATAAGTATGTAAAATATTTGATAGAGGATCTTGTGTACTTGACAAGGCCGAGCCACCGCAGGGGGGAGGAGGGGAGGGGTTTAAACTCCGGAATTTTGGATTTTAAGACTCATTTTTACCAACTTATCACGTTTTTCATAAGAATAATTTTTATATTTATACAATTTTATATACCCTGTAATTACATAATAAAAATATAATACATGCAGTCCTAATCAGCACTTCATCAATCAAAAAGATTATCCAACCCTCCGAAAATAATTATCAAACCCACTCCGACAAGATTTTTTGCCTACTTGGTAGTTGATTTTATCTACTTTTTTTTGTTTAAATAATTATCAATTTGTACGTTTTTTTTTCTATTATTTTCCTTAAATTTTTACTGTTGCATTAATATTGTCTTATTAATAGTCTGTATTATTGGACAACAAAGCTTTATTTATTTTCTATTTATAATAGACATCTGGTAAGCTTATATAATTCCAGTTAAGAAACTTTTTCAGTGTCAGACAAATGTGCTATTTATAGGTTGTTTACTTAACAAGGCAATGCACATAAACATTCAGTTAGGCCTTCTACAAGGTTCTTACAAAAAATGGTCTTCTAGTTTGGCTCTTGTATAAATGATATACAGGGTGTTCTAAAAGGCAAAATATTCAAGGGGCGATTCTTGGGTTCATTTTATTATAAAAAAACTTACTAAGAATGTATGTATTTACTAATAAACTTCTTAATTTTTCAGATACAGAAAAAATATCTGTGAGTTCTTGTGCATATCTTTAAAAAAAAATTGATACACGACTTTTATGCATCAAGGTGGTATTTTCTGATCTACAAACAATTTTATTATTTCTATCAGTGGCGTCCGTAGAGGTTTTGCATTGAATATTTTTGGTGAAAAAAATGGTATGCAAGTGCTTTGGCTTTGCTGAGGTCATCAGTGATCCTGATTATTAGATTTATTATTGATTCGAAAATCATTAGTCCGTATTATATCTGAAGCAATTTTTAGCGATTTTACCCTGAAATAAAAAGATTTTTATTTTTTCAACCGATAGTCATGCTTCGGTCGAAAGAAAATCAAGAGTTAAAATTTGGTCAGAAATGAATTAAGATTTCAAAAATTAAGAAGACGTGTACCAAATTTCATAAATATCCCAGTTATTATAAAAAACGTTTTTTTTTCTGAAACCCTTACCACCATTTATCATAATAATTAAGACATATAGAACATAACTTGATGCAAAGTTTTTTTCACAAAATGAACCCAAGAATTCCCCCTTTAAATATTTGTTTTACTTTTGAAACACCCTGTACCTGCATTTTGAAAATTTGCGTGTACCTAAGCGGCTCAAAATAGAAGGACCATTGTTCCTTAATCCTTGCAAAGCATAAATGTATATTTCATAATATAGGGCTTTGTTAAATTCCTGATTGATTGAGTTCAATGTTCTGATATGATAATTCTATAAATAATGAAAGTTTGATTAGTAATAAATCAAATAAAACATTTTGTCAAATGATTCTATGAAATCTGTTAACTTATCCAAATCGAATTGACAAATTGATAACGATAAATTGATAAAAATTTACATGAAATACAACAAAAATAGATGATTAATGCATAGTAAAGTTATATTTCGAGTGCAGTGGGTGAGAAATATTGTTCAGAATGACTAGAAACCCCAAAATTTATTTGGTGAGATTATTTTTTTAAATAATATACATTTTTTAAATATTTGTTTATTTTATAATGGAAGTTGTCACTCTATAACTTACCCCCCCCCCATAGAGTGACTTTAGGGGGAAATTCACCAAACCCCAGATATCTTGAATATCAAAAGGGCTGTGGGAGCCCTTGCCAGGTTATCAGCCCCGTGGTTAGAGTCGTGGCAGTTTCCACATGAATTTTCTGACCGCCCGGGCTGTTCCTAAGAGAACAGCTTTCTGCATTAGTTGGTAAAGTCCCACTGTGTCTTTATTTGAAATTCCAAGTCGCTGTATTTGGCTATTTTTTCAGACTGCTTAATATTTATATTATTGTTGTTAGGGATTGCTATGTCAATTAAGGTTGTTTTTCTAGAAACTTTGACTACTAAAACTATATCTGGTCTATTGTGAGCAACAGCTCGATCGGTCATTATCATGCGGTCCCAGTACAGCTTGTATTTTCTGAAACAGATTGTGGTTTGTATACATACTATGGTTCTCTTACCGACTGCAATAGTTTAAGTTTCACTCTAGCTCCTGGTGTAGTATTTTTGCCATAACATCGTGTATTCTTTGTATTCAGTTGCAGCGAAAGCTTGACAACCTCCTTTGTATGCTGGATAGAGTCAGATGTTTGGCAACCGTACCTGCATCTATCGTTGTTAATAGATGGCTTTTTAACGATGTACTTTAGGTAGTTCTTAGTTGGAGTTACTTGATCTTGGATTGCCAATATAAAGCCTTCCGCTTCAGAAAACATATGGCCAGAGATCAACCAGTAGTTCGACGCTGAACTCTGGTAGATCAGAAAATTCTGCGAGCTTCTGGAAATGACTACGCAAATTAGAAATTTGTTGATCTAGTAGTTTGCTTATATCGGTCAATCCTCTCCCTACTTCATACCGTGGCAAAGTTGTACTCTTTAAATATTATTAAGGTTTTTATTTAAGTTAATTTATTTATTTGGGCTACTTGTTGTCTGTATAGAGTGTAAAGATGTTATAATCTGGAGTGGTTATCAATTAGTGGACTTAAGATCGTAAACTAGACTCAGTTAGTCTATTTTCTTGACAAAGTCATTAGTCGAAACGCATCGGACACTTAAAAAAAAAGTAAATTGTGAAAATTGCAATTGTAGTATCAGTTAATTATTACAAAAGTTAGAGCCCCCCTGTAGAGGCTGTATTTATTGACTGCTCTATGACGAATGAAATAAATATATAACAATAAAGACATTATAGCCTTTAATATATATGCTTTTGTAAGACAATATTGTAGTAATAATACCTTTGTATATTTCATTTATTCGAAATTCGAGTTCACCAGGCTCTATTATATACTACAAATTATGTGTCTATAATAATACCTACTATTATAGATGCATCTTTATTTTACCATCGGCCATATATACTAGAGAGAGATTATTTTCATTTGTTATTGACTAAAGAGGACTATTTTTTATGGAGTTGGATGTAGAGACGTAAATGAATGTGGCAAGTAATAAGCTATTTTGACTAAAATATATACGTAAAAATATTGATAAGTATATATATAATTAAAAAATTAAGTAGACATGTTTGAGCAACTGCTATCATCAAATTCCCTTAGAACCCCATCCCTCACGTCAAATTCCGTCACGCTAACTGATATCTCCCACCCCCTGTATGCTAACGTATTTTGGAATGATCCGTAATCAATATTTGCACAGTTCACTACTCCAATATAAACTTTCTTTGTGGTTCATAACAATTGATTAACACCAAATATAAATCTTCTTTATTTGCATTAACTTCTATAGCTGAATGTATGTGTCTTGTAGTGGTTTCACGTTCAAATCATAATAGATCTGGGTTATCGCAAGGATCCAATTTGAGGCCGCTGTTATTTCTTTTGTTCACAAATAATTTATATGATACAAAAGCAATATTTTGTTAATGACTGAACTATTTACTACAACAACTTATGTACATTTAAATTGTAAAAAAAAGCTCACTTTTATATGTTTGCTTAAGCTTGGCGAAAAATCTTCTGGGGTCAAGCCAAGAGGAGACGTTCAAATTTATGAACAGCTAAAGAAATATCACCTTCAACAAGGCTCACTTTTCGAGGATCCTCAATTTGTTCCTGGGAAAATTGATTTAGGCAAATATTCCCACAACGCAGTACAGTGGCTCAGACCGCGTGTAAGTCAAATAAATTAAGTGAACTTCTTTGAGACATGATTTGTTTTACACTGTTTTTTTTTCTTAACTCAAAGGACATTGTTGTAAATCCCCACTTTGCCATCAAAGGAAAGAGAAAGTGTGACATTAACCAAGGTGATCTGGGTGACTGTTGGTTTTTAGCAGCATTAGCTGACATCACTCAAGATGAAGAGCTGATAGATATTGTGGTACCACCAGGTCAAAGTTGTATAGACGATTATGCAGGAATATTCCATTTCAGGTAAGTTAATCTTTAATAAGTTGACTTGAATGTTTATGCTCCTTTTGTCTATTCAATGACCACAGATTCTGGCGTTATGGTAAATGGATAGATGTCGTAGTAGATGACAGACTTCCTACAGTAGATGGCAAGTTAATTTTTCTTCGACAGCTTCCCAATACCGATGAATTTTGGGCAGCTCTAACAGAAAAAGCATTTGCCAAGTAAGATTTTAGGACTAATTTCATCTAAAATTATAATGACAAATGTAATTTTTTATCTTGAATTATATATTTTCAATGTCGTAAGAGACATAACTATTCTGCCGGTTGATTAGGGTTTTCTTACCTCATTTCTTGCTTAAACTATATCTCTTCTGAACAAATACCTATTTTTCACCTCTTTTCATCTCGTTAAGGGTCGTATTTTTTCCGTTCTTGGACTTCGATCTATCTCTATACTAAATTTGAACAAAATCCGTCACACTTCCGCTTTTTTATAATAGTGGAGATATTCTAAAGTTTAACATGTTGCCTAAAGTTCCCCTTTTATATAAAAAAATCTCACTTAAAACCAAACTATTCCTTTTTTTCGGGTATTTTCGCTCGAAACGAGATATTTTCTCGCGATAAAAATATTCTATACAGTGCCAGTCAAAGCTCCCCTCCCCCCCTCTTTTAAACGGCTATACTAACACTAATGAAATTTGGTTGTTGGCTTCTCTACTAGTGGTAACAGATGAAGTAACAGTAATAGATGACGTTACAGAGCCACTGTGACAACTAATTTTAAATAAGACCTTATGCCAAGTGATAGCTCATTTGAATGGTATTGACAATGTCTACTCAGCTATTTTATTTTTGTTTGGGTTTAGGCCAATTTTGATGGATAAATTAAACCTTACTGATGACAAAAAATTGACATAACTGCCCAAATGGTAGTAAACCCTAATGCCTCTCAAGCTAAACTTGCGTGTATCTGTGAAGTTAGTCCAAGTACAGTGAATAGAATGTTGGTCAAAAAAAAATGTCATCTATATGAATAAAAATGATGCACCAACTGTCAACCGACCCCAACAGAAAACTGGAAAGTGTGGCAAAGAAAATTAAAAACCAACACTACACAAAAACCATTTGTTTTGGTGTGTAGTTTACTTTCCCTCAATGAAAATGTTGACACACAAGGGATATCATCTGAATATCATTCGTAAAAACATGCTCAATTTCCAGAAAAATGTATGTTTAGGCAGGCATTTTGAGAAATCCCATGCTGGACCGTTTTTTTTTTCAATGCAAACTTAACCGGTGACTTTAATCCGGAGATACAAAGATAAAAAAAGGTAATTGAGCCGCTAATCCTTGTAATTCTGAAAGATATTCCAGATGAATTCGGCAAATTGGAAATAACATTTCAACAAGATGGTGATCCTGCGCATTATTATGATGCAGTAAGACGTTAACTGGATAAAGAATATAGTGATAGGTGGATTGGACGGCGAGATCCCATAGAATGGCCAGATCTTCACCGGACCTGACACCATTAGATTTTTTCTGTAAGAGATACTTGAAATCCAAGGTTTATTGAAGAATGCGGACAGTTTCAAATTCGAAAGAAAACGACAAGAATTTACTAATAGAATCAATTTATGTCAGCTAGTAGTAGGAGCATATTTTGAACAGCTGTAAGAATTCGTTTAATTAATTACAGTGTAGGTAAATGAAACATCTTTGCTATTTAATATTAGTGGCCCCAGTGGCCTTTGATGTCATCTATTACTGTCGCGTCGCCTGGTCTGTTACCACCAGTAGAGAAGTGTACTTAGATAAGAGAGGTAGAAGGGATTTTTGACTGGAACTGTATATTAGCACAGGTACGAAAGTACCTCCACATTAAATTTTACTAAAATTCATCCAGTAGTTTTTACGTGATGCATTTACAGACAGAAAGAAAAAAATTTAAAAACTAATGTTTTGTGCACTAAATCACTGACTGCGTACAATAGTCACCAAAAATTTTCAAAAAATATTTCATGTGCAGCCACGACCGAAGCTGGATGCACTATGCAGACTGACATGCGTTTATTGATATATTCTAAGAATTAATTCGTAATGAATTAATGATATTAAGTTAATAACAGTATAACTTTAGGTTGCATGGTTCTTACAAAAAGATCGAGGGTGGTTTGATATCTGAGGCTCTGGTGGAAATGACTGGTGGACTAAATGAAACGTACTACAATATTTCATTTAACAAGGAAATTGATTATCTTAGCATAATCCAAATAGCGTTTAAAAAGAACTCGTACCTGGGATGTGGAATAATGGTAAGAACTCCAATCTTAAGGTTTGTTGTCAAGCAACATTCGTTATCGCTAACACTAACACATATATTTCGAATAATTTGAAGTTTCTGAATTTGTTTTCTTATTTTCATTTTCGGCATTTTGTCTGTAGTATATCGGTTAACGGACACCCTGAAAATATAACGCATTTTTTGATAAATGTATAGCATAGTGCCCGGGGCGCTGAGGATGGATTGATGAGAATTAATAAAAACAACAAGGTTTTTTATAATAATTACCTACTTTGGCTCCATATCCATTAATGGATGTCGTCGATCCCATTTATGCATTTTTTCTTTTTATATTATCTAACTTATTCTACTGATCATGACGCTCTCCATTGTCTAATGTTATGTAGCTGTGAAATATTGTTTCAGCAGGCTGCGATTTCAATTGTGGTCCAGCTGATCATCTCCAAGATTTCTTCATTTGTTTTTCTTACCCCACATGCACCTTAGAATTCTAGTAACAATGTGTTAGGATTCTTCTAAAATTCTTTGAAGTTGTGTCCAACGTTACATACTGATTACACATAGCATAGGTATTTATTACCAAAACAGATTGCCTACGGAACTGTAATCCTTTTGGTTAATATAAAGTTTGTAGTGTTGCATGTTTTTTTGCAATCGATGAAGCATGCCCAGCATTACAGTTTTGTTCTGGCTATAATAGCTCTGGATTAGGCTTTGAGTAGCAACTAGTGTTTCTCTCGTATTCAATCTCCGTTCAAATTATGGTGCAGATATCAATATCATTTTCGCTTTTGCTGGAATTCTACAGTAGATTAAATTTTAAATTTTTTCCATAGCTGGGTAAATTGAGATAGTCCTAAATTATCAGAGCTACAACTTGTTTTCTTAAATGTGTTGATATTTCGTCCTTATTTTATGTGTTGCATATAATAAGGTATTCTATCGATGTACCAAATCTACACTTTGACAATTTTTTTTATACAACTGTTTAGAGCGATAGCAGAGGAGAAAGACCAGACGGTTTAGTAACTCAACACGCGTACAGTATTATAGATGTTAGAGCCATTCAAGTCATGGGGAAAACTCAAAATTTGCTCAAATTGAGAAATCCGTGGGGTCAACATGAATGGACTGGTGATTGGAGTGACAAGTAATTTTCTTCAGTAATAAATTAACAGATATTAACGATGCATTTTCAGATCCAATCTTTGGAATACGGTTTCAGCAGCTACAAAACAGCAACTGCTTTCTGTCGCTGACGACGGAGAATTTTGGATGAGTTATCACGACTTTGTAAAAAACTTTGACTTTTTAGACATTTGCCATAAGAATCCAGATTTTTTCAGAATAGACGATTCAGCTCATTGGAAAACTTATATAACGAACTGCGCTTGGGTAGTTGGTGTCAATAATGGCGGTGGGCCAAAAAGTGCTGGTTAGTACCTTGAAGAGGAGCTATGTTTACATTTATTTTTATCAAACCATGGAGACATTTTAATGAATAACTGACATTTAGGGATTATTTTACTTATAAATAATAACTGAAAATCATATGGCCTGCATTACTTTACCGTTTCTTATAATTTATTTGTCGATATTTTCCTCAATATTGTTTTTTTAAACAAGAATTCTTTTAATGCTCGAAATTTCGAAACTTGCTCGGGTTATCAAAAGTCTTCCCTACAGCTAAACTCGGTTCAGATTTCATTTACGCCCGATATAAACAAACCACTCGGTAAGGATTTGTATTTCTATTGGCCAATCGGTGGCATTATACCGTCACAGCCAACAGCACTGCTTGTTCTATAGTCGAATACACGTGCGTTTGTTTAAATCAGGCGCAAATTAAATCTGAATCTAGTAGTCCATGAAATTCATTGCAGAAGTGACAGTAGTTGTCAAAATAAGTTATTAGTTTTTTTTATTTTAACGTAAAAGATTGTATTGAAGTTTTTGACCTTTTTAACAATGTTCATCCGAATACACAAATATCCCGTTCAGTAGTGACGAAAACTTTGCGAAGGTACGACACAAGTGGAACAGTTAGCAATTTACCAAAAAGTGGATGGTTAAAAAGTGCAAGTAATGAAGGTGTAACTCAAAATATAAAAAATTTTACCCATTCCCCCCCTTATCTCCGAAACCATAAGCTGACAAATTTTGAAAAACTGGAAGTATAGCCCCTCACCTGAACTTTAATATTCATTTTGGGGGGCAAATTATAGAATTAAATGGAAAATAAAAAATTATAATTGTTTCTAACGGGTCATGTTATATATCAAATCCCAGGGTTCATTATGACGAATAGGTACAAATATATATTTTTTATTTTTTGAAATGAATATTTTAAAATATATTAAAAAAATATTTGAAAAAATTCCCCTTTCTCCCCGTTATTCCCCAAACTCTAAGACCTCATTTTTTTGTTTATAGGAAAAATATGAAAAAAATACCTAATTCTATTATTTGGCCTCCAAATAATAGAATTAAACGGAAAATAAATTACTAGAAAACACCCATAGTAATTTTAGGGACAAATTATACAATTAAATGGAAAATAAAGATTCAATTTTCAAACGCATCATGTAATATATCAGATAAAAGGCTCATTATGTGAATTACAAATATATCATATTTTTAAAAGATATTAAAAATATTAAACTTCGACTTAATTCCCACTTTAGAAACTACACTATTTAAAATTTGAAAACTATATTTTATTTATATTTTTAAATAATTTGAATAACAGATTTAATAATTTATAATTTAAACTTTGACCTATTTTGCCGTTTTTCTTCCAATCTACAGAGCCTCAAAACTCAGACAGTAGATTATAAAAGGCATTTATTAGTAAAATAAAACTCTAATGTTACTTTTTGGGGGCCAAATTAGAAAATTAAATACATATGTATTGTGATAAAAATCAAGCGAATCCTAAAGCAGATAAAATAAAAAGTCTATGTGTGGAAAATCAAAGGGTATATTTTTTATAAATTTAAAACGCTTCCTTTAAAAGATATAAGGGTAAGCATAAGAAAGTGCACTCATTCCCTGCTTGTCTGAAACTGGAATATTCGAATCTTGAAGGTGGTATGGAATCCTAAGTATGCGAGTCCAACTCGCATTTGACCAAATTATTTTATTATTTAAAAACTTACTTGCACAAATTTTCAGTTCAAATCATGTCAAGCTTGGCATAAGACTTTGCTATTAAATTTTGTCATTTAAAAGTCGATTTTGACAGAGATTGGTTGTGACATGTTTATGTTTTAGGATTTTCACTTAACCCACAATTCATTTTGAAAATAAACGGACCACAAAATCATAAAAATCGAATCATAGTAGCTGTACTCCAAAAGTTTCGACGTGAGCAAGATTTGGAGAATTTATCCATTGGATTTGCAATTTACAAGGTAATTAAAAATTATATATTATATTGTCAACGCCAAATTAATATTGACCCCGAATTTTTCTGAGAGACGCAACATTTATCTTTTTTGGTACGTCTTTCCATTCAAAATTAAAAATCTCTTGTTCCATTTTATCGAAAAATAGGTGTAATGCAATTATTAACTATGAACAGTGATTTCAAATAGATATTGGCTTTTTTCAGTAGATTTCGCTTCGCTTAAAAATTAATAGACTTTTGCTAAAATAAATTTGGAAAATGACCATTGTGGAAAATGAGTTCAATGCTTATGAATAATTCTTTTTGACAGAAAGTTTGACACATGAATGTAAATATGCATTCAAACCCGAGTACTTATGAATTAATTTTTTTAATTCTTGTAATTTTTTATTTTTTATGACATTTTCGATATTTTTGACCTGAATTTTTTTGTATTTCTTCACAATTTTGATGTTTTTTTAAATATTTTACATTTTTTTGTATTAGATATTTTTGCATTTTATTAACATTTTTTAAAATATCCTCCATTTCTAATATAATAGTAACCATTCAGTTCTCTATTTTTTTTTCTCTTGTACGGTATTTGTTTCTTTATTGAATGAAGCAAATAACACCATAAGTATTCTACTGCATCGGTAGATTGCCTTGCCCTGAAAGGATTCTAAAATCTACAGAAGCAAATACCGCAAAATCTTTACCCTATTGTTTTTCAAATCATAAATACTACAAATTATTTTTAGTTAAATACTGAGTCACTAACAGGCAGGCTGGGTTCTTCAGCATTTCAAATTAAAGATGCAGTATATGTCTGCAAGCCAGAGCCTCAGCATCAGATCACTGGACATGTGGATTTACCAAATGGCACATACTGTTTGATTCCATTCACTCTAGATATCAAGGAAAATTGCAATTTTCTTTTAAGAATATATGCCGAAATTGATTTTGATCTTGGGTAAGCAACCAACACTTTTATCACAATTGTTATACCCACACTGTGCAGTTAATATTCTGCCGGTTGATTGTACCAAATATTGACATCTGATTGTTTGGCAAAATCTACTTCGTAAGATGCCCCCGAATAAAAATTAATATGCTGTTACGTCTGACTTGGTCACAACTTTTGTAACAAATTGCTAAAATGAGCCGCTCAAGCCGAATATTTTAAGGATTTTTTGGTCCACCCTAAACAAATAAAGGCTCTATCTATACAGCATGAAATAAACTAAGAAATGGTTGACTGAAACCCTTCACAGAGACAAAATGTCTCCTGAAATATTTCATGAGACTTTAGAAAAATATTTCATGAATTATTACAGAATTATTTCATGAAATAGGAAAATAGGAATATTTCAGAAATATTTTGGATATAAAATATTTGAGAACTTTTTAAACTATTTCACTCAAATATATTGGAAATATTCATATTCCCACGATTAAAAATCTTTTGGAATATTACATGAAATATTTTTAAAAATTCGAATATTTCACAATATTTCAAAACAAACGTGAAATGTTATAAAAATGTTTTTAAACATTTTACTAGAACTAGCTGTCGCCCAGTGGTCGAAATTCGACCACTTGTGTTAATATCTCTGCCAGGTTAAGTAACCTGAAAATTTTGTCGTGACATTCTAACCTAGGACTTTAGGGAGAACAGCAATTACACCGAACGGATCCAGATTCGGAACCTCTGTGTGATAGTTTCCTCGAAAATCCTAGATGTCGGTCTTACATCTCGCTTCTACAAATAAGTAATGAAATTCAAGTTTTTTTTCAGATATAAGTCATAGGACTTTATTTGTGTTCAAATTCGTAATTCTTAATTTTATATGACAACAATTCAACCGCTAGTGGGCTACCCTACTTATTTATTTTTTCTAACCTCCCTGTATAGCTATAATTGCACTCAATTCTCTAACATTTATTAAAATCCTCATTATAATAATTCCATCTCATTATATATTTCCACCACCCTGTATATGCAACTCCTCATGGAACACGCATAATATTTTTAACATTTTTGAAGCACCCGGTAAATCATTCTGTATATGCCACTGCCTATGAGCCACCGTATTTACTCTTTTTGTTTATGAAATTGTTAACTATCTTCTGTAACTATAATTCTACTCCGACCTATATTCCAATCATCATATATATGGAACTCTTCGTGGGCTACTCTATAAATCATTTCCTTTTTTAACATTATTTTATCATCATCCTGTATATCTGTAATTCCTCTCACCCTATATTTCATCTTCTCTATATATACAACTGCTTATGGGTTACGAAGTGTTGCATTTCCATTTCCGCCACCCTGTGTATGCATCTCTGTATAATATTTTTTGCACCACCCTGTATAACTGTAATTCTACTGCACCTTCTATTCCAAGAACCCTGTAAATTCAAACGCTAATGGGCTTCACTCTGTAATTATTTTATTAGTTATAATTGCACTCTACTCTATATTTTAAACACCCTATATATGCAACTGCTTATGTGCCACCCACGAAAAAATGATTTCTAACATATCTGGAATCGCCCTATATAATTATAATATACGATTACTTTACCACTAAACAATAACAACGCTTGCATTCCACTTCCAGAAGTATATACTCTAAGTATATAACAGCATTGGTCCCTCTATATATAATTACTCGATGTTTTGAGTCTGGCGGCCGCGGCACATTCAGTTGTTTGGCGTTGACATTATGGACGTAAATAATGAATTCTTATTATATTTTATTTAATGAATGAACCAATATTATAAATTATTATTAGCACTCTGCACTGAAGGTCGTCAGTAGCTACTAAACAAAACAAAATCGGTTGAGAGGCAGAGGAGAAAATGGTACCTAACCCTTTTGTCTTTGTCTATCTATGTATAGATTATTGTAATAAGTGTGTAAATTTACAAGGAAGTTAAACATAATTCCATAAATAAAACAAATTTGGAGAATATGGTACCTAATCGTTTTATCTGTGCCTATTTATATATAGATATATTTTAATTACTTTATATCTGCAACAAGAAATCTCTTGAAATATATTATCAAATATTTTGTAATAAAACAAATGAGATATTAAACATATTTCATACTGTATGGTAATTAATGTATCTGTAAAATTGAAAGGTTCCGAAATATACATGATTTAGGTTTGGAAAACCTAAAAACATGATAACTAATTAGAAAGTATAGGGTTTATAAGTATTGTTGTTTAATTGTTAATTATACTCTCACTCCACAAGACTATACTATCTATAGGCTCGTCAAAAATTTTCTTTTTCTTTTCTTTTTTATTTACTCATCTTTCATAATCATTTTTACATTTCTGCTCTAAAAGGTTCTGATACTGTTTTGCCTTTTCCAAAATTTCTTTAGGTGATTAATGAAATATACGAATGTCGGCACTGTGGGAAAAATTAGCTAGCTAGCCCATACTTACTAAAAGTCGCCTAAATGGATGGAGCATATCAGGAAAATTCTGTTTATCTAGATTAAAATATGCATTTAATACACTAGGTACTAACTCAAATAAATATCGTCAAAAAGCTCTAGGTTGGATGCCCCCTCCTGAAAAACGATATATGGTTACATATAATTTAGCACAACCGATTTTCAACAACAAAACGGTAATATTTTTTCTTTGAAATATCAAAACTTGATTTTTGTTGCTTCTACTTGAGAAGTCAGGATTTCCACAAGTGTTTTATTACTATAGACAATTTCCTTAATGATCTCAACAATCCTTTTTAATAGAGTTAGTATTCTGGAAATTTAGTGGTTATCACATTACGAAAAGCTAATATAAACTATTAAACATTTTTTAGGGAACAAGATGACAATGTAACACTGTTAGAATCTAATGAGGTAAGTTTCTGTCTTAAATTTTAAATTATTTCTAATAGTTTCTACTAGGGTCCAACTACCAAAAAAGCCAGAGTTGAATCGGATGCACCAAAACTGACAAAAACCCTCCAGAAAATATTCGATGGTCATGGAAAGAAAGAAATCGGTTGGATGGATTTAAAAGCTATTTTAGATGACCTAGTTAAGCCAGGTAAACTATAAATTATGTTAAAATAACTAGTGGAATGTGTAGAGTGCTATTTATACCAGGTAGGGATTAAATCGGCACAAATATATAACAAAGTAGATAATCAATGTTGATAACCAATCACCGTAAAAGTTACTTAAGGCCATCTATCAACATCTATCATCACAAACTTATTACAACAATTATGTTACTTAATTAAGAGAGCTCAATGTGATCATTTAAAGACAGATTTTTAGAGTACGGTTTTCCGATAGGGAATTTGCCACCCCCATTTCACCCCTTGAAGAAAAATAACCATTGGTCATCAAAAATATTTCTGCTAAATTTCAATTAAATCATCCTACTCCCCGCTCTCCCCATTTCCCCCCTTAAATGATGAATGTTCAAAAATCCTTTCTTACCTAATTATGTATCAACTGCCTATCTGCCAAATTTTAGCTTCATGAATACGATATATCTACATAATCAATACAAACCCTTTTCGGAGTAGAAATATAGAAACATACTTTAATATTGATCTAACAAAACTAATTACTTTGTTTTCTATAACTAGATTAATTCACATATTATGTGACCTGTTCCGATGCTGATGCGACATTTTCAAACGTATACAAATCAATGGAAATTAAACAACTCAACCATTTTAAACTTTAGTAAAAGTTAAGTAACTAAAGGTATGACCTGAACAAAGCAAAAGTGGATTATGAAATGAAAAATAAATACAAAAAATGAAAACGAAATGTTTAATAATAGACGGAAAACCATTCTAAATCAACTATTATGAGAGATAACTTGATGAAGTAACAAACTCGGAGAATTTTTGTGAAATTTATAAATTTAATTAAAATAAATAATTTCTGTTATAATTTAAAATTATAGTGTTTTCAAGTGAAGGGAAAGTGTGCCCCGTTTTTTATTATCTATAAGAACAGTAATGCTCAGAGTATATGGTAGAAAAATTTGTTGTATTCATTCCAAGATAGAAGCTGTTACAATCCGAACATGTAAGCTTATAATCCCCTGACCTGTTGCATATATTTTCTTTGTCTGTAACATTAAATAATAAGTTTGATAATTGAAATTGTGATTTAAAACCGACTTTTATACCTTTAGAAGACAAAATTCTGGCGAAATGTATTTTACTGGGCCCGTATTCTTAACAAAGGGATAAATACTTTGATAGGTTAGTTGAAGCCAGAAATTAAGACTCAACTAAAGCTATTATTAACGGCTAAAAAACAAATTTTATTTAATTCTTATCTGAGTTCGTCCTTTGACTTGGGTTCAAAAAATGTTGTATGAATCGTATTTTTAAATGCGGATAATTTATGATTTAGCAGACGAAAAGATGAATAGTGAATAGTTTTTACGACTTATAAGTGTTAGGTCCAAGAAGTTGAGTTTATTCATTTATAGATTTACTATTAGGGTGTAACATTAATAAAACATAGAAAATGTGTTATTGTCTTGAAGAGCCTATAAAATAAATTAAGATGTCAACATATCTATGCTAGAAACATATATATTTTTTATTAGGTCGATCTGTACGTATGTATCTATGTAACGGAAACTTTCAACGTAATTTTCACCAACTTAAAGAAGTCCAATTAAGTTGAATTTTCCCGTTTGTTGTCATTTTGCCACTGTTTTTGCCCAAATACAAATTCGTCTATGAACTACTGCCATCCAGTTGGCATTAGTAGAACTTGCTGTAATGAAATGGAAAGGTTCGCAAACATAAAGTAAACTTTTTAATATAAATACTAAAGACATGCTTATGAGACTATAAACTTAGAAAATAATTATAGTTTAAAAAACTAAAAAAATACGATTTAGTAGCAAACCGTATTATAAAGCAGAAAATAATTTTTAATTATGAACAATTTATGATTAATTACCTCAAAATAAAAATATAATAAAATTTAAGTTATTAACAGAATAATTCGATTCAGAGTAAAAAGCGTGGGGTGCCTGAAATATTAAATTTTACAATTATTCTATTGGCAAGTATTTATGAGAGCAGAGTTATACAAATATAGTGAAATGCACCCCACGCTTTTTACTCTGAATCGAATTATTCTGTTAATAACTTAAATTTTATTATATTTTTATTTTGAGGTAATTAATCATGATTGGATAATTTTTTTGATTGGTGATGGACTGATTAGGACTGCAAAATGTATATTTTGGTTCATGTGTTTCAAGAATATATAAAATAACATAAATATAAAATATATTCTGTGCAAAACATGATTTATTGGATAAAATTGAATCTTGAAACCAAACATTCCAAAATTTCGGGCTTGACTATTACATTAAAAATAGTCGGCCTGAGGTTTAAAGCCATAGAAGTGACCTTCTTCTAGGCTCTTGGAATAAAGATTACTTCATTTTAATATTAAATTCACTAACTTTAAGGCTCTTGGAGGTGTGATCGCCCCCATCGCCCTCCCCTTTCTTTGGCAGTGAGTACCTATATTTACTATTAAATTGACATTAATTTTATCTAAGGCTAACTTTATTTCTTTATGTAAACCAAGATTAAGATGACAGTTATTCAAAATATTTGCAAATAGTGGTAAGTATTTATTGGTTAAAATATTAGGAAACATGTTATTAACGCCAATAAATACTAATAATTCATTTTTTACTATATCTAAGTTCTTTATTGATGTGAGATAGAATTGAGAAAACAAAGTAATTGGTTTTATTTGATCATTATGTTTTCTATCACCCTCTAATTGTTAATTATAAACAATAATTCTGCAAGGCTTGAAGCAGACCGGACGACACAATAAAAAGATACCTAAAAAATACCCCTACCCTTATTTCACGCCCTATGTTTTTCCTGTATAATTAATTGTCTATAATATACCCAAATTCATAATAATCCATACAGCGGTTTAGGCTGTAATATTAGTTAGTATACTTGCCTTTCTATTTACCTGTTTTTGTTTCAGAAGGTAAAGAGTTTTCCAAGGAGATTTGCAAAAGTATGTTGGCAATGGCAGATACAACTATGTCAGGAAAGCTAAACTACCACGAATTCTATTCATTATATAACATCATAGGCATATGGCGGGTAAAACGCAAAACGTATATAAGAATTTCCAAACTATTAATTTGTTTTAGGGTATTTTCAAAACGTACGACAAAGACAATTCTAGAGGTATATGCGCTGCAGAACTGAAAGAAGCGCTCAAGAAGGCACACATTAAAGTGAACAACAGGATATTACAAATACTACTGTTGCGATATGGAAACGAAAATAGCCAGTTGGAAATGGAAGATTTTCTAGAATGCTGCATTAAACTGAACCATATGATCGGTAAGAAAATGTAGTTTGGTGTTGTTTGTTTTAGTAAAAAAGTTTTTTTATCAATGCAGCTCTGTATCAGGTAAAAGGCATTAAAGAAATCGGGCTTACGGATTGGCTGGCTAATATTCTTTACTCTTAAGGAAACACAAATGAATAGGTAATAATTATTTAAAGTATTATTCTAAAATAAATATCCTTAAAGTAATCGTTGTTTTCTTTTTAACCGACTTCAAAAAGAATGTTCTTAATTTGTCGGTATGTGTTCTTTTATATGTGTTCAAAAATTACTCGAAACTGGCTGAAGGAATTTGGATCGTTTAAAGTGGATTCTGTTAAGGAGGATCCTGAAAAGATGCCATAGTTTTTTCTATGCTATAGTTTATATTGTTTTTAGAAAATTGGGAAAGACTTTTTAACGGATTTTCTTATATATACATTCGGAACCTGAAATGTAATAAATTCAAAAGAGATTGGAATTAAATAAATCATAAAGTCATTAAATCAATTTCAATATGGTCTCTATAACAATGTGTCGACACAAGTTGAAATCGAAAAGAAAATGGAGGTTTTCTGTCGTCAAATACAATGTGGAAAAGCTAAATGGAATAAATTCGATAACGAATAAAGCAGGTCGTGTTGGGAAAACGCTTGGACACGTCAAATTGTATTTTTAAATGCGCATTTTTTCAACTTTAATATATATATATATATATATATATATATATATATATATATATATATGTATATAATTTGCCGCGTGTATCCTAAGGAACAATTAGCAAAATAGAAAAGCAGTTTCTTGACCTTGGTAAAGCAAGACAGATAAATAAACTAGGTAATGTAAAGTAAAATTGGATATTATGCTTAAGTTTCAAGAAAACCCACAAAATTCTGATCGAAAAGTAGCATCACTGTTCAACGTTAGCCACATATCAATTTATCGAGTATTAAAAGAAAGTAAAATGCATCCCTATAAAATGAAGCCGACTTATGGAAGACGATTTCGATAGGAGAACGTATTTTTGTAAACAAATGATGGTATGGTTAGATAAAAATGTGATCCAATTAGATGTTTTCTTCACTGATGAGAGCACATTTACACTTCACGGTCGTGTTAATCGTCAGAATTGCAGCTATTGGTCTAATGAGAACTCTCAGTGGATACTGGATGACAATAATTGTTGGAAATCATATCGTAGGTTCCCTTTTCAGTAATGGCAACTTGAATGGAGATAATTTAGAACTGCTTCAAAATAATGTCGTGCCAACTTTGACAAACTTATATTCTGATCCCACAAGTTCCTGCCAATACTATATGGTTTCAGCAAGATGGAGCACTACCCCATTACGAAAAAAATTTTGTCAAGGCGGTGGATTGGGAAGCGCCAATAGAATGGCCAGCACGATCTTCTGATTTGATGCCATTCGACTACTTTTTGCGGGGATATGTCAAAAGTACTGTATACAAACAGTGATGGATTTACACTAGGGGCAGTCGGGGCTAGCGCCCAGGGCGGCAAATTTTCTAGGGCGGCAAAATTTGGAAAGAGAACAAAATTTCTACACAATATATAATTAACTAATTCTTTTAAATAAACATTTTATCTTTCAAAAAACATAATTTATGCATTATGTATCAAATTAAAATTTTGTATATTATAATATAGGAAATTTAAGTGAAAACTATTCAAACAGTTTCATTAATTTATATCCATAAAGGTTTGAAAAAATAAAAGTTGATATTTTTATTTTTTTGAATTGGTAATTTATGTATTTTTTTTAATTAAAAACATTTTCAAATTACGTATGTCTTTCTAATAACAAAAACTTTAATTGATCAATGAATTTTTCTAAAATTGGAGAATTATTCAATAACACTAATTAATTTTAATTTAAAAGAACAATTTTATATTTTCGAGTCAAATCAACTGTCAACTACACCTGCTGCCACCTACAGACTGTAGGCTACAGTCAGTATACAAATATAACTAGGTTCCTGCGATACAGTTTCTTTCATATTTGACGTTTAGATGAATCTAACCTGCAAGAACTTTTAATTTTGTTGAGCATAAATCTGAGATTAATTGTTGAATATGGCTGATGGACGCAAACAATTTAGTGGATATGAGTACCGAAAACGTGCTTTGGACAAAAGTAAAAAGGAACAAGAGGCTTTGAGTAAAACTCCTAAGTTGGATGATTTTTTTAAAAAGAAAGAATGTGTAGTCCAGCTTAGCTATTCTATGCATAGAATCCGATGTGCTTCAACGTTTAGATTGTGAAGATTTAATCGACCAGTTTGCAATTCAAAAAGTTAGGTGAGTTTGCCTGTGAAAAAAATAATGCAATACTAATATAAGTCGTTCTTAGTGCAAAAATTATACTTCTAAGAAAAATACAAATATTTTTTATATTACTATTGTATATAATAAATAATATATAATATATGAGGAAATAAAAAATAAATATAAATAAAACATAATGTATAATAAATAATACATAATAAATTTCCTGCAATTGATTAGTTATTCTAATTCTTAAAAAATAAGATATCAAAGCTATTAAAATAAAATTTAAGTCATAGGGCGGCATTTTGTTCAGTGCCCCAGGGTGGCACAAATGTAAATCCGGCCCTGTATACAAACCTATACCCCTTAACTTGGGTGACCTAAAAAGACGAATCACGCTTGCGATTAGATCAGTCAGGCCGCCTATATGTACCCTAAGTGGTGAAACAAGAGTTGGAATCGGAAACTGACATTCATAAGAACTTCCTTGAACCGTCACTGTACAATTAATCTAATTTACTCTGCATATGATACAAAAATCTACCTCTAAATCTAGAGATTAAGGTGAACAGAAACATTACAGCATTAAGCGAGACGTTCCGTTGAAGCACGCCGTCTTATGTAACGTTTGCCATGAGACACTTCAGATAAGCCTCGCCGTCTATATCCCAACGGTGAAGCATCACGTTAATGCCACACTTTTCACAACGTCTAAATCTAGTGTTGGAATCGGAAACTGGCATTCATAAGAACTTCCTCGAACTGTCACTGTTCAATTAATTTTGGAATTGTCACTGTTCAATTACTCTATAACTTACTTTGCATATCACACAAGAATCTACTTCTAATTTTCTAAATCTACAGGTTTAGGGGACTTGAAACATTAGAGCATTAAACGAGACGGTCCATTGAAGCGCGGGGCCTTATGTAACTTTTGCCACGAGACACTTCAGATATGCCTAGCCGTCTATATGTATCCCCACGGTGAGGCATCATTAATGTCACACCTTGCTCAACGTGTTAATCGAGAGTTGGAATCGGAAATTGGCATTCATATGAACTTCCTCGAACCGTCACTGTTCAATTAATCTAATTTACTCTGCATATCATGCAAGAATCTACCTTTAAATCTACAGGTTTAGGTGAACAGAAAGATTACAGCATTAAAGAAAAACGTTCCGTTGAAGCACGACATCTTGTGTAACGTTAATTTATAATATTGGTTCATTCATTAAATAAAATATAATAAAATCTCATTATTTACGTTCATACTGTCAACGACAAAAAACTGACAGTGCCGCCGCCGCCTTACGGTTAAAAGTCAAAACACTGAGTAATTATATATGGAGGGGGCGATCGTTAGATAGTGTTATATTCTTAGAGCATGTACTTCTGGAAGTGGCATGCAAGCGTTGTTATTGTTTAGTGGTAAAATAGTCAATGTAGTATATCAGTATTGATTTTTCGGACGCGTTGCAGTAACTTTCATATTAAATATTGTCTTTTAATGTGAATTTAATTATTTGATTAATATATTATTATCACAACCTTCCCGAAGGTGTTGTGTAAAAAATTGTCAGACAGCGGACAATAGAGAATGTATTAAATATTTAAGTTCTTCTAGGGTTGTTGGTCCTCTCTTTTCTTTAATATTCCTGAACTTGATTGAAATCGCAAATGAAGAAAACTTTTAGGTTGCAAAGAACAATCATTCAATTATTATATCGAATATTTTGCCAGGAGCGGTTCCAGCCAAAAATTTGGGGGGGTCATTCATTTGTCAAAAATATTTCATATACTGTTATTTGATTACATTTTTATTTTATTTTTATTTCAATAGATTTGTCAATAGGAGTGAACAATTTTGGTCATTACATCTACTTCTCCGATTTCTCCACAACCCTGTTTCTTATAAAAATATACTTTTTACAATTTCATGAAATAGGGTCGAATTTCGACCACTAGTTAATCTAATTTAGTCGTATTTCATGCAAGAATCTACTTGTAAATCTACATTTGAGAATACTGAAGAATAATATTTCTGTTTTTTAATTTTAATTAATTTAATAGTATTATTAGCAATAATTTATAAATTAGGAGTTATTTATTTATTTATTTATTCTCTTTACAAACACCAAATAGGTACTTACATGTGAAGGGTTAAACAGTACACAAGTATTTGACAATGTCACAGACATGCCAATATCATGAAGGGATTGCATCCTGATGCAGCAATAATATGCGCCTAAGCTCACCAAATTTGATGTTAAATCGGTCAGGAACTATGTTATTGGACAGCATATCATTGCAGACACTGAGTAGATAAGTGACGGGCGAAGGGCTTCCGTTGTTAATGTAGAAGAGATTAGATGAGAATAGTCTTAAGCTAATTTTGGGGACCCTAAACTTAACGCTATTGATCAAGCCACAATCGAAATATTTTCTGTTATTTAGAATGTTATATATAAAGATAACAGCATGGGTCTTTCTCCTCGTACTCAAAGAACAGAGATGGAAGGTTGCCAACATTGATCTATAAGATACCATCAAGGGATATATGCCATTCTCTTTGATATAGAGATAGCGCAGAAAACGTTTTTGAACTTTTTCAATTTCGTTACTTTGGGTGTAACAATTTGGTGACCAAATGTTAGAGACATACTCAAGGTGAGGCCTCACCATAGATGTATAAAGTCTTATGGTTGTTTTTACACTCAAATTTTGGCTATTACGTATGACAAATCCAAGAACTTTGTATGCTTTGTTTATCAGGTAGCTGAAATGGGTATTGAATTTGAAGTTATCTTGAAAGACTACCCCCAGATCTTTAACCTCTTTACACCTCTTAACCTTACAATTGCCAATGTAATAGTCTTCCATAGATATATTGACTTTTCGGGAGAAGGAAACAACACAACATTTTTGGGTATTAACAAACATTTTGTTTTCTCTAAACCAATTAAGCGCCAAATTTAAGTCGTTTTGAAGTGCAACAACATCATTTATGCCATTAATGGGTTTAAATAGTTTGAAATCATCAGCAAACAACAACCCAACGCAGGTCTTCAGGCTATTGGGTAAGTCATTGATAAAAATCAAAAACAAGAGAGGACCCAAGATGCTACCCTGGGGTACTCCTGAGGTGGCAATATAATGACGGGAGAAGACAGTACCTATCTTTACCCTTTGGGTTCGTGCGAGTAAGTATGAAGTTATGAATGACGATACTTTACTTGAAAAACCAAGAACCGACAGTTTTTTTATCAAGACACTGAAATCCACCTTATCTTATGCATTCGCACAATCTGTGTATATGACATCCAGCTATTGTTTGTTTAGAATTGCCTCCGATACATATTCAGAGAAGATACAGAGATTTGTAACTGTTGACTTGTTAGGAAGAAAATCATGTTGGTATTTTGAAATTTTGTCAGCTATGTGGGTAAGTATGAAGTTATATATAATTTTTTCAAATATTTTAGCTAAGCTGTTTAATAAGCTGATAGGTCGATAGTCATGAATATTTTCCCTCCGCCCCTTTTTGAGAATTGGGGTTACAATTGCTTCTTTAAACTTATCAGGAAACCATCGCTGCTTTAGAGCTAGATTAAAGATATATTTTAGAGGAGTAACCAACAGATCGGCACACCCCTTATATTGTGTATAACTCAAATTTAGACCCAAAAATTAACAGGTAGGTAAGAAAGTGAGCATTTAGACGGCTAACAATCTGCTGCCAAGCTTACAACATTAAAGCGAGCTGTTCTGTTGAACCACCCCGTTTTATGTAACGTTTGCCATGCGACACATTAGAGATCTCCTGCCGTCTATACAAAAACAAAGCAACCACTAATTAAATCACGTAAACACAAATTGTAATTATTGAAACGTTCGGATAGGTCTGGTCTATTTCAGCACAGCTCGGTTTCTCCGTGCGGCGTACGAGAATCAGCCCATTACTCCATATAGTTGCATTAACTATCTATTATTTCACGTGCTAAGCGTGTTATATCGTATCTCATAGAAACTCTATAAGTTTCACCGTGCGCTAGCCGAAGTGCACGGTGAAAACTTCTTTCAAGCGAATATAGGTCTTAATATAGGTTTGGATTAGAGCCTAAATTGTTTTTTGAACAATTCGTTGTTATTGAAATTATATTTATTAAACATTTTGTGTTGATTTTTAACCTTACGTCACTGTTCAATTAATCTAATTTACTCTGTATATCATGCATAATCTACTTCTAAATTTGGACGTTGAGGTGAACAGAAACAAGTAATTGGGTTTTATGGTAATTTTTTATTAATAATATTGTTATTTTGATTGTATATAAATACATATAACAAATTATATGCCGTGTCATTCATTATGTATAGTTCGCTGACTTTTAAACAAATTGATATCATTATAAAGAGAACTACAACTCTTTCTTCATTATTTTTTTAATATATAAAATTCTATAAATGCTTGTAAAATATTTAATACAATTCAAAGATTATAACAGAGAAATTAACAACAAAACGATTATGGGGGTAAGACGGGGGGTCGTGTGTTTGTTTGTGTGGATGATTTCAATTACTGATAAATGAAAAGTTATCATCGAGTGTATATCACACTACATTAAAGGCACTTTTTCTTCCTGACGACAACAAAAAAATTTAGTTCAGCTCAAACAAAGATATGTAGCAAAGCAACAAACACACAGGTGTTTTTATTTATTTTTTTTAAATAGATGTAAGGCCTTGGCATGTTTGCATCATCATACGATCAATAAAAATGATTACAAAAAATTCTAACAAATAAATAAAATACTTACTATCAGGTAAAAATAGGAGAAGAGACACTGATCATGTTGACATAAATAATATTTATATATATAATAATATTCATAATTATTTTAATAATAATCATAATGTACAATACGAAATATCAATTATTTGCATAACCATTACTATTTTAAACCTTTGGAAAGGGAAATTAAATATTTACTGCAAAATTTTAATTCACTATTTTAAATAATTATAATATATCGTTTAATTTAATACGTTAAATAATAATGATAATGCAAATAAAAAAAATTGGAAAAAAGTTTTTTATCATACAACAATAATTATAGACGACGATCTAATGGTTTTTCTATGTACACGTATAAACACAAAAAAAACATCATATGTGGGGTGCCCCTAGGGGGCGTTTAAGGCTTATTTATTATTATATTTATAGCCATACTAGCGACTTATGAATAATGAATAACTAAGCAAGCAGTATCAAATAGTATTTCTTATTATTATTATTCTTGTATATTTTTTTTGTTTAAATTATTGCACAGACCTTTTCCAACAAATGGACAACGAATGGATGAAAAAGTGTTAAAACATCAAAAACGTACGCAATTTGCACGCATAATTTCCGCGAATTTTGCCCATTATTATTTTTGTTCAATAGTGTCAAAAAAATTATCTCGCATCTTCATCGTTGGACATAATAATCCGATTTAGTCTTAGTTTTATATACATTTATAAATATATAATGTTTTTTAAAACTTATTTGTGTAGTTATTAAATGTAGAAAATGTTTAGTTGTTACATAACAAGGAAAAAAATGTTTTTTATGTACATACAAGTCCATGCAAAAACACTAATCAGAAATTTTGTTTTAATCGACGGGGGATTCGATGTCTTCCTCTTCACAGTCGCTTTTTGTTATAATCTGCAACAAAAGCTGAACATTATCGTCTAGAAATCAAATGAAATCAATACGAAAAATGTGTAGAAATTATTAGAAGTGATTGGAAAAACGAAAAAATTAAAAAATATATCATATACGAAATATCGGCCAAATGCTCGTCATGGATTCGGCGGCACACCTACATTCGATGATCTACATTTCCGATGACGCTGAGGCATAATTGAGGTTCAATATCGTTAAAGCTCTCGAATTGGAGGCTTATCGGCGTACACCCCTTCTTCGAATAACCCCAAAGAAAGATGTCCATTGGTATCAAATCGCATAACCTTGGAGGCCAATTGACATCATCACTCCTTGAGATAACACAGTCATTGAATTTTTCGAGCGAGAGTCATTGCTCTATTAGCTGTGTCGCAAGACCACCTTCTGGTCACGGTAACTTATTGGTCGACTTGATTTTAGGAGAAGTACAGCTCGATGATGCCGCCAGCTCATAAACCGCACCAAACAGTCATTCCTTGCGGCTTTTTCACTGGCACTCTTGAATTTTTATTTGACCAAATGCGGCAATTATCCACTGAGATGAAAGTGTGCCTCAGCGCTAAAGATGATTTTCTTCGTACTGTCAACACCCACTTCAGTGTGTTCGAACAACCATCCGGCATATTGACGACGCTTCAAATGGTCCGCAGGCTTTAGTTCTTGAGATAATTGAAACTTATAAGAGTGCCAAGTTTTTTCTCAAAATTCTCATGTCTGTGAGAAATGACATTTTTTTTAACCGAAACCTAATATCTTGAGCAAAAATAGAGATATCGAACTAACCTTAGGTTATATAGATTAAGGGAAAATTATTTAGAATGTCTTCATCCACTATTATAGGGAGAAATGGTCACATTTCATAATTAAGATCTTTTTTTTTCTTTTGTTTAAGATATATCTCAAAGACACAGAGAAATTAATACACACCTTTTTTAAATTGTAGGGTTATTATATAGATTAGAAAAATATTTATTGCAAAGCTATCCTCCCAAAAGTATTTGTGAAAATAGGGTGTGAGTCGGTGAAAACGTGAAAAATAACTAAAAAATACTGTTAATGATTCCTTGGAAGCTGAACACGCCATTGTGGAGATCGTTCATCGTTATACTTTTCCCCTAAAGGCATCAATAATGGTTGCCTGATTTATTCTAATTCAAAGGCAATACAAAAATTTGCTCTCACAAAAACAGTTATATACGTTTTTGTTAATAGTTACCCAAAGAATGTCGGTTTATAAAAAAAATAAATATATTTGGCACATATGTACTTCAAAATAAATAAATCCTTAAATGGCAAAGATAAAAAATGATTGATCTAACTAAATAAACATTGTGAAAAATATTCAAAATAATCGAATGAAAATGCACTTACGGGATTCATCAACAAATTTTGTGTAGTTTTTTTACTCCCAGATCCTAGTTTTTTATTTCTATATTGATATATGATAACGATAAACGATCTCCACAGTGGCAAATGATAACGAAAAGGTTTTAAGAACCGTGGTCAACGTTCAATGAATCTTTAAATAGATTTTCGGGTGACTTTCCAGGTTTTCACCCGCTCAACCCCTATATTCACCTATGCTTTTAAGAGGATAGCTTTGCAATAAATATTTTTGTAATCTATATTAATAATCCTACAATTTAAAAAATAATGTGTATTAATATCTCTATGTCTTGGAGATAAACCCTATACAAAGGAAAAAAAAAGATCGAATTTTCAAAATGTGCACCATTTCACCCTTAATTTCCCATTTATAATAGTTCATGATGACATTCTAAATAATTTTCCTTTAAACTACATGACCTAAGGTTCAATTAAAAAAAAAAGTGTTTCGACATCTCTATTTTTGATCAAGATATTAGTTTTCTGTTAAAAAAATGCCATTTGACCCATAGTGAGACGAGTCGATGTTGACGCCCTTCTGCCACACGAACAACAGGAGGGTTTCCCGGACTAGAAACTCTACGACCAGACATATGTTTTCACATCTATAGACCCGGTTTGCTGAAATTTAAGGACAATTTACCCGACTGTTCGCAACATTTAGTCGATTATGCTATCCAAAAAAAATCACGAAATTCACGATATGCATTTTGACGTGAACGCACATTTTCATAAAAGGTTTCAACAACCTTAACGAGCTGCTCAATGGTGTACCTATCCATTGTTGCATTTGCCAACAGCTAAATATTAGAAACGTCACAAATGTCAAACAAAGCTTGACGTTTAAGGGTGGTTGACAATTAACATCCGCTCTTAAGGTTGGTTCACGTATTATTTAGAAGAGAGACGTACATAACACATGAGTCATTACTAATCAGTAAAAACTTTTTTGTGTAAATTCGACATGAGTCATCTCTCTTCGCGATACAATCATTCTAATGTTTTTCTAAACTTTTGATCCCTTTTTTATAAAATAATTTATCATTGCCCCCAAATAGACTTCAGTTGAGGGTACAAACAGAGCCAAATCTCTTTCTTTGAGATGTAGAAACATGTACAAGTCAGGTGGGTCCAGAGTTGGTAAATATGGTGGTATGGATGCAATTCAAATCGTAAAGAATTTTCTTCTTCTTGGTCTGCACTACAAATCTTCCGAAATTATCTTTTTCTCGCTTCATAGTATGTCTAAAATACTTTAAAATCCTTTGGCGGCATGTTGACAACCTTTTATCTCGTTTAGTATCGATTGCTTGGTTGTCCTTTATGTCCCATCTACTCACAACATACGTCGCCAACAGTGTATTTCAAATGCGTGTATTCTACACAAGTCGCAGTTTTTAATTGTTATCTACACAACATAATAAAGTTAGAAAATACTAATATTTTTACCAATAAAGTTATCGTATTCCTAATTTGACGATCTTTCTATATGTTGCCGAGTTTCCCGTGCCTTCTTATTTCTTTGTCATATCCGCCCTGATTACTTAAAAAGGCAACTAAGTATATACGAGGGTGAATCAAATATGAATCGGACTAACCGGATGTTAAGAAGAGGGGAGTTCGTCGGTTTGGCGAGGCGTAGTCGATGCGCTGTTAGTAGCATCATGTCAGAGCAAGAGGTGCATACGTCTGTTGCGCAACGTGTTGTTATCAAATTTTTGGCGCGGGAGGGCGTTAGACCGTCTGAAATTTTGCGTCGACTATCTGCACAGTTCGGCAATGAAACACTTTCAAGGACCCAAGTGTACGACTGGCACAAAAAGTTTTCAGATGGCCGAGAGACAGTGGAAAATGAGCCTCATGCACGCCGTCCCACGACAAGCATCAATGAGGCGAATATCTACGGAATTCGTGAGCTGATTGAAGGCGTACTGCTGATCGATGTTCTGCACGAATGCCGTACAATTAATGCTGAGTATTACTGCGAACTACTCCAACAAGTGAAACTTGCCTATCGGCAAAAGAGGCGGGATATGTCTATCCGAAGTGTGATTCTGTTGCATGACAACGCTCGGCCACATACAGCTGCATTGATTCAAGGAAAATTGAACAAAATGCATTGGGAAACCCTTGAACACCCGTCTTACAGTCCTGATTTGTCGCCATGTGACTACCACATGTTTGGGCCACTTAAAGAAGCACTGGGAGGCCACCACTTTGAGGACAACGAAGGTGTAGAAACGTTTGTGCGCAATTGGTTATCGACACGACCAGTTTCATTCTTTGAGAAAGGTATTAAAAAACTTCCGATTCGGTGGGAAAAATGTATACATAAGAGAGGAGACTATGTAGAAAAATAATATGTATTAAAATTTGTATTGATCGTACCAATAAAATTTTTAAAACAAAAGTCCTGTTCATATTTGATTCACCCTCGTAAATTCTACTTCCTCGATATTCATGAGGTGTCTTTGAGGTGGGATTCTGCCCCTACAATGGTTTGATTCAGAATGAGCTGCGGATCAATCAAATGCATATCGCAGACCATATTGGAATATTCAAATAACGCACCGGCCTCGATATTTAGCAAATGGGAAACCGAAAAATTTCAAGCACGATCAGTCGTCGGTTAGACGCTTGAATAGATTCCAGACCCTCCTTAATCTTCGGATCTTGCAATTTTCATTTTTTCTCTCTACTCGAGAGAGATCTTAGAGGTGAAGACAGCAAACAAAAAAGAACAGAATTATATTTGGTATACTTACTTGTATGCTATCGTTTAATGGCGTACTACATTGTTCCGATACGCAATCCGTAGTCGTGGTCGGTGTCGAAGCCCGGTTATCCGTAATATTATCGTCGATAATATTTTGATAGATTGGACTGTGGAGGTTATTTTGCTCGTGTAACGCTTCCTTCACTTTGTGTAACTCCTTCCTAAGCCTTTCTCTCTCTTCTTCCATGTTACGTACTTCGCTCTGAAAATGGCATTACTGTTTGACCAACTTATTTTTATTGAAAAGTTTTTTAATTAATAAATTCAATGGCTGTCAGTGTATAAAAAACTGAAGCAACTAAAATTCTTGAATGTCCAAAATCGATATTATGAGATTTATAACAGAGACATACGGAATAAGCGTCACAAGGTGCAGCAAATTTAATGTGTATAAAATAAAGAAAATGAAGTGTTAGTCTGTAGTTGGTGGACAATAACTCGTTCCTCGAAGTTTCCTTGGACTTCCATCGTCTTGAAGTGGTTGATCTCACAACGTTTCAATAGCTGTGTATCTGTTATCGTCATCAGGTGAATGAATCATTCAGATTCATAACAGATACACAGTTATTGAAACGTTGTGAGATCAACCACTTCAAGACGATGGAAGTCCAAGGAAACTTCGAGGATAGAAAATTAAGTTATTTGTATTTTTTTACTATAATGATAAGTAAAATTGTATAATAGTTCTTGAGTTGCTTGCTCATATTATATTATTGAGATTTAAAAGGTTCAATATCAATTTGTAACTGTTATGAGTAGTGAGTATATTGTTATAAAATTCATTGTACACCGTCCCTGGAAAAATTAACGAACCTTCTAAAGTGATCATTCCGACTAAAGCAACGTAAACATTAAAGCCGGCTGAAGTAATAAATAATTATAGTTTAAAAAAACTAAAAAATACGCTTTAATAGCAAACCGAACTAAAAGGTAGAAAATAATTTTTAATTGTGAACAGTTTATATTACAGCAGTACAAAGTAAAAAGCGTGGGGTGCTTGAAATATTAAATTTTACAATTATTCTATTGGTAACATTTATAAGAGAAGAGTTATGCAAATATAGTGAAATGCACCCCACGCTTTTTACTTTCTACTGCTGTAATATAAACTGTTCACAATTAAAAATTATTTTCTGCTTTTTAGTTCGGTTTGCTATTAAAGCGTATTTTTTAGTTTTTTTAAACTATAATTATTTTCTAAGTTTTTAGTCTCATAACGATGTATTTATAATTAAAAAGTTAACTTCATGTTTTCGTAACCTTTCATTGCAGTTCTACTACTGTCATCTAATTAATAGACGAATTTGTATTTAGTCAAGAACAGTGACAAAACGACAACAAATGGGAAAATTCAAATTAAAAAAATGTATTGTCATCGGCCCTTGAAACGTGTGCCAATTTTCAAGTTAATTGGACTTCTTTAAGATGGCAAAACGCTACGCGAACTACGAGATAACCCTCGCAAAATACTAGAGAATTCCATGTTAATTATAACAGGACATTGTACATTTTGTCTAGTTAATTTTTAGTTTATATTAATAATAGTGGATTATTTTTGTGAAATTAAAGTCATCGGAAATAAACGTGAATATCGGTGTGTTAATTTGATTGTGAACCCACGAAATTTATTGCAATATCTATGAAAAGAATCAGTATAGGAGAACAATTAAATATGCTACAAAAACGAACACAAAAGACATCGTTTAGGGATTGAATTATACAAATAAAGCGACAAGTTTAAATTAACAAAAATGTTGCCAAATTGAAGTCATATCCACAGATTTACAACAAAAAAAAAAACAACTAAGGAAACTAGGAGCGTATATCCAGCAGTTTTATGGGGTGTGGAAGAAAAATAGAGTTGCATTTTCATTGGGAGCGGGGCAAGAAAAATATAGTACGCTATAGGAGCTCAAATTTAATTTATCGTTAAGATTTTTGGTTTCTGAAATAAAACAATATTATACCCAAAATGAGGATACAGTTATCGAGAATGTAATCATAGAGGGACTAATTTAACAATTCATCAGAGAACTTCCACTCAATGCGATGATCATATTCGCAATGAAAAGACGAGCCTTCGATGCCGGACTGATCGCTTTAGAGTCCAAATTTTTGAACCCATTTGAGAAGTCAAAATGTAGAAACACAATATTAAATATTCTCAGAATGATGAAACATTGTTAATTTTATTACGGAGACACTTCTCTGGTACGAATTCAATAACTTCGAATGACACCTAGTAATTCTTTCTGAAATTCCAGAATCTCCAATATATTTAGGGATCCGGATTCAGCGATCTCAAAAACCTGTTTTTCAGATTTATCTGCCGAAATGTGCCAATTTGAGCCTAATCCTGACCTGATATAGAAAACCTGTCGGATTTAGGTTCAGTGAAATCAAGAACCTACATGATTTTTTTTTTAATTTTTGTGTCAAAAATCTGCCAATCTGATCTTGAGTTGACCTTGAACGCGACCTGATGCAGCGAAAAACCATATTTACGTATTGACAACTGACTTTCTCAGAAATTTACTTATAATGACATTCATGCATTTCGCCCCTGTACCATACAGGTAATAGTTAATAAACTCGTACATAGATGGCAGTCATGAGTGCGTTAATCTATACTATTATAAAATTGTAAGTTTGTCTGATTGTTTGTTTGTTCGGGCATCACGTAAGAACTACTTAACTGATTTTGCTGAATCTTTTTTTGTTGCCAATCCTATAGTTTGACTTAAAATCTGGTAGATATTTTATCTCTCTAAATTGACAGAAACGGTAGATATAGCGAAAAAACTTCTACCATGTTGAGTATTTCAACTATTCAATTGGTTCCACTGCACGCACATATATTAGATACTGGCATCAGCTTAGCTTTTATTCAAAATTCGAAATGTGCAAATGTAACATGTTTCGATTTAACAAAAATCAACATATGTCAAGCGTAATTTTACAGGGTGTTCTGAATATAGGAAACTTAGAGCGGAGTAGAATTACATGGATTTAAAAAATCTCTAAAAAGTTATATTTAGTGTTCTATAAGCAGCTGGATGTATGTGGTGGAAATAAGGGGAGTGGAATTAGTTATAAGGTTATATTGAGTGGGCCATAAACAGGTCCATATACCAAGTGATTGAAAAAGGGTAGAATATTTATAAAATGAATAAAAAAAGTTAAAAAAATGTCGTAGGTAAGCAGTTAGGATTTTTGAATTATGTTCATAAGATACTATCGTTATATAAAGAGGTTAAAGAAATGTTAGAACAGTTGTTTATACAGGGTGTTTGAAATATAAGATGGAGTGGAATTATAGTTTCTGTTGTGGTTAAAAACTTGTTTTATATCCAAAATAGTTACATATATAGGATGGTTGAAATATGTAGCGGAGTATAATTACAGCTATACAGGTAGGTTTAAAAATATTTTAAAGTAATGGTACGATCTACAAGCTGTTCCATTTACCGGATGGTTGAAATATAGGGTGGGGTAGTATTCTAAGGATATAGGTTCGTACCAAAATGTTATATTTGGTTGCAAATAAGTAGTTGCATATAATAGCTTATTGAAATATAGGGTGGGTTACAGTTAGAATTATACAGGGTGGGTAAAAAATGCTAGAAAAATTTTGTTCATCGCACTTGCATATATGAGTACCTGAAGTATGGTGCGCAGTAAAGTTGTAGTTATACAGTGTCATTCAAACAAGGTTAAAAAAAGTTGTAAATTACGGGTGGTTTACATGAAGTGTGCAGAGAAATTATGCTTTAATATATCTTGAAAAAATATAAGAAAAAAATGTGAGATCGCGTAGTTCATAATAAGTTGCAAAGATAGGATAGTTGAAACATAAGGGTAGAGAAGTGTTATGATAATTATTTAAAAAATGTTATATTGGTTGACCAATAAGCAGTAGCGTATACAGGGTAGTTGTAATACATACAAAGTGATTCAAAAAAACATGTTGAACAAAACTGTTAATTTCGGTGTCCAATAAGCAGTTGCGGTTTTGGTGAAATATATTTGGCATTGATGGATTTATAATTATACAGGGTGGTAGAAAAAATGTTATACTCGGTGGCCGATTAGTAGTTATAAATACAAGGTGATTGAAATAGCGGGTGGAGTAGATTTATAGTCAAACAGATTGGATAATTTTTTTGTAGGATAGAACATGAGCTGTTGCATATCTGCAATATCTGAAACATGGATCGAAGTAAAATTATAGTTCAGTGTGATTAGAATTATTTAAACATTTTATATTTGGGTGCACCTAAGCAGATGCACATACAGAGTGATTGAAATATTTTGTAGAGTAAAATTATGGTTATACAGGGTGGTTCAAAAATAAGTTGTTATGTTTGACCAACTGGCAGCGGTGTATACAGGATGGTTTTAATGTAGACGGTAGTAGTTATACAAAGCGGTTAAATTTTTTTTGAATAAAATTGTTATGTAGGGTACCTACCCAATGAGCACTTGCAGTTTGGGTCAGGGTTTAAAAAAAGTTTGGTGTTAGGGCGCAAAACTGTTTTTTTATATTTATGACTCACGAAGGGTTCCACATCATTTCCATTAGGATGGATCAAAAAAGTTAAAAAAAAAGTTGTTATATGGGGTAGACCATAAACAGTTGCATTCTACTATATGGAATACCTGAAATATGGGGAGAAACAAGATTATAGTTTTAGAGTGTGTAACACAATGTTAGAAAAAGCTCATATAAAGGTTGATTAATATATAGAGTAAAGAGAAATTTTACTTAAAAAGGAGGTTAAAAAATATCAGAAATAATTGTTATACAGGGTACACTATAAGCAGTTGCATAGATTAAATGTAGGGTAGAGAAAAGTTACAGTAAGGTGTTCAAAAAATTATAAAACAGCAACATATATAGGATGGTTGCAATATAGGGTGAAGTAGAGTTACAGTTATTCAAGGTGGAATAAAATAGTTATATAGGGTGGCCCATAAGTACTTGCAGTTTGGGTGAAATATATTCGGGATTGGTGGATTTGTGGTTAAGTAGGGTGGTTGAAACAAGTTAGAAAATTTTATGTTTCATAAGTTATTTATTTTTGCGAAGGCTTGAACATTCCGTACGCGGGTGAAACCGCGGGTAAGGGCTAGTATAGAGATAAAAATATAATTTTCAATGTTTGTTCTTCAATTATCAACTGTGATCATACTAATTCGGAACTTCACACTATTGTTAACACTTAATTTAACTCTAAAGGTTATCACTAAAATTACTAGTTTCTTACCAATAGGGTCGTGAGCTCGGAACTCAGAGAGCTGGCTATGTCCCTAACGACACCGACTTGCATGGTCAACGGTTGACTTGCTGTTCCCGAAGAAGACGTCGAATCCACCGTACCCTCAGCCTGCTGATCGTCCGCTGTGGTATCCTGTTGTTTTTGTGGTTGCTGTTGTTGGCTGGCGCAGGACGGATGTTTACCACCCGTCAACGTGATCTGATCCATTTCGGACACGTTCAACGCTCGATTCACAGCCTTTTGCAGTTCGTCCACTTGAAAGATGGCAGCCAATACGATTTCGGACGGTTCTCTGGATATCGATTTGTCACCGGACACCATGATGTCGGTGATGTGTTGGAAATGCTCGCGCGGAATGTTCAACATGTCCGCCACTAGATCTTCTTTGTCTTCCAGTGCTTGCTTCACCAAGGCGTCTTTCCGCTTTATTTGTTCTAGGGGAAGAAGCAACAATATTCATTAGAATAAACACAAATTACGTTCATATTTGGAGGTTTACAACGGTTTAAAATAGGGTTGAAGTGAAACCTTTTGTCATTTTATCACATTTGGTTTAAATATTTCTAAACAACCAAAAATTAACATACAATGCTAGCCAATAACTTCTATAATAACTAAGATAGTCATCAACAAACGCAACTAATGATATCAATCCTATATAAATCCCATTTTGCTACCTTTGCTTTATCTAAGCTCCAAAAATAATTGTAAACAATTCATGCAAGCAATCATTGTTTGTGATAAAATCAAAAGAACCCAAATCAATTGGTAGACTAAAATTTGGAAGAAAAAACAATGGAGTGAAATTCCCACAAACTCAACTACTTGGGATTCAACATTTTTTAGTAGTAATTAAACTATTTTCTGGTAGAAAACAAGTTTCCAGGGTAAGAATAACTATTACAGATTACATTTCCTTAACATTAAAAAACCTCTTACACCTCCGATCTCAGCATATTGTTAAAGCTGAAGGTAAAACCAACCAGAAAAGCTGGCACGTTTTAGCTGGTGTATTAATAACATAAGCATCATACATATAAATTATTTTTGATTCGACAATAATGTATAGATAGAAGTTGTAGAAATTTAAACTAAGAATTTTGGAAGTATGACCTCTATATTTTGCAAAGAGTATAGTTTTATGATAATTTTCCTAAAAGGTAGCTAGGTAAGAAGGTACTATGTAATGGTCAGTTATATAACCATATCCTAACTCTAGATTCCCTTTTGAAGTGTTTACGAGATGTAAACTCAAAATTTCAATAATTCACGTCAACAAGTGATTTATGTCAACGAATTTTTGATCTTTTGGCGTTATCGCCAGGACTCATACATAAAGCTATGCTTACTTTTTTACAATAGAGAGCCTATTGACAAACGGTCAAATGTGTACAATTTTTGTGCCGGTACAAGTAAAAATATATATTTTATTTTTTTACATTAGCCCTGCATATTAGATTAGCTCCATGACACCTAATTATTCTTAACCCTACTACATGTCAATACGAAGTTTCATTTCGAAATGATCATAAGAAACACGATAAAATTGACTTCCCAGAATCCTTTGCATAGACAGCCAGATAGATGTGAAGCCAATAAAAACGTGTTACAAATACAAAACTTGTAGCTTACACAATGAACTACCACGTAATAATAATTTTATCACTTCAAACTCTGGAAAAAAAAACATAGAAATGCCATTAGAAGACCCGGTCTGTGTCTTGTCCTGTCATACGTTTTAATAATAAATCAGATGTCAATTAAATCAAATAAAATTCTACAAATGACTTTCTCACTAATTAAGACGCTTTCATGTATTGCAACGACGTTCCTTATCCCACTCTCCTTGACGAATAGAGCATAACTGGGAAAAGTGTAAAAGTTTAACCATCTTTTGCTATAGTACAGATAAATCAAATTGTGGGAAACAAAGTGATACTGACTAGAACAGAATTTAATCACTTAAATATCCTATAGACGATCAGAGGATCATTTTTTAATTGTGTGAAATTTGATAAGCTTATTCCTTTCTTTAAATACATAGAGACGTGATTTATGAGTGGTGTGAAATATGCCAAAAACACAAAAATGTCAACAGGGTCAACAATGTCAAAAATGTGTGAAACTTAATTAACAGGCAATTCATCACATTACTTCGTATTGCAATAATTGCACCGTACCCTGAAAATACGTTATTTACATATTTCTTCTGTCCAAAGAAAGACGTAAACAAGCTGCTGCATAAGTGTGAGAACCGAGAATGAACGAAAGTGCCTCTATATGAACGCCGAATGGCAGATAAGCACTTCTCGATTCTCAAGGAAATCATTCGGATTTTAACACGAGTGCAGCATCACTCGATCTGTGGTATCGCTCGATCTGTGGTATCGCTCGTTCTCGTCGCTCGTCATTCCCTGAATGTTTCGAGTTAAATAATCGATTATTTTTCATTCCTATACTTTGATTTCATAATCGGAATAATCGAGTGATATTCATAATCGAATTATCCCATGACTAACACGACACCTCGTTTTTTATTCCGTTTCTATCTTCAGTGCAAGAAATGACAAATAAGTTTCACTTCAAAAGAAGAAGAAAAAAACGTTTTTAAATGTCTAAGCTACAGCATTCTTGCAAAAATAAAATCAATTCGTATTAATACGTGAATTTATAAATAAGTGCGTGATTTCAATTACCTAATGGGGTGAGCATTGACTCTGCCGTGTGCACAGGAGGCATTGCAACATTCACCTGTGAGGGTTGTATTAAAGGCCAATCTTCAGCGCTTATTTTTGTTGTCGAATCCACACCACCACCTGCACCTGATACCATTACATCTATAAATAATTTATGAAAATATTTGTGGAATCCTCGTACCGTTTAATGGCGATTGTGAAAAACAATGTTATTGTGATGCGTTAATAAACAACAACTTCATTTTACAAAATTCATGAATATTAATTGTAAGCAAATAAAGTTGTTACTTTTGGTAAGCTACACTACAAAATAAACTTAAAAAAATATTTTACTTAACTTTACGTCTGTTATAAACAGTAACACCCATTCTAATGAAAACTAACTATTATTATCATTAATCAATTTTGTTTATAACAGACGTATAAGCATTGCGAATATTGAAGGTTTTGACAATTAACTTTGGAGGGGGGAACAGAACTCAGTACCACTAAGGCACTGCTAAACATGGGGCCTCAGAAAGCAAGACATCGAAAAAAAAAACAGAATTCAGTTTGCTGTATCTGAGAGCCCCTTGTAAGGGCTCCTTGTGCAGGGTAACCGATCAAAACCACAACAGCGAGGAAGAAGCGGAAATGATTCGATTCGAAGCAGAATGAGGGACTACTCAAAAGGTACCTCATTGTTGGAGTTGTTGCGTTGGGTGTTAGTTCCCTAATACATGTCAAAAAACTAATGGCAGCGAAAACAGAATGAAAAATAACAAATTAATTCTTCAGCTGGTGGAAATCCACCCCACTATTAGAGGGGGTAATACGGTAAAGAATAAGGTAAAGAGTACAGTTCTGAAGCTGGTATGGGAGATCAATATTAAATTTCAACTAACAAAATAAGCTTTGAATGGACAAAAATCTTTAATAAATGGTATCTAGGATATCTAAGAAAGAAGAACCCAGAAGAAAATGAAACCCGTGATAACTGAGTCAAAAATAAAAGGAAATAAGACGAATAGCATTGAAAATGTACTTCACTGTTGCTTAAAAAGGGAAAAGGGTAAATCCTGGTCTCATTCATGGAAACGAAATGGACAGAGATAATAAAAACCTGGGAACCGGCAACGAAACAGTTGGTGTAAGAGTATAGAGATACAGAATCCTATTAGTAGTATAACGTCAAATAGTCACAGAACAGAAAGAAAAAAAAAATACAAGCGTGAAGTTAAAACATCACAAGAGACGTAAACGGATGAAGGGTAGAGGAAAGAACGACCTAACAGTTGGTCGCTTTGGAGAGGAAATTGTAAACGACAATGGTGAGAGACTCATTGAATCCATAAATGTACTCTAAATCAGGAAACAAAGACTCATTACAATATACTAAGTGGATCAAAGAATCAATTGATTATAAATAACATGTTCTTAATTTCTACTTTAACATGGAACAAAAAGCCAATGGAGGAAACAGAAGAAAGAAAAAGAGAAGGAAACTGAAGTAGAACTATTATAACAGTATTGTATATCACATATCCTAGTATCAAAAATATATATAATATGGAACAAGGGAACAAAGAAACCTTAATAAAGGTCTTAGGAGACGAAAATCTTATAGAGAATAAAACAACGATACAAGCGAAGACACAAGAAAATTACCAAAAGAATATAGAGCACTTTTTACTAATACCTAAATACCAAAATGGCAGAATAACTAAGTAAAACACAAAAGGAAAAAACTTAAGTTAGAAACCCATCTGTAAAAGCATAGAACAATATAAGGGAGGTACAAGTATCATGGCAGGACATCAAGAATATATAAATGAGCAACACAAAATTCGGAAATTTACAAAGAATTACCAACGAAAATACGACACCAGTTGATGCTGAAGACCGAAGAACAAGAAGACACTATGAATAATGAAAGATCAAATGGTTTAGGATTAATAATTTTAATAACAGCTAAGAAAAGTACAACTGAGGAAGAAATTGAGATTAAAAATGAAAAACATCAATTTTAATAAACACAAAAAAATTAAAGGATGCAAAAATAACTCTCAACAAACTACAAAATCTTAGTTAATTTTACTCAGTAAAAAAGTTAACTTTTTAGTTTTGCATATTAGGAGGTAGAGGCCGCCACTATACAAATGTCTGTATTAGGAACAAACCTCCATATTTAATAACTAAATCAAAACTTTCATTTCATAGTTGTTTTTTTTTTTCGGCAAATAAGTACCTAATTAGTAGGCAATTTCCGCTTGATATGGACAACTAAAAACTAAACTAAAAAGTTGACTCTGCACACAAACCTCATCAAGGAAAAACGACTTGTGGCATATTCAAAATTCAATTCAAAAACTTTGCATGAAGAATTTTATGTAAAAAAATACTATTAGATACAATATCTATCTACTGAAATACAGAAAAAAGCTGTAGGGTCAAATAGTGTCACAAAACTGTAAACCCATTCAACGTAGAAAACTCCAAAAATGATTACAGCATCGTCTTTATGATGAATCATGAATTTACTCATGTGAACCTGAAAATAATTGTCAGTCGTTTGTTCGCGTATTCTAATGTGCAGGAAAGCCAACAAAAATTATCCATTCTCATTATGTTTAAAAATATGTTCGAGTCATTTGTTACAAAAGTATGTTATGTAGCTACAATTCGTCTACAAGATCAAAGAATACAGCTCACAAAGACATCTGGATACTTAGAGCAACAAAAAGTTAAAGTAATAGACCATTCGTCATACAGTCCCGACCTAAGACCCAGTGATTTTTTAACGGTCCGAAAAAAATGCGTGGTAAAAGGTTTCCTATCGCCGGAAGAAGGATGCGATGCCTTCAAAAAATGTAGAGAATAATTCGAACAATAGTCAAGTCATTCATCTATTGGTTTATTCCAGTTCTAAGAGGTCTGGCTATAAAATAACGACAATGCGCGCACAGAAGGCATCTTAGAGCGGTAGGATAGCTGGAAGTGTCTTTTACATGACGAATTGAACATGAAGAAAGTCTGTGCGAAGATGGTACCAACAAATTTGACCTCCGACCAAAAACTAGTCGGTGAACAGATCTGCTCAGATTTTTTAGAGAGGTGGATGAAGAGCCTGAATTAATGATTAACATGGGATTAAACCTGGATATTTCAATACGATGCTGAAACTAAGCGGCAATCCATGCACTGGAAAACTCCTCCATCGTCAAGAATGAAAAAAGCAAGGATGTCGAAATCAAAATTTAAAGACATGCAACCTTTTTTTTCGACATCAACGGAATCGTATGGTTTCCAGAGACACTCCAGTACTCGAACGCGACCTGTATTCGCCTGATTTCGCCTCTTTTGAAGTTTTCTTGGTCCCAAAGATCAATTCTGCCTTAAAAGGAACCCGGTTAGAGCCGATGAAAGAGGTGAGGTGAAAATTGGGGAGGGGATCCTAAATACTCTTACAAAAGAAGACTTCCAGCATTACTTTGACCAGTGGCAAAAAACGAATGGAAAGGTTTGGCGACGGAAAAAAAGTACATTCGATTGTAGAATAATTTTTAAAATGAAACTTTTTCATAAGGACTCTCGTGGTTTAATGGCCAAACCACGTATATGCAAAACTAAAAAGCAACTCATCTGTTATTATTGTATCAATTAGAAAAACTGTGTAAAGGAATTACGTTAAAAAATTAGCAACCAAGCAGTTTTCACACCGTACTCACCAGGTGAATCGCTCGGTTCACTGCTCACATCGACGGTGCTCTTTTCCTGTTTATCGTCGTCTTCTTGACGTTCCTCTTGATGTTCACTGATGGAAGAATCACCATCAACGGCTGTCGTTTTCTTATCTTGAGATGACGTGGACGTTGTCACCGAGGTGACGGTATCCTGTTGTTGTTGGAATTGGTCTTCGCCGCCGACGGCTTCTGCTCTTTCGGGCGCTACTTCGTTGGCCGGCGGTAGATCGTGTACCCTTTCTGAGTCTGAATCCTCATCGTTGAAAGGTTCTTTGGATTTTGATTTGCCTTCACGTCGATTGAACGATTCTATGGCGTCCGAAAAATGCTTTGACCACCTGTAATAAAATAATGAATAGTAGTCTTGACACAAATCTTATCAACATAAGTTAATGATTTAAATTCGGAAAACGTCATATTTGGGATGTCTTATGACACACGGGACATAAGCTCTTGCAGTAGAGAATAGAGAAGAAAAGAGGAATACGATGGAAAAAGAAGTCCTGGCGCAATAACAATGAATATACGACAACAAAAGACAGCGCTACTTCCATACATACAGCGCACAATAGAGAAGATAGTTGTCGACCTCAATAGAGATGGCACCTAGGAAGATGATAAGCAATTGAAAAACAAACTTGTATGTCTTTCAGGGGCGGCTGTCCCTTAAGTGCACTCGTGCGCTGAACCACCAAATTTAATAAGCTTTTAATAAGGTTAAATATTTAATAAATATCATTTCAATAACAAAGAATTTATCAAAAAACAATTTAAGCTCTAATCCAAACTTGTATTAAGACTTATATTCGCTTGAAAGAATATTTCACCGTGCACTTAGGCTAGCGCACGGTGAAACTTATATAGCTTTTATGAGATACGATATAACACGCTTAGTGCGTGAGATAGAAGATAGTTAATGCAAACTATATGGAGTAATTGGTTGATTCTCGTACGCCGCACGGAGACACCGAGCTGTGCTGATATTTTTCAATAATTCAAATTTTTGTTTATATGATTTAATTAGTGGTTGCTTTGCTTTTGTCCTCGTAGTCTATGAAGGAATATTTAATATACAGAGTGTGTGTGTTTACATAACTGTGAAAATGAGTATTAACTTTAACATTGACTATATTAAAAACAATAACAAATCGTTCCAAAACAAATTAGATATGAAATTAGCTCGTCCACCTAGGCTATATCTTAATTGAAAACAAGAGTGCAAAATGAAAAATAAAGTATTTACAAGAAGTTTTAAAAGTGAAATTTATAATAAAAAGAAATTGTTGTGTGGATGTGATCGCATCAATACAATATTTTGTTTTCTTTGCATTATTTATGGTGGGGAATCAATTTGGACGGAAACTGGAGTGAAGGATTAAAACGTTTCTTAAAAATAGCATGTCTCAGGACTGGCTAAATGCTCTTTCTGTGCTTAGTATTGAAAAAATATATTTAATCAATCCCAGACTTTAATAAAAAGGTCATTGAACATTTCGATTTCGAAAAAAGTCGACGAATATTTTAATTAATAAAAAATAAATGCAGTATTAGCAAAGCTATGGTTTGTTTTGTTGCATCTTTGAATCCCAATATTGGACCAGCAAAGCGCACCACCAGTTTCAGAACCCACCAGCCGCCACTGATGTCTTTAACAGGTTCCAAAGTTTAAGAGCTTTGTGAGTCCCGTATTGGAAAGGCAATAAGCCTCATATAGCGAATGGTTTGGTCTATTGGGTGGTAAAATAAGTTTAAGTCCACTACTGTACAGGCATATAATGGCAAATAATGTTCAAAGGCGATTGTAATGTATAAGGGAAATAATTAACGATATTGACAATACTTCAAACGGGAAATGATTCCTCTACAATATTAGGATGCGTCAAGTGCTATTTAATTTTTAAAATAAAATCGTTATCACACTTCAACCTGCCCCATACCGTTCTAGAAAGAGTATGTTCATACCTACTCATTGGTTCTTCCTGTGCTAAGATGTATTTATTTTTTTTTAACTGTTATTACAATTATTTCCAATAAATAGCAACTTTAAATGCTTAGAATTATTTTAATGGAATATATATGCTATCTGATTATTCATTGTTATCCCATATTCATTATAATTGAAACGAAAGCTTTTTCAGACGGGCTACACTTACTCATACAAAAATAGATCAAAAGGGTAGTGAAATGCACTTCCGACCAGACCCCTGGTCCCCACACTTTTTCGATGGATTGTAAAATACAGTGATTGTTCAATTGAAATAGTGTGTTGCACACTTTTTATTTATGTTTACCTTTTTGCTAGTATTTTGTCTGTCACTGTTTTTTTTTTGGTTTGATTATAAAACGATCTGTATCGAAACTAACATCACTTTTAGACGTATCTATTCAAGTCCAATAGAAAAACAAACCAATTGAGAATAGAAATTCTTTTAAGCTGCACAATAAAACACCAACAGCAAAACTGCGAATTGTATTCGAGACGAAATCACTTCTCGAACTGACGCTACTTTAAACTGTTATTCGCCAAGTTAATTTCGAATAAATATAAAAAAAAATCCAGAACGTCGAATTTGAAGAAACGATCGGAAAACTGAAAAAGCGAATTATATCTCGTTTCGATTCCAAATAATCCAACGGAAAAATAATAAACGGAGAACTCTTCAAAACAATGAACCGGGAAAATTAAACAAATATACTGACGCTGATTTAATGAACTGTTTGAATTGTTGGGGTACTCCATTATCGAGCTTTGGAACTATCTGAAATATAAATTATACCGATTTCGAAATAGACTTCACATTTATAATTTATGATTCAAATTTGAGGAATTCTGTGTATTGCAACATATAAGCAGAATGATGTGTTTTAGTCCGGTTAAATAAAGATCACTAGGTGAGGCTGTAACCCAATAATGCCCAGTGTATGTGATATAGCGTTAACAAAATAACATATAATACAATTAATTGTAATTTTCATCATGTGCCTCCTTTCAAGAAAATCCTAGATCTGCCCCTGAGTCTTGACAGCACTGTCACTGCTCGGCAGGCTATATGTGGACTATTCTCAGTTGTGATGCAAATTTATTATTTCAAACTAATTTCCCTGAACACCAATTTATAGAGCAAAATTTAACCCATTTTCGTAACATAAAATTCAACAGCAATTAGCTTATACCATCACGTTAGTAACAGTTTATAGATAATTCCTGCTAAAATTTTAACAGCAAACTCGTAGAAGTAAACGATTTTAATAAGAAAAACCCGCAAAAATACGAATTTATTTGACTGTCTAAGTGCTTCTTGGGAAATAACATCACAGTTTAAAGAAAATTGGTGTATATTCCAAACGTTTCGGGGTCTAGATCAGACCCCGTTGTCAATGGTTAAGAAACTACGGATTAAAAAAGGCACACTTCTAAGATGTAAATTAAAATATTTGACAATCTTTTTTTTGATGTGTCCATCGTTTAATCTCTTGCCCTTAAAATGTACATACGACGGTGAATCAAATATGAACTGGACTTTTCTGTTTCTCGCCCTGTAGGTAATTCGAGTGACGTGACGTCTCGATATGTTAGGTAGGAATGTTAAGAAGAGGGGAGTTCGCCGGTTTGGCGAGGCGTAGTCGATGCGCTGTTAGTAGTCAGAGCAAGAGGTGCATACGTCTGTTGCGCAACGTGTTGTTATCAAATTTTTGGCGCGGGAGGGCGTTAGACCGTCTGAAATTTTGCGTCGACTATCTGCACAGTTCGGCAATGAAACACTTTCAAGGACCCAAGTGTACGACTGGCACAAAAAGTTTTCAGATGGCCGAGAGACGGTGGAAAATGAGCCTCATGCACGCCGTCCCACGACAAGCATCAATGAGGCGAATATCTACGCAATCCGTGAGCTGATTGAAGGCGTAGTGTTGATCCATTTTCTGCACGAACGCCGTACAATTAATGCTGAGTATTACTGCGAACTACTCCAACAAGTGAAACTTGCCTATCGGCAAAAGAGGCGGGATATGTCTATCCGAAGTGTGATTCTGTTGCATGACAACGCTCGGCCACATACAGCTGCATTGACTCAAGGAATATTGAACAAAATGCATTGGGAAACCCTTGAACACCCGCCTTACAGTCCTGATTTGTCGCCATGTGACTACCACATGTTTGGGCCACTTAAAGAAGAACTGGGAGGCCACCACTTTGAGGACAACGAAGGTGTAGAAACGTTTGTGCGCAATTGGTTATCGACACGACCAGTTTAATTCTTTGATAAAGGCATTAAAAAACTTCCGATTCGGTGGGAAAAATGTATACATAAGAGAGGAGACTATGTAGAAAAATAATATGTATTAAAATTTGTATTGATCGTACCAATAAAATTTTTAAAACAAAAGTCCGGTTCATATTTGATTCACCCTCGTACAATGTATGAAAAAATTACATAAGTAGATGCTGAAGTAAAATATAGGTTTTGAATCCAGAATGGTCAGTGTCATTTTTTTTGTGTATCTGGTCGGCAATTTCACGTTAAAATATTTTCTGCAAATATCCAAACACCGAGTATAACTCGATTTCGGCTTTGCACGTTTGTCTTTGTTTGGCCTTACGGAGCACTTCGATTTCATTGTGCTTTTACCTACACTTTTTTTCGAGAAACACTGGAATTTATTCTCACCTTTCCTTTTCACTGAATTAACTCTTTGTCGCTTACACTGTTTCTGGTTCCTGCCAGTTGACACTGAGTTGCGTCTCCTATGATAATCATGCTGAGATTTATTGGTAAAAAGTATACTGTTACCTTTTCTTCGTACCAGTTCATTAGAACTTTTAAATGATTTTAGGCAAAAATTCTCGGGCATTCTGTCTTTATTGGAAACTTCGATGCAACTTTTGTATAAAGAATCGAATTTGGTGTCATTTTTGTGGGAGAGCTAAATAAAATTTCCAAATTTAACGAGTTTACTAATGCACCTACAGCACACATGCTAGGGTTTATATTCATCCCCGGTTGCAATTTGTAAATTTAGGTATCTCTTAATTTTTTCTCTCAAACCCGTAGAAATTGTTTGGCAGACCTTAAGGTCACCGCAGATTCTACATAAATTTGGAGACCACTTTTCGGCCGAAAATAAGAATAAAACCAAAGCTTCTGTCTCTTCATTTTCGTTTGGATAATAAATAAAAGAATGTACTCAATCAAGCCCTGAATCGTGTAAGTTATTGTTTTGATTTCATTATTATCGCATAACTCACACTATTTACCTCGCTTTGTAACTGATGGTATCGAGAAATGTAAAAAATGCAACAACAAATTAATTTTAAACGCGTTTTACGCTTATTAGTAATACGTACGTTCATGACATAAACATAATGTTGGGATACATTTTATGAGGTTTAATAAATTCGTTGCTTTTTTATGTCAATAGCTACAAGGATTATTAATATATTTTAAGGCAATGTAACAAAATCGAAGAAATACAAATTTCACTTTCAAAATACCATTTGTATATCCCGATCGAACAATCGTGGTTAATACGGTACTTTTTGCAAAACATGTTTATAAATTTCAGTTTTTACCGGTTTTTCCGGCATTCCTATGTGATGACGAAAATTGCATAACAGTTGATAGGAAAGCCTACTTCCTCTACAGCTAAGGTTGTGTCTATCTGTGAAGAAAGTCAAAAGACAGAACATAGGGTGTTGGCAAAGAATAAATTTCATCGATTCAAATTAAAATTGGTGTACCAATTTTCAGATGACAGCCCGACAGAAGACTGGAATTCTGCGAGATCCTCAGAAATAAAATTAATAGTAACCAACATGACATAAAAACCATTTGTTTTAATGGAAATGTGAACACACGAAATTACGGTATTGAAGTGGCACAACCCGCACATCTTTCGTATTTTAAGTGTATCTGGAGATATTACAAAATGCAATTGAGCCGGTAATTCTTAAAATATATGGAGATAATCCAGATGAATTATTATTGGGCAGTTAGGTCTTAACTGGATGCCTAGATGAAGAATATCGTGGTGGATGGATTGTACCGCGAGGTTCCACAGAATGGCCAGATAGATCACCCGACCTGACACCATTACATTTTTTTCTGCGTGGGTACTTATGGTACGGTATCCGACAATATTTACGTTTTAAAACAACGAATTATTGAAGAATGCAGAGGAGTTTCAGCTCACACATTCGACTGAATACAAGAATTTACTAATAGGATGCACTTATGTCAGCAAGCAAACGGAGCACATTTTGAACACTTACTGTAGCAATTCGTTTAATTAATTAATGGTAACGTAAATGTGAAACAATAATTTTAGTAACTAACAAAACTAATATGGCTGAGTAGTATTGCCAATACCTTTCAAATGAGCTAACACTCGCCATAAATTACTATTTAAAATTAGTTACTGTTACGCCATCTGTTACCACTAATAGAGACGATTACAACCGTTCATTTACACCCTCCAAATAAATTTCATGACTATAGATAACAGTTCTAAAGGTACAACAGGGGGAGCGAACTCTTGACTGGCACTGTATAAACATTTACAATAATAAATCAACCTTAACATAAGTTGATTTACGTAAGCCTTGGTTTAGGCAGCGTTTCCGACTGTTACATGGCATTGGATGTGACAAATCTCTGTAAGCATCGTCAGCTGAGGACGAACGTTGGTTGTCTTTGGCAAACAACCATTTGTGAGTATTTGGTTGTATATGCCAATAAAACATAGCCATGTAGAGCATAATTTTATTCATTCCACATGATTCTAGTAAGATGTCTAGAATTTTGTAGAGATTTGTTTGTTTCAATGTCTAGGGAGGAGATTCTTTCTCTCCGAAAATCTGTGAGGAAGATTTTCTGTAGACACTAAACTAATGAAAAGAGGCAATCGATAACTCCTTATCGACTATCCATTTAGATAGTTTTGGATTTGGGCTCTACTGTGAGAAATTAAATACCTAAAAGGACTGATTTTGAGTTTCTAAGCCATTTGGGTATAAGAGAAGTGCACTACGTCTACTAATAAAGTTCCAAAATTCAATATCTAGCAACATTATCGATTGAAATCCATTTGACAAGACTTAAACGGAAACTTACCGGGAAATCAAACTCCCTCTTCTTTTGGGAAACGCATTATTACCAGCAAAAGAAGTCAAACTACCTCTTCTTTCAACGCAGGCTTTGAGATGATCATTCCGATCAAAGAACCGTTGCGGTGATCTAACCGAAACCGAGCCAGATCGAGGACGGACCGTCGGTGGAATTTTTTCGTTCATAATTCCAAAAAAAAACACCTTTCAACTTGGAAAACTTCACGTAAACATTCCCGATTTTTCTGATTCAAGACAAATACACTATCGCGAAACGATATATCGACGAGTACTTTTTAAACGCGCACTGATTTCCATTCGAGTCAATCAATTACATCACTTGCGATAAATCAATCGATTTAAATCGACTCGGATTATTCGCGTATGCACACACGTCTCGGCTACTAGAAATAAAGGAATATCTACAGCGAAAAACAAAAAGTGCATCGGGTCGCGAAACACGTGAGCGCCTACTGAAAGAGACTAGAACGCGAAGAATTCACTTATTAAACTAAATATTGAAGTGTTACCTACCGTTCCGTGCGTAGGTAACGTGTTTGTTTTCGCTATTGGATTTTTTTCGCGATCGAGAAACAGATTAATCTGTCTTTAGATGCGTAACGTTAATCAAGGATGGCCCTGTCTGCTCGCGACCAATACCGTAAGGCCAATTATAGAATCGTGTAATTAGGTGAATTACCTTAATGTAAACAAATATAGAAACAATTCAGATTAAATGGCCTCTCATTTGTTTAATCTTCGGTTTTTATTACGTTATTATGTTTAGTTTTCGCAAATACAACATTGTCGCTCTGTCATTATCTGCTATTTAAAAAGTCTGTTCTTTTCGAGCTAGGAGAGACAGCTTTTAAATCTAAAAAAATAAACTAGAAATACTTGTTATAGAATAGAAGAAACTACATAATGCTACATTTTGGCCACGTTCTAAAACGTTATCATAACTATTGTGAAGGGACTTCATCCAATATATCGTGGAATCCAAGAGGTAGTCTGTCTGGCGCCTTGGGGTAAGCGGCTCGCCCTGTTAAAGTTCTGGAGTTTACGATGATCCATGAATGAAATATCACAGCGGCTATTTGTACTAGAAACTTCTGAGATAAATACAGGAAGTCCACGAAATTATTCATTCTGTATTCATTTGCCGTTTAGTAAACAACGGGTGTTCAAGATAAATTGTATGTAGTTGTGTGGATAGAAAATTAGTGGAAATTAATTATAGTAAGCTCGAGTGAGTGTTTATATAAATCCACCAACCCAGAGTAGAAAATAAAAACATTACACTGTAATAAATGCGAAAGTTTGTTGGCCTAAACCTAGTTAATCCATTACGTTGAATTTTGGTATAGAGATAGATGGGACCCTGGGTACGGTTATAGGCTACTTTTTTTTAGCGAAAAACTTATAAGGGACAGGGGGGGGGGGTTAATTAATAATTTAAGTACACATTTTTTTCCAAACTACTCTTAAAAGGATGTGAAATGCAGTTGTAAAGATATTATAGAGAAATCGTGCTCATGAAGCTCAAATTTGGCAGATAGGTAGTTGTGCAGTTGTAGAGTTCAGGTAAGAAAAAATATTTCAAAACTCAAATTTTAAATGGCGGGGACGGGGGCTGAACTTTGTATGAAACTTTATGGCAACGTCTGATTTCCTTGAAATTTAGCAGAAAGAGGGGTAGCAAAGTTTATATCGTAAAATCATAATCTAAAAATCTATTATAAAATAATTACATTCAGCTAAGTCAACTCTGTCCGTTTACCCCGTTAAGATAATTGATAAAAAAGTCTGGTGTTATACAGTAAAATCACATAAAAATATCATTTTTATTAAAGTTCTTTTTACGTTTAGTACTGTAACAATTCGACAGATGGCGCTGAGCAACTTTTACAACGCAGTATAGTTTTGTTTTATTAGAAATAAAAAGATCATACTTGCATGGCTGGCATTTGGAGAGAACTTAGTGGTCATCAAGTCTGAAGGCCAATTGACCTCAAGAAGATAGTATTTTATCTATACGCTCTAATAGTACTGACAAAGTTTTTGTTCGTTTTTTATTAATTAAAACTTCATTTAGGATAAGATTTTTTGTAAAATTCATTATTAACAACGCCTTTCAAAGTCAGAAGTAAGTTTAAATAATTTTTTATCGTTCATTAAACAAGCAGTTCCTCTTAGAACATAAAAACAAAACATTAATGAGGTTATGTGTGAAAGTAATGAATTTTTTTTATTATTATTTATAACACTTACTTTTTCTAATTTTACAAAATTAGTAACCATGACCTATTTGTTTAATTACATTTAAAATGTTTTCATGGTTTATATTCGTCTTATCACAAACGAGGAGGATATAGAAGTATGATAAAAAGTTTTGTAGCTATAAAATGTAATTTAACTGAATAGTTAATTTTGTGCAAAAGATAGAATTATTTACCCTTTTTCTGAAAACACAAATATGTCATTCTAACATATTCTGGGAAAGTTAGCGACAGATTCGTTACTGAAAATACCTATCATGAAAAACAGATTCAAATGTCAAAATTTGTTTTTTAAATTTTGTGATGGTCAGATAAAGTATTGTAATGTTTTTATTTTCACACTCGGGTTCAGTTCAGTTCTTGGATTTATTTAAAAACACAGTCCAACTCACTCTACTTTATTTCCACTACTTTTACACAAATTTATATTCACAAAAACTACTATTTACATTTTATCTTAACTGTACTTAACTTTACACGACCGACGAAAACGGAATGCCCCTATCGCCAGCTGTTCTTATTTATATATTTATCTTGGAATTGTCTGGTACGTCCACGAACCTTCGGGAAATTCCATCATGTTCTGGAAGCTTTAAGGGAATTCCCAGTAACGGCAGCGGTCCGCCTGTTGAGAGACAAACATTTCGGATTCCCAGAATTTATCGGAATAATGTCCCTTCCACGAATTGGTTGATGGCAGATTGCACCAGCTGTCGGATGAATTCTCTTAACAGTATCATGCATTATCGCCCTTTAAGGTCCATTTTCAATTTAACTCTCTTTTTGAAACATATGCTAGTCCTCGGATCTGATTATTGTAGAAGACGGCTCATTACATTTTTGAAATTTTGTGTAACTGGCACTCTAGGTTATGTTAGTTAAGCGATATTGTTTTCCCTCTCGAAATTAATATTCTGATGTAAATGGAGCAAAGAGCTCTAAAAAATATTTGTCGTACAAAAACATATGCTGACTATTGAGATTCACCAAGGTTTGAGATCAACATTAGGTATTTTTTTGTATAATACGATGTGATAAAATGCTGGTTCCATGTGTTCCATTCAAGTGTAAAAGATTGCAAGTAAGAATATTCATGTTACCAATGAAAACATTATGTTTTGGAAATTGATTCGTGGTTAAATTCCGTTATATGTCTTTAGCTTCAAATAATAGTTTGAGAGCCTTCGTGAGTTGAAAACCAATGAGCTTGATGAAGCGTGAACGATACCCCGGTGGTTTAAAGGAAGCAAATGGTTTGGTCTATTGAGTTGTAAAATGAGTTTTTGAACCACCAGCCGCCTGTTGTGTAAGCAGTGTGTAATAATTTAAAAGTGTTATTAGAAAATTGTATACATTTTCTATTTGTATAAGATTACATACCGTAGAATGGGGTTACTTTGAATCCAGTGGTGACTTTGATAAAAACTTCGTTTCGTTTTTAAAATAAAATTGTGCGAACGTCACTTCTATCATGTCATGAGTCGCAAGGGACGGATTTGTGCCGGGTTGTGAAAAAATATTAAAAATATGTAAGTACTAGTTTTTTGTAATATTAAAAGCTTGAATAACTTCTAAACTACAGCTTTGAGTATGACTAATACATCAAATGTTTACAATTCACCAGAACAGAAGTTTATTCAGCTAAAATACTGACTTTTATTGAAAGTCATAACCTCGAAGTTCACTGGTTTTTTGGTGGCATATTTTGTACGGGGTTCATTGATCACCTATGCGGGTTTACTTTGGTCAATGATCAATGTTACCCCATGAGGTTATTTATTTTGAGTTCCATAGATTAATGATTTTCAGTCTATTTATTAACGATTATGTTTTTTATTGTTCTAGCATCATGCCAAGGACTTATAAAAAGCGTTTAGGCTCCCGAGATTACCGGAATTACACCGAAGAGATTCTGAATAAGGCTATTACAGAAGTAGTTGAAAACCGATTGACGTTACGTGGAGCGTCTGCAAAGTATAATATTCCCTATGGAACAATATATAACAAGTACCATGGAAAATTTGTAAAAAGGCTTCGTGCACAAACAGTTTTCTCCGAAAATGAAGAGAATGTGATATTGAAATCGACAGCCAAAAGTGCAGAATGGGAATTTCCTCTATCTCTTCTAGATTTGCGAATGTTTGCGAAAATGCTATTGGACAAGCAAGGAAGATCGGTGTCGAGGTTCACAAACATTATTCCTGGAATTGATTGGGCTCACTCATTACTTAAGAGACACAAGTCTGAATATTCACAACGAGTAGCTACAAATATCAAAAAAGCCAGAGCCGCCGTGTCTCGCGAATCGCTTACTCAATATTTCAAGAACCTTAAACAAGTTGTTAAGGATGTTCCGCCTGCTAATATTTTTAACGAATCCAATATGAGTGACGACCTGGGAAAGACAATTGGCATCTTTACCAGGGGAGTTAAGTATCCGGAGAAGGCTATGAACTTTTCCAAAAGTGCAACAACAGCTATGGTCTGTGGATAGCAGATGGCGTTCTTCTACCCCCATATATTATTTACAAAAGTATTCATTTGTATGACACATGGAAGGAAAGAGTGCCAGCTGGCCCGCCATGTTGTGATCAGCCTTGTTGTTCACAGGGTTCTCGATTTAACCGAACCGTTAGTGGCTGGATTGATGGTCCTACGTTCAGGAACTGGTTCAAAACAACATTTTTACCTCATGCAAGAAGATTACCCGGCCGGAAAGTGTTGTTAGGTGACAAGTTAATTGTAAATAACTGATCTTCGGAGAAATAATCTCAGACTGTTTTATATCTCCTAGTTTACTGATAAAGTTAAGTTTTCGTAGAAGTTTATGCAAGGCACTGATTTGTATAATTGTTACAATAAGCTTACAATTAATAACATTTTCTAAATATTTATAAGATATTTTCAAACAATAAATGTTTCTTTTCATAATAAAGTTTATTATTTGGTCAAATTCCTTTGTTTTTCTTAGTCAAAGTAACCGCAAATACATAAAAAAACATATAAATCCTAGACCCATGGATGAATTTTAAAAATTTTTGTTTGTGTTTTGTTCCTGGTTAGGAATACTTTCGAATTCTGTAAGAAAAAAGGATAGTATCAAAGTAACCCTGATGAGAGTTTAAAATTGATCACGAAGATTTTATTTTTTTTTCTCGAAAAATAATGAAAAAAGTAATATTTTTATGCAACAAATGGACAGAACAGACAAAACCGATATATACGTTTATTTTTATAAATCTTTTTCTCGCATATTTTAAGAAAAAAAATTGTTTTAATTCTGAAACTGATCAATGTTACCCCATTCTACGGTACACCGTGAAACTGCAATATAAAAAAGTTGGATTGACATAGAGTAGAATTTTTAAATTTTGTTAACTTTTCATTCGGTTTGGACATACTTTACTATAAATGACTCCAAACTATATTACAAAATAAAGAACGCATGGCAAATAGTTAAGCAAAAAGGGATACGAGAACCACATATAAAAAACGTTTAAAAAATATATACTGAAGTTATGAAAAATCACACCAAAACAAATGAAAACTTCCGTAGTTTTTCCAGTAAAACGTTTACATCAAAAATAGACGTTAATGGGACGACTGTGAATGAAAAGTTAATTAGCGTTTTACCTTTTTTGCCCGTTTCCTGTTTATAAACTTTTACGAATTTTCGGCAAAGCACCGCCAGTTGATACGAAAATATTTTTTCAACTTTTAACATCGCATAAAGTGATCGATGTTGGTTTATTTATCTAACAGGGGAAATTTATAATATCGGAAAAACAATTTGACCATTGAAATAATAAACTTTATCACATAGTTTTAATGGATATTATTATAAGTCGTAAAAATTGCAAATACGACAACTGACAAGGTAACTGAAATTAATTTTGGAAAACAAGTTATTGTTTATTTTTCTGTACGTAGAATCAGTTAATGAAAAACACACACGTCGTCCTAAATATGAAAATATTTCTTAAGTAGTATCAAACTTAAAAGTAAAAAAATATTTTTCCGTAATTTGTTTATATTTATCGAATTCAACAATATTCTTAATATTAGAATTAGATCGCGAATATTTTCATTTAAAAAACTATGTTCCTTTTTCAATATACAGTATGTAGCTAAATAACAGAAAAAAATGTAAAAGGGTCTTTGCTATAAAAACAACCAAAAACAGTGTGTTTACATTTTTCATCTTCCCTACATATTAAGCGAAAGAAAGAAAAACTGGTGAACAGTATCTGTCAATGAATCCACACTACAATACTGAAGCTTATATTAAACAATATTTTAATAAACAAAAATCGACCAAATTGTTGACCTATTATTAGGTTAATAATTTGGATTTAGGAATAAAACTGAACAAACAACGAATAAATGTGTTATAGTAACAATCTACAAAAAATATCAGAGCTTTAATAAATGACAGATTTTAGAAATATCCACATATGCAAAAATTCAAAGTATGCAGTTCAGGAAAGCGAGTTGGCCAATCCATAGGTTCACCTCGACTATCCATCAATTCGATTAAAACTCTTCAAAGTGATGTAACAGATCACGACGATGAATATAATGACTCGCAATAAAACTGTCGTATTAAAAATATATATATAAAAAAATAGAAAAATGCTTGTACGTAATAAAAAATAAGCAACAAATTAGCTCTAAGTGAAACTCCAATTTAGACAACGTGTTATATTAAAACGCTCTGTCATAGAATTGACGTCGATTCAGCAATCCCTTCAAAGATATAATTTCATGAAAAACAATACGACCCGTAGATGGGTAAACAGATACTACATAGTACACTGCTGATCTCAAAAAAATCTATTATTAACTACTTAAGAAAGCTATTCTTTTGTGTCCTTCTGTTTGTATGCATGCATGGATGAAATTTTACAATTGCAAGTATCATTTCGTTTCGTCATTCACCTAGTAACTCACTAACGATGAGTTTTAATGGGTGAATGAAAAACGTATGTTGGTCAAATTTAAAATTGATATCAAAGATATATGAACAGAATACGTAAAAAATATTTTATCTATTAAATTAATTTAAAATGTTCATTACTACATACTTAAATTTGAAGTGGCCAAAATGTATGTTCACGTAAGTCATATTGAAAATTACATAAAAATTCTTAAAAATATAGGGCGGAGTAGAATTATAGTCACAGAAAGAAAAAGTGTTGCAGGGTGTGCATAACCTATGAGATAGCTAGTCAAGGAATGCTGGTAGTCCCTAAGCAGTTGCTCATTATGAAGTAAAATTATTATAGAGTTTTAATAAATGTTAGAGAACTGGAATTCAAATGATTCATTTCGTTTTAAGGAAAAATAGTTCACATGGTAAATGTCCGATTATTTGGATACATGTACATACTCACATTCTTTGTGAAGCTTTGAATTTACGAGCGAATCTCTCTCACCCAAGTATTGTCTAATTACATAACCTGATGCAATGCTATGTAAAAATATGTAAGTGAAGATCTGCAGAATTCATTATTTTATTGTTGGGGCAAAAATTTTGATAAATCACAGTGCAATGGGGTCTAAAATTCGTGCGTGTAATTTAAATCTTGGAGCCTGGAAGTAAGTTCAGTTGGTTTAATCCTCTGATTGACCATTTTTAATGATACAGCCTAGACAATACTATGTAGATCGAAATCCCCCCTTCTATATTTTCTGAAACCTCACCTGCTAAAAATAATTGCTAAAATATCCCTATCCTGAAAAATCTTGTATCACCTTTATTATTATTTTCTGGTGATTTTACTATGATCTATTAGTATTTCTTCTGACCGTTTCATCTACTACTGCAGCAGATACCTTTAGTAGATGAATGCACAATCGAGAAAGAAAAACTGGCTTTTATACATGCTTTGGATTCAAAAAATAACAACTACAGCCACGATCATATAAAGCGTGAACCGGCCTTGAGGGCCGATGTTAATTGTGAACCATACTTAGTTGTCAAGTTTGGTTTGGCATTTCTAACATTCAGTTGTTGGCAAATGTAACAATGAATAGATACATTATTGAGCAGCCTGTTAAGGTGGTTTTTAATTTTTTTGTAAGTATAATCAATCGACCAAATGTGTGTACAAACGGGAAAGTTGTGGTTAAATTTCAGCAAGCCGAGATCTGAAAAGACCTGGCTGTTTGCCAAAGCTTGGCAGAAGAGCCGTCAACCTCGTCGTGCTTAACAATTGCAGATCTCACAGACCTTGCTGATGCGAATTTTGAGAAAGGACTTAAATTTACATACTTAAAGTTGTTCGAACACGCTGAAGTAGATGTTGACCTTATGAAGAAAATCATCTTTAGCAATTGGGCAAATTTTCATCTAAGTGGATTTGTCAACAAGCAGAATTGCGGCATTGGAGCAAATGAGGATTCAAGAGTGTTTGTGGAGAAGCCAATACGTTTGCAAACTGGGGGCAAATCACAGTTTTTTTAAACAGTGACTGAGGTCGCTGTTTCACTGTACGTGTGTCGGTGTAATGTGTTAGGTTAATCAAAATCAAGTGGGATGAATATATGTATTTGAGCGACGCCATTGAACGATAATGCGATTTTTTAATATCACAGATTTTGACATTGAACAGTGGCTCATCTTGCACTCGTGCAGTGCGGCTAATAATAATTAGTAATAATTTAAATAGTGTTTTTAATAAATCAAACCAATTAAAATAACATACTTAACGCAAGACTAAACAAACACCTAGTCACTCGTCACACAACTACGACCAGCGAAAAATAACGATACAGCTATAGGAGGATTACGACTAATAGGAGGTACTGTGCGTCGTGCAGGCAGTTACCCAATTGGCTGTTTTGTGTAGAATTAGGTCGCTGTCGCCGGCTGTCGTCGCCGGTAGAACAGTATCTATCTCAAGACGATAGGACCATACGAGGAGTGCGAGGTACCGTGCAGCGTCCAGGCAGTGACTTAATTTACTGCTCCGCAGACAATTGGGTCGCCGGTAATAACAGTGACAATCTCAGTCGCTGGTTAAAGTCACCGGTATAGAAATATCGCTCATCACTAACATGCAATAGTTCAATGTTATATAGTATCAAACTACCGATGCATGTAGTGTCAACCACATTCCACTACCATTCTCCCCCTGCTTCGCAGACAATTGGGTCGCCGGTAATAACAGTGACAATCTCAGTCGCTGGTTAAAGTCACCGGTATAGAAATATCGCTCATCATTAACATGCAATAGTTCAATGTTATGTAGTATCAAACTACCGATGGATGTACTGTCAACCACATTCCACTACCACTCTCCCCCTCCCGCCCCCCAGCGGACAGCCATGGACATCTATAAACATCCAAACAATTTCACTATAAAAGAAGATCAAAAACTGAAAATAATATGGTAGGTATCCTAGTCCCTAAAGAAATCTTCAAATAAGTACTACAATGTATCCACTTCTATTGCAGTTTAATCTTCTATGCACCTAATCCAACATGTAAAAAATCAACATTTCTTTGTAACCGATCGATAAACTCTACAAACAACGTAAGAAACTGGAACCTGTCAAACCATATTTAACAAATAAACACCTCAATATCAGCTAAAGCAACTATTGATGTTAAAATTATAGATAATATAGATGAAACAACAAATATTAAAAAAAGTGTACTCACACTTCTCGCTTGATCTCGTCGTCGGCAATCAAGTCGTACATCGTGTTGGACAACATGTTGACTAAGAAGAGGACGTTCTTGCTGGCAGCGTTGTCTCTGACTAGTAAGGTATTCAGTTTCAGTATAGGCGAGAGAGGTTGAGATTGGGTCGACTGGAAGTACTTCAGTAAAAATTTGTCTCCGTCTCGTTGGAGTATCACAACAATCTCTTCTAATAATAAAATATGTACAGGCACTGAGGCTTTGTTCGGTTTCCGAAGTTGCATTGGCCCTTCGATTATTAATCTGCAACAAAAAGTCATCGTAAATATACGAATTTCGAAACGGTTCATAATAATTAACAGCAGCCAACAAAAAAAGTTATGCGAACTTTAAGTGTGACATATGGTTTTCGATGTATTTTTGCTTCCTGAATTCGAATCCATAGTAAATTTTGCTCCAACACCGTTCAATTCTTAAACATCGCCATTTTTCTGGAGTTCTTGGACTTTCTGAAGGTTTACGGAAAACTGAAGGGTGACGGAGCAAAATTGACTATGGATTCAAGTTCTGAAGGCAAAGATTCATCGAAAACTATATGTCACATGTAAAGCTCACATAATTTTTTTTAGCCCTATGACAATTTTTTTTTGGCTTCTTTGAAATTAACTTCACCAAGGAATTCTAGCTGAATTTCAAGACAATTTAGAAAATGGATGCTGCAGTTAAGATCCAGTTATTTATGATAACAAGTTTATCATTCATATAAACACTGCATATTTTTGTTTCCAATTGCACTAACAAATCGCTATTGGTAAAAAAGTTTCGAAAGTAAATGCATATTGGGACGTAAGTAGGCATGACAAATACTTTGCCACCGGTCGAGATCTTAGGCCAGCCGCAAAATGAGGTGCAGCTTCGTAACGTGACGCAGAAAATACTCACAGTGACCTGCGGAAGGCAGTTTCTATGTCGCAGTTTCTCACCGTGAGTGCGTTCAAAACTCAAAAAAAAAAAACATGAAGATAGACTAATCGAGGCAGTGCAAATCCGACAAGTTTTGCATAATACAAGCCATGAAGACTCTCTGAGGTTGGAGGACTCTGATTCTGAAATAAAATCTTCAAGAGAAACAGAAACCGCTATGACATAATGAAACTGCAGTCTGTTTTGCGATGTTTGTCGCCGTGACATTCTGTCCGTGAGTCACGAAGCCGTGTCGCATTTTGCGACTGACCTTAGTCTTAGCCGTGACTATTTATTTCTCTGCTTTTGTTCTTTCGGATAACGCCCATCATTTATATCTTGAACTATATGCCAGATAAAAATCTAAATTGTTCAAATTAACTGTTACGAGGGCTGCCTTTTATATTTCGGTATTAGAGAACAAAAACAAATATTAATCATCGAAAATCGCTTTATTGTTTTTCAAAATATTCCCCATGAAGATCTATACACTTTTTCCATTCTGATTGAGGTATCTCCAAAACATGCATTCTAAACGCAGCAACCGCTTCTTCAGGTGTCGAAAAACGTTGACCTCTCAGTTTGTTTTTTATGTACGGGAATAAAAAGAAGTCATTTGGTGACAAGTCAGGACTATACGGCGGATGACTCATCAAATCGATGTTTTGAGTGGTCAAAAATGCAGTTGTTTGAGCCGATGTGTGAGAGCTCGCATTGTCGTGGTGAAGAGTGATCCGTCTTCGGCGGTTGGTTTTCTTCATTTCTTGGAAGACAACTGGCAAACAAATGGTTGTCTACCACTCAGAATTGACTGTTCTGCGTTGTTCTAGTGGTACGGTTGCGACATGTCCAGTTTTTCCGAAAAAACAGGGAATCATTTGCTTGGAAGTGCTTCGTGCGCGAACAACTTTTGTTGGATTCGGCTCATCTTGAAACACCCATACAGTCGACTGCTGTTTACTTTCGGGCTCATACGCGTAAATCCACGATTCATCACCTGTCACTATGTCATAAACGAGTTTTGAAGCACCGCGAGCGTATTTTTTGAGCTTTTCTTTCGACCAATCGACACGAGCCTTTTTTTGAACGATTGACAAATTGTGTGGGATCCAACGCAAACAATTTTTTTTACATTCAAACGTTTATGCAATATTGAATGTATGCTGGTCCTACTAATGTATAAGGTTGACTCAAACTCACGATAGGTCACATGACTATCTTGCAATATCAGTTTGCGCACAGCATCAATTGTTTCCGGAACAACAACTGTTTTTGGACGACCTTCACGAAATTCGTCTTGGAGTGAACTACGACCTCGATTGAATTCACCATACCAACGATAAACGGTGGTCCTTGATGGAGTTTCATCGCCAAAAATTGCTGACTTAATCCACGTCGAAAGTTGTAAACAATAATCGCACGAAAATGTTCACGATTTAATTCCATTTTTTGGCCGAGATGAATCCTTAAGTTACTGTAAACAAAACATAGCGTTCGTATATCAAAACGCTCTGAGTATGTATAACCTCAAAAATGTCAAACTTTACGATAGAGCTATCAGTTGTCAGATTGCAATACTAGGGTTGTCCAATCCCGAAATATAAAAGGCAGCCCTCGTAAACTTTTCAAAAATTGACGAACCGTGAATACTCTGTAGTGCTGGTTGTTTTTCATTGTTGAAATAGTAATTATGGTATATATTCATTGATACACCATCTTTCAGAAGTTGCAGTCATAGATCTTCATCAGTACAGGTTTGGGTGCCCATAATACCCTGACAGGTTTCTAAGGAAAGTATAAGTCTAGTATAAGAACTGCACACTCGAAGCACTACACTGTCTCTAATTCTGGTGTTTAGTTCGTTACCATGCGGTCTTGCCGTAGAAAAGGTAGCAAAATTAAAGATAAGGTAAAATCACGATAGAGCCGGTTTTCAGTAGGACGTATCCGCAGTATATTGAAGAAAAGAAATTATGCCGAACGCGTCGGGGGCCAATATATCAAGCAGCTATTATGGGATATTTGGACTTGCCCGGTAACGCTGCAGGTGATAACAAGAAGACTCCTATTATTCCGAGGAATTTACAACTCGCCATCAGGAACGACAAAGAACTGAATAAGTTGTTGTCTGGTGTAAGGCAAACCGCAAATTGAGGCGCACATAGCGCGTGTGACATAATGCCGCACAGCGCGATTTTGTGTAACCTTTAGGATTGAATAGAATAGCGTAAATTGGTCATCTATTCAATCCTATAGGTTACCGCACAGCGCGGTGCTGCGCCATGTCACACGTGCCATACGCGTTTCAATTTGCGCTTAGCCTAAAAATTGCACAGGGTGATGTCTTATCCAAGATTCAAGCCGTTGTGCTACTAAAGAAAACTCTAATTCATTCATCGCTTAAATTCTGTTATGAACTTTGACCTGCTTGTTAGTTTAGAGTGAATGATATCTTGTCGACTTTAATCCCTTTATTTTTATTATTTAAAAAGGTCGTTTGTTCATTTGTGAAACCGCGCCATGTATTCACTGTCCGTTAAAAGCAAAATTAGAAAACTTTGGAGCAAATAGGGATTTAGTTGCTTCCATATGAGTTCCGTATATTCTAACTACTGTCAAAGTTTGAAAATGCAAAAAATACTTACTTATACTTTGTGACATCTAGCAGTTTAAATTCGGACATCTGATAGTTGTCGCATCTGGCGTCGAAACTGTTCGTATCCAAATGCTTCTGGATCTCTTCTAAACGGTGTTTGTTGTGCGCCACTTTCGCCGCTTCGTTCACGTAGTTCAGAATCTCCTTGCACTGACAGTGGGCACGCCTCAACTTCTGCAACTCCTCTTGTTGCCTATCGTCGGCGTCCTTATTCGACTCTATACTACTGATCAGCCTTTCGAGCAGCAAAGGATACTTGGACAACCTCTGCATTTCGGTGGGGAGGATGCCTTGGAACGGCAACCGCCTGCACTGTCTCTTCTTTTCGCATTCGGTCAGCACCGCGTCGAATTTGGAATCCCTTTCCCTGCGTTTCTTGATGAACTCCAACGCCAACTGTTGGCGTTCGCAAAAGGTCGCTGCGCCTTTTTTGAGGGCTTCGCCCGGTCGATCGTCGAAGAACTTCAACATCAGATCGCCGATGTTCTTCACCAGGAAGTCTTCTTTCCGTTTCCGTTTCATTTCTCTGTTGATGTCGTTGTGGATGTCGAAGACTTCCTTGATGTTCGGGAATATCAGGTTCATTTCTTCGGATTTTAGTGTTTGACTCTCTTGGATTTTCCTGTAGAATACTTTGTAGAGGACTTTCAAGTTGCGGACATGTGAGTTTTCTGTGTGGAACAGTTCTGAAATTAAAAATTATAGATTATTATGAATGTTTTTGAAAATGGTAATAAGTTGAAAAAAATAAGTTTTCCTATAATATGTAAGAGATAAAAAGTTACAAAACTTTGGAGCAACTTTGGGGCACAGCTCATTTTTTAAATCTTTTAAATTATCCATTTTAAGTTTATTTTCATTGAATAATCGTTCTAATTTTATCATTTGCCCCAAAAAGTTTCAGATGAGTTTTTTAGAATCTTAAAGCTGAGTTTTCAAATTATATAAAAATATTTGTATTTCTCACTAGGGACCCATTAATTTGATGTCACATGATGTCCTTGAAACATTGTTGTTTCTGTTTTGATTTACCGCTAAAGTTAACCGCATAAGTACAAAATCAGCTCCCGAATCGAAACTGAGGGAAATGTTAAGTACAAAAGTTTATAAATAATGAAAAGGTCTTTACTGTGACCTTCATACGTCACATCTTTATCAAATTAAAAAATTCCTGTTTATAGCACAATCAAAAAAACATTTTGGTTATTCTGCAAATCTCGGATGAGAATTACTCAAAAATGTGAACGTGGTCAATGGTGTAGTAGTAGTGACGTAAAATTTTTCGACATATACTTTTTTTTTATGAAAAATAGTGGCTCACGTTCGAAAACATCCATTTGAACTTGACACGATATTTAAAACAGTAGTAAAGGTAACGTTGACGGCACAATCGAAGTAAAAATTTTTGCAACTTTTAAGTCTACAATGACAAATTAAGTTTCCCATTACCTTTGATTTAGACCTAGAACAACATATCAATGGCATATTCTGAGGTATTTTTTTTCTTTTTTCAAATGTTTGAATTCGACATTGATATGGCCTTCTAGTTCCAGCTCACGGTCAAGGTCACCATCGGATAGCTAAGAAGAAAATTATTAAACATTTGTACGTTTTCCCCCAAATTGCATTCTTCGAGAGTTAGTTAGGAGTTTCCAAACGATTGACTTACCATGTATAAAGACCAAACTAAAATCCAAATTAACCAAGAAAGCAAAGAAATATAATAAACGAAATGATTAATACATGGATATCCCCAATTAATAACAATAAACAAATTGAAAAATAAAAAGTCCACAATAATGGAATGTTAGCAAGGATATGATCAAATACGGAGGAGAAAGTGTTGGTATGGATAAAACAAAAGGACCTAAAAGAAGGGTTTGATAAGTCCGAATAATAAAATATCTAAATAATAACAGTAATACACCAATCAGCCAACGAAAAACAAACAGAAGAAATAAACATAATACGCAGAATATGTCTGGGTGACAACTTGAGCTATACAATTTTCACATAATAAATCAACGAAGTAATGAAAGAAGGAAAACCAGAGGAGACGAGTTATTTTTATCCTTAAACTTATTAAATGAGAATAATTTGCAGCATCTATGAGAAAATAACAGAACAAATAATGAAGTTCGATTATATAGGTGCACAAATATCTAGAAGCAGAATTCTAATCCAAGAAACCAGGACAGATGCTATAAAAGTCTCAAGAATATCAGGAAGCCCACTTAAGTTATTTGAAACATTAAATACAGGGAAATGGATAACAAGGTGAGACCAGTTCTTACGTATGCAACTAAAATATGGTCTGAAAGATCTAGAATAGGAACAAGTAATAAAAGTGCTGAAATGAGAACACAGAACAATAAAAGGAATAACACTGCATGATCAAATACGGAGCAGTACAGCACGAAAAGAAGTACAGGTGGACGAAGTTTTTAGATGGGTAAGATAAAGAACATGAGAATGGAGAAACAACGTAGAGAGAATAGTAAAACGGGACAAAAACCAAAGTTGGACTTCAGAATCCTTGAGGCACCTTAGCTTAAATAATAGATCTAACTCATTAAGTTAAAAAAGTTTAATCTCTCTTTTTTCCAGATTTCATTTCTCCATGACTACGTATAAAATTAATGTTGAGTATTCATCAATTTCATCGTCTTCTTAATTTAAGCCTCTAGCTTAACATAGACTTAGTTTAATATCTATTGCAATATTTTTATTAAACACATTAAAATAGAGAAAAGAATGGAGTTAATAATACCACGGAAAAATACATGGAAGGGTAAAGTGTATGCAGAAAATAGAATCAAACAAAAACATGCGTAATCAATGTTACAGCTAACAATCTGTTTCGTTAATAATGACCGCATGACAAATATTCCATTAACCTTAGAAGTTCATTCATTAGCGTACGTATTTAGATCGAATGCATTGCTTCGTTAAATCCACTTCCTAGAAACCCACAAATTCTCCACAAACATACATCGTTGACCTCTCTTTTAAACGATATGACAAATTCGCGAATTAATTAATAATCGTCAAAAACCTACATGCGTTTTCCTTTGGCGTTTGAACGTGAACCGTATTTGTTACACAGACACACTCTTTTCGACATTTATTTACTTTCTAATATTTAAATCGAGAATGACTCACTCAAGTAATGACCGTATAGGTTTTTTCTGAACCTACTAACAGTCAGTTTCGTTTTTTGTGTCAATGCAATTAATATTCGTGATGAAATCAACAATACGCGATGATAATCGGATTATTTAAAGAACAGCCTTGTGGTAAGCGAAACGATGGAAAAAGTACCAATAGAAATTCCTAATTTTTACTATAACAGGGTCAACTTAACCCAACTATGGATAAAGGGGTATTAAATCAGCCCACGAGTTATTTATTTTTCCACTTTCAGGTTGGTAATTCAGCGGTTTCAAAAATATACTTTTTGAGGTTATTTTACGTTAGTTGAAGTGACAGTAGTCAGCCTCAACCTTCCTGGTATCTTTTGAATGATTATAATTACATTAAAGAAATTTGGAGAGTTGTAAACTTCTCTACTAGTGGTAACAGATGACGTAACAGTAATAGATGACATCAGAGGGCCACTGGACACTAATTTTAAATAGGACCCTATGGCAAGTGGTAGTTCATTGAAAGGTATTAACAATACCTACTCAGTCATATTAATTTTGTTTGGGTTTAGGCTAATCTTAAATAAAAAAAAATACTAAAATTATTATTTCAGATTTAAACTGTAATTAGTTGAACGAATTCTTACAGCAAGAGTTCAAAATTAACTATTAGAACTTATTGTCGTGCTTGGCCGAATATGTCAGCTGAAACTGCCTCACATTTTTCTATAATTCGTGGATATCACAAAAAAAATGGTGTCAGATCTGGGTATCCGAGTTGGCCATTCTATTGGACATCACAATATTCTTCATTCAGGTAACATCTTACTGCTTCAAAATAATGTGCAGAAGCACCATCTGGTTGAAATGTTATTTCCAAATTGCTGAATTAGCGGCTCAATTGCATTTTTTAACATATTCAGATACATCTGACCGGCTAAGTTATATAGCAGAAAACAGATCCAACTATGCAGTTTTCCAAAAAAGTCTGCCCAAACATTCACTTTTTAAGGAAATTGATCATGTTTTTCACGAAAGATATGCGGATTTGTGACACTCCAATATCGTATATTTTGTGTGTTTACATTTGCATTGAGGGAAACTAATTTCATCGCTAAAACAAATGGTTTTTGGGTACTGTTGATTTCAATTCCAGCCTTCTGTCGGGGTAGTTATCTGAAAGTTGGTGCACCATTTTTAATTTGTATCGATGAAATTTGTTTTTTACCAACATCATACGTACTGTATTATGTGACTAACTTCATAAGACAGGGTTTACTATCATTTGTGCACTTATGTCCATTTTTTCTCAGCAGTAACAGAACCTCCTTCAAGTAAGTCATAGATATAGTATGAACTGGGTACCTCTTTCTACATTCACTAATTATTAACACAGCTGCTACTTTGTCGGCTTGAGTACCTACCATTTTCTATATAACCTTCTTACCGAATCGTTAAACACTAATAAAACTACATATTGCAGGTACAACGTTTTTTACAAACAAACAATTAATTAAATATGAAATAATAATTTTATTATTTTAGTATTACCCTTCAAAAGATACTACTGACACTTTTATTTAAAATAGACAATTTCATCAAGTTTGGCTGAACAAGTGTGTCATAGACAATTGACAGCAACTTCATAAAAAAACAGAGATAGTTGAGCTACACCATAATAAACCGGATTTGATCAAAATAAATATCAAACCTGATTAGCTATCCGCCGTAAAGTCCCGATCTGACACTCAACCACATTTCATTCTTCCACATCAACAATATTGATCGGATACAAATCGAGCTTGGAGAATTTTGAAAAAAATATAGCTACTTTCAGTGTGATTTTTGTTATAATTCTCGAAATATAATAAGCAAATCTTAGACACACAGACTGTTTCATGATTATGATACGACTACGAAATATGATTCTGCTTGCAAAAACTTTTACATCAGCCCTCGTATTTGCAACGTGAATAAACAATTTTTCTTATAAAAGCAAGAACTTACCGTTAATGACGTCCTGTCTCTTTTTCTCATGCGGTGATAAATTTCTCATCTCTTCAGGAACCACTTGGTTTTGCCACAATTCTGTGTCATTGTCCATATCACTGTCGGAGTCCAAATTCGTTCTTGGCGTTCCACTTTGCCCAACAACGTCTGTGCCGATACTTGGACTCTCCGAATGCCGCCCACTGAAACCATATTCACAGTTAATATCAAACATTACCAAAAAAAAACTGCCTTCTAACCCCACTTTTCTTCAGTGCATTAGAATTTTTTGCTATAAGGCTACTAAGCCGAACTGAATGTATATTTTTTGTACTTATGAATGCAAAATTAGTATTGGTTTAACACACAAAAAGTAATAAATACATGTTTCCGCGAAAATTAATATACCTAGAAGTGATCAAAAGAGTAGGACGACTAAAAAACGATTACAATATTCAAAATTTCCTCGGTGCTATTACTGATTTATTTTTTAATCTCTATTAATAGGTTTTTTAGACACTTTGTCTTAATAATTCTGGAGAACAGTATTTAGGTGAACGACGGATAGCTAGAAAACTTGCTCATAAAACATGTCGTAGTCAAGTGTATCATTTCAACGTGTTCATTCATAGTAGTTTGTGTTGTTGAATATTAATCTGACGTAAATTTCAGGTTACTATTTCCTTTTAAAATTTACACTCCATAAACTTTAAACTGTTTTGTGGAAATTGAGATTTATTTTCATTATTGTGAGAACTAGTGTGAACATAATTTGTGTGAAATACGACCTTCCTTGTCTTTTATAAATTCTTCAGTATGTTTCTAATATTTGCTGGTTTCCAAAGTAAAGATGAATATTAACGTTACGTACTTAATTACATCAGGTTACTATTTCAATTCTTCCATATAACACGTTTAAATAATATAATTTACACTAAAAACAGATTTTACAAAAATAATAAAATAACTACATATTACTACAAAACAATATGTAAAAAAGTTTTGATTAGCATTGGGAAATACAATTTTTTGCAATTACCTAAAGTGAATGATTCGACCAGTCTTTAACAAACTTCTCTTTTTATTTTCATTATAATGCTTATAATTTATTTTGATCTTGTTATTAAAAAAAACTAGTGTACAGAACATAATCATGAGTTGAGCTTCCCATCTCTGTTCTAGGAAGTCCCTGTATCTTTTTAAAAAAAGAATAACTGATTTGAGTAGTTTCAGCTCTCATCATATATTTAGTCCAAGCTAATTTTTCTGTAAGATGGAAATGAAGAAATCATTTTCCGTTAACTTCTTATACAAAATTGCTCACATGTATTAAACTCACGTCAGATTCCTTCTCAATACATCTTTCTGGCAGAAAACTGTACATTCAGCTATGAGCTTGCTCTACTTCTATATCTGAGCTCCATCGGTCACGGCAAAACAAATGAGGATTCGTCTTATACGAAGGTATTTTCAGTATGTTGTAACTATCATATATGATTTTATCGACCATTCCTTAGAAAAATTAGAACCCTAAAACATGGGCGTGACTTAATGACGTCACAGTAAAGTCGAGAAGTATTATTAAGTATCGGAAACTCCTACTGCAAAAGTTGTTCGGGTAGTCTAAGGGGGCTTTCTTCGTTTGCCTCTTGAAATTTCCTCACTGTAAATTCTATTTGACAGTCCAGTCCTGGAGTTTTTATGCTGATGTTTGTTTGAGATTTTGTTTAAATGCAATCAATATGCATGCCTATGGGGGTTTAAAAAAAAATTTCTACATTGTTTAACAACATTCAAGCGCCTTCCTTAATTGGTCTTCTTTTTTGCTGTATAATGTCCTTTTAATAATTTTTCGGTATGTCCATTTCCATTTGTGGATTCCATTACAAACAAGTTAGGAGAAATTTTTTTAACTTCAGTTTGTGGATATTTGTTCGTCAAACATGATATTGGTGTCTTTTTGTTCTTAATTGACTGTAAACATTTTTTGTCATTATGGTACGTGTTTACGCCAACAACAATTCTCCAACCTCTAAAAATGTTTTTCTTATCGAATTGTGATGTTAAACATTTCCGAAAACATCTTTAATACACTATAATTTAATTACATGTATATTGTATTGAATAATTTTACACTTCGTTCTTTAATTCCCACGAGATATCATTTTAGAGGAATTTCGTCAAAACAGTTTTAAGTTTATGCGTTAAAAAAAAACTTCAAAAGGAAATGAGTGCTTACGACGAGCTAAACTCGAAAAATTATTAATCTGTTGTTCAATTTTGTGTGTATTTCCACTTTTCTATAGTTCACTCAAAAAATTAATCGCATACATTTAGATTCAGCTATCTACTAACTGTCGAAATATTAAATTTTTAACATGAAAAAGTCTTTCAAAAAGAACTGTGGTTTTAAATTTTAGACCATTTTAAACTTAAAAAATACACTTGTCACTGCGCTGACATTTAACAGCTACAAAATAGATATGGATGAAGATACCCTGTACTCAACGAATTAAAATCACGTAAAGTCAATATAAAAACAATGAAAATCACAACCGGAATTATTATTAATATACATCAATTAAATAAAATTTGAAGTAACAGCTCCTACTCAACAGCCTTTTACTATGACAAACGGTATGCTTAGAAAAAAATTAAAAAGCACTTTCAAAATTGAAACAGTTACTAAGAAATCCCAGGGGCTTTTAAATTATTGTAGTAGCCGTGTAATCGATGTAATGCTACAAACAATTTTCTATTTGCTCGAGGCATTTTAGCGGAACAAACGGGTCGGATTTTTTTTTCAGAGTTACGAAAACACATATTAGAATAATTGTTGTTTGTAGCCTTAAAGGCCACAACGGTCGATACTTTCACGTTATGTTCTATAAATAATCAATATGTTATTACGATAATATCGTTATTTCATTAATGATTCAAGTTGGGGTTGGTGAACAAATGGTGTGCAAGTAAAAACAAAAATCGAGGTAATAAAATGTATATCAAAGAATACTTACTTGCAGGATATGCTGGAATTCGAAGAACTACCGGAATCTGTATTTGACAGGGTCGGGTGACGTTCCAAGTCCACATCGCCGCTAAAACAAAAATGTTAAATAAAGCAAATATTAACCAACAGTTCATGTGTACTAGGATGTACCTACTTAATACATAATGCGACGTAAACTTCTTATGAACCGCTTGAATTTATATATACAGGGTGAGTGGTACTTCGAGCATCTTGAAATGTATACAGGGAGAGGCGATAAATTATCCCCTAGTGAACTAGAGGCATTTAAGATTTGCCTTAATTTTTGGATAATGATAACAAATTTATAAAACCTCGGGACGTAGCTGTCAAATATAAGTCCACGTCCAAAATTTCCTTGGTATGAATCTGTCAGTATTGCACTCCTGTAGGTTATCAAATGCCCCCATTACGTAAGTCGTAAAAAATTAATTTTGTCTACTCTATTAAATTTTTAATTATTAGAATTTATTAGCAGTGGTCTCTTAAAATTTCTTTCATCGACTGCAGCTCCTACACTTGCATCCTCTGCATTTTTACACAGTGTGTAACATAATGCAGTACAGATGTTTTGGTAGATGATAGAACTCATCAGTATAAATAAAAAATTCTTATATAACATATAGCAAACTGTGTATGGTACCAAAGTAAACACTTACGTGTGTATTTACCCATTTATTTGCAAAACTGCAACAAATATATCAACTGAACAATAGAATAAAGAAAATCCTGTACCATTTTTATCAAATGAGGATGTATTAAAAACAAAAATATTTTAAATTTTCGACACAGCCATGAAACGGATTAAATTTGCGTTCGTTGGCCGTAATAAAATAATTATTACGGAAGGTTATGGTTCTATATTGCAAAAGGGTAAGGTGATATTCATTTGAATGTAATGTTTTGACGTGATAGCTAAGAGTTTAGTTAGATTTTAATGGTGGTGTTATTTCCAATAAGTGCATAAATATTAAGTAAAGATGGCATTACGGTTATTCAGGAACCTACTGTTATTCAGAAAACAACTGTAAAGTTTTTGTTTGTGTCTATGAAACTTTAGTGTGAAAATGTTAAACATGGAATAAAAACCCACTGAATTATTGGTGAGTTTTTCAGATATTGCAAAGTCTTGTTCCTTTTAACATTTCTAATTTTATGTTGGTAAAGTCGGGTATGATAAATTTTAGATTCTTATGAGTAAGTTATTACGAAATGTTTACTCAGGCAAGAAAATGTTAAAAAACAACTATTTGTTCAAAAGAATTCCAATATAATGTTTTAGTAAATCAACCATATCTCATTGCCTGTTTTTTCACTGAATGTCTTGTTATAAAAGAATTTAAACTTAATAATGTAATAGGTCCTTAATTATACAAGATAGAAATGCCTATGTTAAGAATTTTTAGTTCATAGTGTTCATACTGACCAGTACTATCAACGGCCAAAATATGTGCACCGCATTATATTACACCCTGTATAGAGAGAGTCGAGACATTGTTACAAATCGGCATCATTCAAGATTTTGTTCGTTTTTCGACTAGTCAAGTTTTATTTAGATTGAGTGGTTCATCTGTTCATCTACAATTATTTTCCATTTCGATGGCTTCTCGATATAAAAATGAATAGTAAGCTGATATTCTAGCTGGAACCTCCAGAGAGGGGTGGGGGTGCAAGAAAATTAGAATACTGTTCTACTGGAGTTCGAAGACAATTTGCCGTCTGTTTTTTACAGAATCCTCATGCGAACGTGTTTGTTGTTTTGTTTGTTTTTTTGTCATCCAGTATAGAGCAACAGATGAACGTGATCTTTGAGATAGAGATAGCTTATGCATTAAATACTGACACAGGATTTTCATCCCGAAAAAATGCGAATGGAAGGGCAATGAACAGTAAACGAAAGGCAAAGGTATATCAAACCATAGACAAGGCACAGGGTATCTCAAAAGCCGGCACACCGAAGCACCCGAAGATAGAACAGTCAGCTGCCAAGGAATTTTGGGTCACACCTTTGCTCATCCACTTTCGTCCGATCGACCAGACGATCTACTATATTGCGTTATTGGATAATTTAGATGACACAATAAAAGCAGAAAAGCCTGTACATAACAAACCGTTCCACATTATGATGGCGAAATTGAAACTGGATGATGTGCGATTTGAATTGCGTCCACACCATCACATTCACCAGATCTGGCATAACCTGACTTCTACCTGTTCGCAGATGAAAATAAATGCTCTAAGGAAGGAGATTTGGCTCTGATGATGGAAAAAGACAAATGGCATAAGGGATTTAAAGTTTAGAAAAACCGTTGGCATGTTTGTATCGCTATGGAAGGTGACTTAATCGTCGTTGTGTTAAATAATGAATTGCGTCGTTTCGGTTTAGGACGGAGGAGTTTCGATCATAAACCTCCGGTTTGTTTCATGTCCGTCTTCATAACAGTGTGCTTTCCAATAAATGTTATTCTACCTCACGCCTAGCATCAACTATTTAATTTCTATTTATTAATAGTACTTTTATTGCGTTTTCCAAAACAATAAGGCGCTTAAAGCCCAACCAAACGAACCGTTTAAAAATCTCATTCGCGTCACAATATAAAATAACTATAGAATAAATAAAACGGGATTTAAAAGATTTATTGCACGTTTTTATGACGCATTGTGTTTGCTTGGAAGTGTTGCTAACTGCAGAGTGAAGTGCAGGCTCACACAATCTTTTGATGATTTCCAGGTAGAGAGGATTTTTATAATGATTTCAGTGATATTATTATTTGTATCGCCATCAATTTTGACTTATCGGTGTTCAAAATGAAATTGATTTGAAAGAAACGTTCGTTTCAGTCGGTGCCGACCCTCGTTAGATTTAATTTTAGTTTAAATTGGCCGGTTTCGCTTTGATTTACGAGCTCTAGTGAATTATTTACAGTGCAGACTTTTATGTGACTTGTTTGCTGATAATTATAATGTAACACGTATATATAATATAGAGTTCTGTATAATCATATTATTGAGAAATGTGCCTTAAAGCTGTCTAAGGTTTTTCTTGCATGATTTATTTTTATGCAGTATCAATTGCCTGAAATTTTGTAATCGTTTACTGTAAGTGTTGTTTCTGTAAATCGTCCGGGATAATTAGCACTTCCTGAGGCGTCTTTTCAGTTGCAACGGATGTCTGGCAATTTGCTGATTGATAAATGTGGCATCTTTGTTTTGATTTACAGATTTCTTTGGAATACCACCAAACTGCACCCCGTTCTCAAAGACAATAAAGAGAATCTAAGCAATTGTTAAATATGTAATATTTAAATAAAGACTTCTCTTTAAGTTATTTCCAAGAAATTCATCAAAATACGAGGTTGAGAGCACAGGGAGGGAAACCAATGCTGCGTTAGATACTTGAAAGTGTCTTCTATTCTAGTACGAAAACAAGTTTTAGTCACTGCAGTAGTATATTTTCTATGGAGGTTCGAAATAAACTGTTTTATTCCTCGTGCCGATAAAAAAGTGTGACGTAAAATACGAGCAATAGATTAAAGTAAAACTTCTCGTTAAATTGAAAAAACTCCGACTGAGTGCTAAGAAACGTCCGGAGTTGTAGACAAACAGGTCGTGAATCTTGCACCAGACTACCGCACCAGTCCACAACGTCTGTGAAGCGCTAGAGGCACCCCAGTGCTCGAACATTACGCGGTACTCGCCTGATTTAGTGCCAAGCGATTTTTTCTTGTTTCCGAAGATAAGGTCTGCCTTAAAAGAAACCCGGTTTAAGTAGAGAGATGAGGTGAAACAAAAAACGGCTGAGCTCCTAAATGCTCTTACAAAAGAAATGCTCTTACAAAAGAAGACATCCAGCATTGCACTGACCAGCGGAAAAAAATGAATGAAACGGTGTGTCATAAGCTTAAAGTTAAAGCCACCCTTAGCAATAAATTATTATTACAATACAGTAGATAAGACACTCGATTGATTTTACATATAGACTCCCCATTGTGAAGAATGTCACTTATACGAAGGCCATTTGATAGGTTAAGTTTAACTTTGAATTTACAGGTGAGTAATACTAAGTGAAACACTAGATATGACAAGCTGCCATTTATGAATGGCTTACTTTCAAAGTTTGAGCAGCTGTGTCATGTAGTTGGTATATGATAGTCAATGAAAGCGGACGACCTCGTGAATTTGAACGAAAATGCAAAAAACAGAATTATGTGTGATGATCGAGCACTCACTGAAACCCTGCACCATCAATTTCAATGACAAAGAAGTGGTGGAATGAGTTCTAGTTGTTCAAAAGTGCTCGTCACACCAGAATTCAAATCACGTTTGTAACCCCCAAGTAGGTACAAGGAAAAACTATCGATATTTTGTAGTATCGAGTACTTTTTTTTCGATACCGATACTTTTGTACTCGATACTTTGTATTCGATATTTTTACTTACTAAGTACATTTAGGTAGGTATCGTATCGAATAAATCTTAAACATTTACTCTTATCTTTCCATCACATCTAATGAACCATATAAACACTATTGAAAGGCGGCGCGGAAATTTGTTTATATAATTTAGCAACAAATTAAGCTGAGAGATTAAAAAAGCATCAAACAAAGTACTAAAACAAAGTACTCTAGGACGTCTAATTTGATCATGGCAGTTGTTAAGAACAATTCCATTAGATCTACGGAACGATATAAATATTATTGAAAGGCGGGGTGGGAATTTGTTTAAATAAATTAGGAACAAATTAAGCCGAGAGAGTAAGAAACATCAAACAAAGTACTCTAGGACGTCGAATTTTATCACGACAGTTGTTTAGAACCTTCTCATTTGATCTAAGGAACCATGTAAGTATTATTAAAAGGTGGGACGGAAATTTGTTTAAATAATTTAGCAAACAAATTAAGTCGAGAGATTAAAAAAGCATCAAATTAAGTACTAAAACAAAGTACACTTAGAGTTAGAGTGTCACCTTCCAAGAGACAATAAAACAGATTAAGAGTTCCAATGAAACAAAGCAGTGCTCGACAGACCAATTAGAAGACCCATGCATCGAACCAATTTTGACAAAGAAGAACGAAGGTGCTGACAGACCTCGATGGGAAGAAATATTCGAGTCGAGGGATCATCCCAAAAATCATTGTAGGCCCAATGAGATCCTCTTCGAGTCGAGAATAGAGTATTGAAGAGAATATAGGAAAGTGCCGACGGGATGAGGAAACCAAAATCACACTTGAGTTTATTAAAGAAAATAGTACCCACCATCCTGCAGGATTACACAACCGTCATTTCTGGAAGTTTGACTCTCTTTTGTTCAAAAAGTCACTGACTTATGAAACCGCCCTCGTATAAAAGTTTTTCTAGTTACAAAATTAAACCTTTAATCGAAGAATTGTCTCGTAATTGCTTATTCAAATTTGTAAAAAATAGTGCCTCGCATTATTTTCAGTTTGTTTATTTTCCAATAATTTTAAAACAAAGAAATTGGTCTTAAATGATCATTCTAATTAAGATATATCCTTCAATTTAAAAATAAATGTAACAAAAACTGTAAACGGTTAGTAGCACTTCAAGGTAAGCTTTTAAAAGTTTAAAATCATACCTTTCTGGTTTCGAAGATGTGTTGCAGTCTTGATGTTGAGTCATTTCTTACAAAGAATCAGTTTGATATACCACACTTTTAACAAAAACACATCGAAACGCTAACATTTTGCCTTTTATTTTAAATAGAATTGAAGGCCCAGTCCGAAGGTATATCGAAAAAAAATACAATGATTGCCTCTCGCGTATTTGGACATCGATTATATGTTGGGCAAGTTGAGTTCGCGCCACTTTACATCAACATTTTGTTAATCACAGAATGCACTTGATTTGGTATATCTACTTAATAGAAACGCCAATTAAATTTATTCCAGATTGAACAATATAACGTTTAAAAAATCAACAACTAACGATATGTTTTGATATGAACGATTTCCGATGTTTTGAATCGAAATTCCCGTCTGTAGAGAATCCCGCAACCTGAGAGAAATGATACGCCGAACGGGAAATGGCAGGGAATCCGAAAACCTCAGGAAAGCAACGTTGCCAAATACTTTAGCTTTGATTAGATTTCGTTTAACTAACTGAATGCGTTCATTGGTAAACTCGTTTCATTTTAAAGCTACTGTTTTACATTCCTCACTATATTTAACCCGTGATTTCGAACAAGTGGAATTTTAAAAACAGTTGACAGATATATTTCCTGGTATGATTTATGAATCAATCTTCCTTCAAAAAATTGTCCTAGATGTTTGCGAATGAGCGCCAAGGTAATTTAAACGTCAAAAATGTAAAATACTCGAAAGCTGCTGAAAATAATCATAGATATAACAAAAACTAAACTTCAATGTCCAAATGAGTGAACAATGTCTTGTAGTGAAGGTTGGGTAGTGAAGTTTGATTACATGTGAGTGTTTTTTACTCATTTTGAACCTTGAAGTGACTTTGTAATTTATCTAGTAGTCTCAAATAATGGCCGAATTCTGATTCAGAGTACTCAAATAATCATACAGTTATGATGGTTGTTCCTACATTAGAGGATTTAAATAATTTTGATTTGAAATGTCCGTAAATCTGACGTCAAGAAAAGTGTGATGAAGAAAATGAAGAAAAATACAATCCTTGTGTTATCGTAAGAGGTCAAAACACTTCGGAGAATCTATAGCGTATTTTTATACAGAAAAAAACTGTGCGTTTGTATAATATAAGCATATTTTCCTTCACTCAGCATATACAACTACAACACTTTACTGATCTCCGAATCTCTTGACAGTGCGCTTACGTTTCAAAAAATTCTTCTTAATATGTCTCCACAGTAATGAAGAATCAATACTCAAATACCCATTAATGTCATCCATCGTAGACCTATAGTAAAAACCGATCATTTCTGGCCAAAAACTCTGGGTTACTGCCCAAAATTATTAAACAAAAGAAGTAGAATTCAAAATTTGAACGTAATTATCATGGACATTTTTCAGTTTTGCCTTTTCCTGCCCAAGAATTTGAAAGAAAAACATTGACTTAATTTTCCAAGCCCATTTTAAAGTAACGATTTTAAATGTAAAAAAAGCTTTCAAGAATTCATAAATAAATAATCTTGTTGAAAAATTACTCAGTGTTGACGTTATAGAATTTATTTTATCTCCATTTAGCATGGGCATTGACGCCATTTTGAAGTTGGTTCTATTAAAGAGGAAAGAATTTTGAAGAAAAGCAATAAACAGTGATCTCAGTGGAGAACATATAGTAATTTTAAACTCCTAGATTCTTCACGAGCCTTACGATCAGTTAAAAAAAACCCAGCAGTTGTTATTCTTTCACTCTTTGGCTTTAGATATTCAAGCATCAATCCCATCAAATGTAAATTGAAAAATTCCCTTATGGATGAGAATCTAGACACCTGCTTGAACCAGACTTACAAGGAGCATGTTAAGTCAGCGACTTTTCAAATTCCTTCTCAATACTTTTAAATGGAACACTGCTCTTGTCATCTACCATTTCATGCCAGTAGACAAAGTCTGAGTAAGCTACGACATTTAGTTTAGACAGTTACATCCATATACTTATGGAGGTAGCCTGCAATTCAGAATTGTCGTGCCAATACTAGAAAGAGAGGGCAATACAGAGAGAGCAAGAGGCTATTTCACTCGATTGGGCGGTGCAGACAATGAACTACATAGCCTCTTGCCCTCTCTTTCTAGCATTGGCACAATATTTGTGTTTTACAGGCTGCAGAAGTACAAGCTCTGTCACCATGTGTTACGTTTTCCTCGGGGCCTTTATTGGCAGCAGAGAACCTCCTCGATGTTAACGGAAGTGGACACAAAAACTTCACCACAGATTGGATCGATAAATTCCTACGGAGACTATTTCAAGTTGTTGAGTTGGTTAACTGTTCCGTTGGCTACTGTATCAGCACGTTCAGGTCGTCTAAAAGAGTCAATAAAATCAACATGGAATGATATTCAACGATCGGAAAATGAAAACGCGTGAGTTCACCCCACAACCGGTGTGACCATTCAAAGGAGTGTTTCGCGATGTTCAGTTGTTATCCGAACATCGAAAAACAGGTAACATAATAAATATGTTATCGCGAAATGAATTTCGACAAAGAGTTTCAGGAAAATCTAGCTCACAGAGACTCCAAATCGGGGGCCGTACTGTGTGTAACGCCTTTTCCCTGTGATTCCTAGGTTAGAAATCATCCGAAAAATTTCGTAGGTTTACTAAAACCTGTCAAAGAAATTACGATAATGACTTTCGAGATTTCTCAATAAATTGCGTTCAATTGACTGAAAAATCACGAAAAGTTAGTATCGTAAAAAAAGTAATAGCCACAGTTCACATCGAATAGCTTGACAAGACTAGAACGACCACAGGTACGTATGTTAAGAACTTTTGGATAGATTTGATATTGATATGAAGCAGAAAGGTCCGCATTTAGCAAAAAAAGACGTGTGTAGGCCAACATATTCTCCAGATTTAGCCCCTACGTCTTTTTCCAAACCTGAAGAAACGACTAGCGCTAAGAAATCTCCTAGTTTGAGTGCCTTGAGGAAAAAAAAAAATTCTTATTTGCACAAAAACATCACAATACCTGTCCTCGTATTGTTAATTCATTTGCTTTCGACAATATTCCAAACCGACAACGCCGCTAAACGCAAGCGGATATCGAAATGCAACGAATTTCAAGAGCATGCGCCAATTTTAAATTTCGTTCATCCCGAAAACTCTGGCTGGCTGGCTTTCGGTATCACAGCCCTCGAATCCAGATCGATGCCAAAGTAAATGCACACCGGCATGCGACTAAAGCGTGAGAAAGATTTGTTGTTGTTGCAATATATCCAAATTCGTAAATAATCTGAACAGGATCGATATTTTCCAATTTTTGGATGGATTCGTTGGGAAGTATGAATTAAATACAATTTAATGATAGAAATTGTTGTTAATAAATGTATGTGTTGTGTTTGTATTAAGAATGAGTTAAATTATATGTTAACTTAATCCTCCAGTGGTCGCGATAGGTCTGTTAAGTCCGATCGGTCATGTATTGTTGTTTTAGGAAAATTATAACAGATAGACTTATATACCCGCACTGTTTAAAATAATTAACGGAATTTCAACATAAAAGGAAATTAAATAGAAACTCGTTACGTCAAATTTCAATCTAGAGGATAATACATGAGTAATATACACAAGCCCCACAAAAAACATCATAAGAACGATCAATTTTTTAAAAGGAAAAATAATGAGTAAGTGGCTAAGAAAACAAAGTAGACTTGAAAGATAGTATAATTAATGTTTTAAAAAAAATGACCTTAAACACCCTGTTCAATTATTAATTATTTTTTGACACAGCTTGACATTTACATTTGGAAATTTGTGTAGTAAATTTATGTGATAGTTACTTTAACGTACTATCTCATTTGAAGTAGTCTCTTCATTGCACTTATTATTACAGAAAGGTACCTTACAATTTTCTATAACGTGTTTTCCAAAAAATCAGAAAAAAAGTAATTAAGGAACGACACTTCAGTGAATTTCAATGAATCTACACTGTTATCTCTAAAACGGCTCAATCAATTTGAATATTTTAAATTGTATCCGACAAAGAGATGTTCCAGCTTGATTCCGTATAATTTTCTATAAGTGAAATGCATCGAAAGGAAAATTGGTATGTGAGCGATCTTTTCTATACGGTATACGGTGGTAGGTGTGTGTGTGGGGGCATGGAAATTCAAGCAGCAAGCAATGTGCGCAAATGAAATATAGGGCGAAGTAAAATTACAGTTATACATGTGAGTTCAAAAAATCTTACAAGTAACTGCGATATTGGGTGATACATAAACAGTTGTTTATATAGGATGGTTGAAACATAAGGTGGAATAGAATTGAAGTTATGCAGTGTGGTTCAAAAAAATGGTGTAATGGGTGGCACACAAGTAGTTGCGTATACTAGGTGGTTGAAATAAGAGAGAAGTAAAACTATAGTTAAACGGAGTGGATAAAAAAAAAGTATACAGAATTGTTAAATATGCTTATGCAGTCAGCATATTTGAGTTATAGGGCGGAGGGTTCAAAAAATGTTGGAAGCAGTTGCATATACCAGGATGATTGAAATATAAGGTGGAGTGGAATTATAGTTATACAGGGTGGCTATAAAATGTTATATAGTGTGAAACATAAGTTGTTGCTTGCAGTTGACATATGGAGCGAAGTAAAATTATAGGTATACAGTGTGATTTAAACAATAGAAAAATAGAAACAGTCAATAAGGTGGAGAGGATTACTACGTGTGGAGTTGAATTATAGTTGTACAGGGTGGTTCAAAAAATGATAAACAAATAATTTATATTGGGTGATCAATACATACAAACATATACAGGGTGGTTGCAATATAGTGTGAATTAGAGTTACACTTATAGAAAGTGCTCCAAATAATAAAACGAATAAAAAAGTTTAAAAAATATGTGGAAAATATACAAAAAATACAAATTAGAAATAGAGGGAGAAAGAAAGAGAGAAAAAAGAGAGATTACTTTTTGTTTTTTGGGCAATAACACCACAATAAAAATAAAACGACGTATATTGCAGGAATACTAAACGTTTCAAAGTCTATTCTGACTTCGTTGTCAATGGCTTTATATTTATTAATGTAGATTGCAAAATGAAAAAATCAAGACTATGCCACAAACAACGTTTAGAAGACAAAAAAGAGAGAGATATAAGAATACGCTAAAATAATCAATAGAATTGTACTTTAAATTAGATAAAAAAAGAATATATGTTAGAGAAAATAGTGATTGATTCCACACGGTTTTTATTTTAACCCAGTTGAAGTCCGTTTTTTCTTCTTTAAATATAAATTATAGGTATCTAAACTATATTATTTAGGTAACAATAGTATTTACAGGAATACGCTGGTACTATTTAGCGAAATTTAAAGGTTTTAACGTGTAATGAACAATACCGACACTTTTTGGAAATTATTTCATTACGTAAGTTAATAAATGCATGTTTACAAATGTTACAAGATGTTTGTAATATCAGATAAGACCAATTTTCCTAGTAACATATGCAACTTTTCCACGTAGGACGTACTTGTGCATGTGAAATGTAGTATTTTAAGTGTAGATTGAACATTTTTATCATACCATAAATATAAAGCAACATGTTTACTCTTAGAAAACTTGTTTAATGCAAAATCTGAGTTTTTGTCAGATAGGAGGGCTGAATAGCCTTTATTTAAATTTGTTTAACTAGTGGTAATAACGTCATTACTAAAAATTATCTTTTTGCGGAAGTAAATCCATATTTTAATAATCATCTTAATAACTATTCAAAACTAAATCACAGGTATGATATAAATGCACCAATTTCTTGAAATAAAAATAATTTGATTACCGAAACAAATTTTATCAATTATTTTTATTTTCAACTGTATGATACAATTTTTAACGTTTGGCCAGGTTCTCCAACTCACCCTGTATATTTCATCAGATAAGTAATGCCGTACACTGATTTAGAATCAAAGGTCACACGACAATGACAAAACGATAAATTATGCGAACCTTATCGATATAGGTACTCACCTTGTTGTGTTGTGAGAGGGGTCGCTGATATTCCTTCGCTGTTTTCTCTGAAAAAAGAAACAATATTCCAAAATAAATACCTATTAAATCAGTTAAAAAGAATTTAAGCAAACAATTTACTTTTCGTATCGTCGATTTGTCGAAATCGTTTATTGCAAACGTAGGCAACGATGTTTGTATTGTTATCTGAGTGTGACGCATTGAAGCGTTCATGATAATCATAACAATTGTGTTTAATTTTGTTAAACTCAGTTTGTACAATAGATATATATATGCTTAGAATAATTATTATGTCACACGTCTGTGTGAGTAATAAACGAAATTTTGTCGTTATTGAAAACCGTTTTAACGCTAACAAAATTTATTTAGCAATTGGTTGACGTTATTTTTTTATTTCATGTATATAATCTAATTTTTGTTTGTTTATACGATACACACCTCAAAATTCACAGTGATAATTAATTCCTGTTATCACTGATGTTCAAGGAAATCGCTAGCAAGATCTCTCCAGGTATAGCAACGAGGTGTTATTTAAGGGCTCATCCATAAATTACGTCAGTTAAGATAAATTCTGACCTTTATGCGGTCTCTCACCCATCCCTCAATGTAAGGAACTGTAAGGCACAGTATCATCACCCACCCATCCCCCAAATTGTACGTAAGATATTCTTTTTTTTTAATTTAATATGTTGCTGTTATCAAAACTTGTTAAAATTATAAAAACACATAAATATACAGGGTGAGTTTTTTTTATGATCAGTATGGGAATCTCGGAAACTAGCGGAGATAGAGCAATGGTTAAATTGGGAAAGATTTGCAGTTTTACTGGCCCAATTTAATGATACTTTCGGATATTTCGAAAAAACTAAATTCTGTTGATTTAGTCAAATCCCACTAGCTCATTTGTTTTTGATTTTATAAAAAAAGTGTAAATATCAAAATTGAAGGGAATTGTATCCCGAATATGATTGTCATGTCCTTCGTTTGCGTGACAGCTCTCGTATTCGAGATATGACACTAACTTATCTTTTTTGAATGGAAACCATAGTTGGCTATGACCTCAAAAGATCGGACATTTTTAGAGCTTTTCAACGATATAATACTCGATACAGTTATTCATAAAAATAACGGAGTTATGGAAACTTTTCTCTCTTATCTTCACTTTTAACGTAGTTAGCCATGAAATAGATTGATTTAAGTAGGTATTTACTAAAAACTTAGGAAATTAAAGTACATAATAATGGTTACAATTTATGTTCGAAAAGTCCACCATTGTCATTTAGACTTTTTAAGATTGACATTACCGCTTTCCTCACAGACCGCCTATCAATTTCTTTAATTGTTTGTAATACAGCCTCCCTTGGGTCAAACTTTCTTTTATATACTTTGTTTTTTAGCGCACCCCATAAATAGAAGTCTTTAACTGCCAAATCGGGAGACCGGGGTGGCCATTCGCATGGGTCATTTCTTCTTATCCAAGAGTTTGGATAGATATTATCTAAGTGTTGTCTTACTAATAACGAGTTATGAGCAGGTGCTCCATCATGTTGAAACCACTCAATTTCTAAACGAGTTCTCAAATTCAAATTATGCAGCATGTCTTGAAAAGTGTATTGCAATAAATGCAAGTAGCGTTTCCCAGTAAGTGATTCGTCATAGATAAAAGGCCCCAGAATAGTAGACCCTATGATACCACACCAAATTTTATCTGGGGTCGTCTTTGTTCTACATGGAAAGTGTTTTCTCTAACCCAGATATGCTCATTGTGTCTACTGCAGTTAGTAAATCTAGTTTCATCTGACCATAACACCTTTAATGGAAACTATGGGTTGTCAAGGCACATATCTCTAAACCATGTACAAAACAAAATACGTCGATGTTCGTCACCAGCATGCAAAGTTTGAGAAACTGAAAGTTTGTACGGGTGGAACTTGTGCGCTTTGAGTACCTTAACTACAGTTCGTTGAGATGTGCCAGCTTCTGCCGCAATCTCACGAGTTGATGTAGATGGATTTTGATTTACCAATGCCAAAACATTTATTTGTGCTGCTTCGTTAATTTGATTACGTTCCTTTGGTGGTTTAGCAAAAGGTCCAGATCTGCGTGTAAACTATCGTATACCCTCTTAAATGTACATAGAGCAGGTTGACGACGATTAAAATATCTATGAAAGTATTCCTCAGCTGCACGAACTGAATTTTTATAACATATGATATAACATTCTACCATATTCAGTTTTTCTTCGTTAGAATATTCCATTTTATCACGAAAACTTGTCAATATCGACTGTCAGTTCAGCACTACTAATGGAATTACTCTCAAATGAGGAAACGTCAAAGTGAAAATAATATTTTTCATGGCTATCTACGTTAAAAGTGAAAAGCAGAGAGAAAAGCATCCATAACTCCGTTATTTTTATGATTAACTATATCGAGTATTATATCGTTGAAAAGCTCTAAAAACGACCGATTTTTTGAGGACATAGCCAAATATGGTTTCCATTCACAAAAAAGATAAGTTTGTGTGTGAGGACATGACAATCATATTCGGGATACAATTCCCTTCAATTTTGGTATTTACACTTTTTTTATAATATCAAAAACAAAGGAGCTAGAGGGATTTGACTAAATCGACGGAATTTCGTTTTTTCAAAATATCTAGTAAGCCATGACTTTTTACAAAAATCTGAAAGTGTCATTAAATTGGGCCAGTAAAACTGCAAATCTTTCCCAATTTAACCATTGCTCTATCTCCGCTAGTTTCCGAGATCCCCATACTGATCATAAAAAAACTCATCCTGTATATACATTATACTGGGCCACAAAAAACAACTATTATTTAGGATGGCCAAAAACACCTATGTCAAAATTTTAGGCTTTAATTTTAATATTAAGAGGTCTATCTACCATCACGAATTTCGAATAATTTACTAATGCATCTTTCACTCAAAACTTTCGAATAATATATCTGAAAAATAAAGACAATACATATTTTTGAATTAAATTAGATGCTCTACAAAAAAGGTCACATTATATTTTCCATTAAATACACTGTTTCAAAAGTTATTCGAAGTACAAGTTAGAATAGAAACAAATTATACCTTTTTTATGGAGAATTTTATTTCCTTTAAAAATATGTATTGTTTACATTTTTGAGACATATTGTTTAGAAGATTAGAAGGAAATATGCGGGTATTTTAAGTAGAGTTTAATTTATCCTATAGTAATATAGTAATAATATTTAAAATTTAAAAATCACTCACGTAACCCCATATAAGATTTCGTAAGATTAAAGTAGACACCCATACACCCTAAAATATCTTACGTAATTTATGGATGTTCCCTAATGTGTAAGTTGTTAACGAAAAATGTGGCATCTTTCAGTTCGTCCATAAAAAGTATCTCCTTAGAAGGTGAAACAGAAAAACAATTGGACAGAGTCGATTCTGGCCATGAAATTATAGAGTAAAACAATTGATTGTTTGCTTGGCGAAATGACAGCACTAGACTAGTTTTCTTGTTAGCAAAAAATAATACATTTATAGTTTTTCTTCCTAAAACTTAACCTAAGATGTCCTTCCCGTATATTGAAAACTGTTAGAAGCACATCTTATGTGTACGAAAAATAGTACTAGAGCAATAGAAGAATACCACGTAAGATTACCTGCATTGTCAACAGCTAGAAAGAGGAAACCATTTATGAGAAGCGAATACGTTGATATTAAGATCTTGGCCTATTATGCAAAAGACTAAGAAAACTCGACTGGACAAGAGTTTTAGCTAAAGTGTAGTTTATCACACAGTCTAAAGATTTCTGACTAGCGATCATGAAAGAAGACTTTCGTTATTGCAATTGCTTAATATTTATAAATGAAATAATCACATTTTGAAGAACATCACTTAGAGTTATAAAGGCAATTTTTCCAATAAAAGTATGTTTATTCTCAAAAATGTTCACTACTGATCACAAGAAAATTTATTCTTCATTGATCTCAGAAATCCTAAACATTTGGTGTGGTATTTTATGAGGAAACTTGATAAAATGATAAGTTGACCAGATAATCTCTGTGCCGTAACATAGAAGAATATGGATTGGCTACAGATGACTCAGCATCTAGATCGTCAACGAAGTTTTGGAAAATCTGTCTGAAATTACGAAGCATAACAACTAAGATCTAATTTATGCTCAAATTCAGCCCGAAACGCCCAGCAAGAGGGCTGTCAATTGGACAACGCTAGTGTTGCCCAACCTCATTAAAGTTTGACATTTGAGGTTATACGTACTAATATAAGCTAGTGTAACTTGATTCATCTTGGAATCATCGTGAAATGGATACAACTTTCGCTCAGCAAGAGTGCAGATGACTTAATGCGATGTTGAACCACTGTTTATCCACCGTAGTTCACTAGATCCCCGGAAACACGAAATGATATTGCAAATCGTCATGTGACCTATCGTGAGATTGAGTCAATCTTACACATTAGTGGCACCAGCGTACATTCAATATTGTATAAACATTTGAACGTAAGATCCCACACAATTTGTCAATCGTTCAAAAAAGTTTGGTCGAAAGAAAAGCTCAAAAATAAGCTTCAAAACACGTTTCGTGGATTTTCGCGTACGAGCCCGAAAGTAAACAGCAGTCGACTGTATGGGTGTTTCAAGATGAGCCGAGTCCAACAAAAGTTGTTCGCGCACGAAGCACTTCCAAGCAAATGATCGCCTGTTTCTTCGGAAAATGGACATATGAGAACAACGCAGAACAAAATAATCGCTTCCAAAAAATCTGAAGACGGATCACCCTTCACTACGACAATCTCACACATCGAACTGCATTTTTGACAACTATCGATTTGATGAGTCATCCGCCGTATAGTCCTGACTTGAATATTCCCGTACGTCGAGAGGTCAATTGACACAGCGGTTGCTGCGTTCAGAAAGCATGTTTTTGAGATACCTCAATCGCTTCGACAATCAAACGCATGCAAAAGTGTATAGATCTTGTTTTTCGTTTTTGTTCTCTAATCCCGAAATATAAAAGGCAGCCCTCGTACTATCTTAATCAGCAGAAGAAATGTTCCTCTTTTGTTAATTTCACTGATCTCGAACTTCTAACAATCATGAAATCAGTAATAGTGCGAACTTAATTGAGCAATCGGGTAGAGATTCTGATTGATCGTGCTTATTCGTCTTATGCATTTCTCTGTGCACCAGACATTCCCTGTCACATCGTAACGGATATCATTATCTCCTTGAATTCTACTACTAGGTTGTATCATACAATATCGTAGAAACAGGAATGTATATATCGTTTCTCAGTGAGGTTTCTCTACAGAACCTACCGACTCTAAAACCATTTTGCTACTTCACCTTCATTTCTTGTTAACTGGCTGCTTGTAATGGTTTCCTTAAAGCAGATCATGCACATATTCTTTCCAATAACCTGTATCAATTAGCAACTTTGTCTTATCTTGCATACTACCCTCATTGACTTACTACTTACATCAATTGAATTTTCTATCTCTTCACATACTTTAAGCAACATTTCGTTTTTTAATACGCTTTTATAAGGTTCATGTGTATGTATGTATCTATCTATGTAACGGAAACTTTCAACATAATTTTCACCAACTTAAAGAAGTCCAATTATGTTCAAAATTGACACACGTGTCAAGGGCCGATGACAATACAATTCTTTAAGTTGAATTTTCCCGCCTGTTGTCTTTTTGTCACTGTTCTTGACTAAAAACAAATTTGTCTATTAACTACTGCCATGAAGTAAACTTTTTAATTATAAATATATCGTTGAGACTAAAAACTTAGAAAATGTATAGTTTAAAAAAACTAAAAAATACGCTTTAATAGCAAACCGAACTAAAAAGCAGAAAATATTTTTTTAATTATGAACAGTTTATATTACAGCAGTAGAAAGTAAAAACTGTGGGGTGAATAGATTAATTGTATAATTTAATATTTCAAGCACCCCACGCTTTTTACTTTCTACTGCTGTAATATAAACTGTTCATAATTAAAAAAATATTTTATGCTTTTTAGTTCGGTTTGCTATTAAAGCGTATTTTTTAGTTTATTTAAACTATAATTATTTTTTGCGTTATTCATATACATTTTCGTGTCTGACTTAAATCTAACATGTCTTTAGGTCATTACGGCGTTTTCAAATGTAATAATTTTCTTTCATCTCTTTATTTATTTACTGAGCAGTTCATTTTTTTGATGTTATTTGTCTACCACAACTTCACCTAAAGCTCGTATGCACCCTCAAGTATTATTACTTTTTCCAGCCATTCATACTTTACGTTAGAGTTTTTTTATTTTTAATCGTTGTTTTTTAATTGTTTTTTCTAATTTACTGGTACAGATAAATATTTAAAAGCATCAACATTTTCTAATGAAATATTTAACGGTTACTCACCCTTTCTGATTGCTCCCTGACACTTTCAGATCGATTGATATTACTTGCCGTCCTTTTCGTGCTTCCTATGGCGGGTAGAATTGTACTAGAACAAACAAAAATGAATAAATTTAACATAATATTCAATTTGTAATTCGAGTTTTTAACATAACCAACAATTTTAACTTCTCATATGATATTGACATTAACTGTCTTTCCATAAATTTCGCCATTTTTGATAATTCACATATTTCGAGATTTTTATATTTTTGTACCACACCTGCGTGGAAACGGTTCGAATTCTTGCCCTGTCCAAATTTCGTTAGCAGACTAGGGTCGATAATTTTTTAAACAAAAAAAAATAATGTAGGATGAAACCTATTGGAAAAGGAAAGGAATACAACAACTATAAAAGGAAAAATAATTTACGGGTGATCTGAGGTCAGGAAGGGGGAAGGGATGAGATTTTTAGAGTAAAAAAACTACAAGTCCTATGGAAAAAAGTTAAATTGCAAAGTTGTAGGTAAAAAATATCTATAACCTTTGTTATTACATTTTATTCACATAACCTTAAAATTTATGTGAAACATTCAAAATAATACAAGTTTTTAAGTTCTTGTTAGAATTAATTTACTTAATAAAAATATTCTGACAACTCATTTGATAGTGATGATTACAACGAAGTACTGAGGGACATCGAAGGTGAAGCCGGAGACATTGTGAAGACATTTATTACCTGTCGAGTCCAAAGAATTCACTGTATTTTTTTTATTTAAAATATATATTTTTTCATCTTATTTAGACTTAATATCGGAAAAGCACCCTAACTTTCAATCGACATTTCTCAAGTCAAAATATCTGCTTTTTTGAAAACTCGGTGGGTTGTTTGTTCGTTGAAATCTCAACTTCGCTCTGATGGGGTGACAATCTACATTACTACGCGGGTTGGTAAATGACGTACTTTCTTCCCTTGGAAAATGCAAAGAAACGAAATATACTTGAATCCAATGTTATAACCGTTTATTTTTAAGGCCCTGACCCAAATTTCGTTGAGCCTAGACCAGGGTGATAATTATTGTAAAAAAAATACGAGTAAACATTTGGATTGCAAAAACCCGTTTCTTTGACAAAACAAAAAGGGAATTCACCTAAAAGTTGAGCTCGATATCTCAAAAGTTGAGCTGGCCCAAAGGTGTCTTCTTTCCCATTTAAAAAACACGGTAAAATTTCATTTTTAAAATAACTACAAAAATAAAATTTGGTAAAAAAATTTTTGCTTGCCACTATTCTATAGGAAATTAAATTCTATAACCAAAATGTGTTTACTATTTTTCACTAACCTCAAAAGTTATGGAAAAATTAATGAAAAAACCAAACTAATTATTTTTTTATTTTTATCTTTACTCATAAAAAAATTTTTTTTTTTCGTGTAATAAAAACTTACAATGTAAATACAAAATTTACAATATTATATTACTTTTTTTTTCACCTTGAATTTTGACTTAATATGCACGAAGGGTAAATTTGCGATGATACTCTAATAAATCAATACAGTACAAATATTCGTGTAGTTACGAAATAAAAAAAAAAAATTTTACATCTGTTTTTTTAAATTCGGAAAGAGGAACCCCGTTGCGCCTCTCAATTTTCTGATGGTATGATACATATACTTTACTATGGTGAATTTTTTTGTCAGAAAATGTAAAGAACTTTTTACAAATTTACTCGTAATCCGAAAATTAATTTTAAGATCCCTCTAGCCCCTCCTCACTTCTCTATGAAATACATTTTGATGGGATAAAATTTTCCGTAGGTCACTCAGGTATGTAAATATAATCTTAAAATAACAATTAATAGGCATCTACGCATATAATTTAAAGAAGATTCTGTAACTTTCTCAAAATATTTGTCACACCTGTATCAGGTCTTATTCCGAAAAAATTTCCCTAACTTTAGTACGCGTTTTAATTCATAATTTGTCTGAGAACATTTACCATGAAGAAGGTAATGTTTATATTTTTAACGCCATAGAAAGGATATCAACTTTCATGCTTCCTGAGAAATACCGAATTTTTCAAACAACAATTCCCCACCTGTCCCATATGACCTGACAAATTTTCAAAATAAAAATTTTTTTTTAGATATTACCAAGTCAAAATAAATCAGAAATATCTATTTAAATAGGCAAAAAAAAGTTAGGTACAATTTTCTCCTTTTCATTGTCTTCATTTCTGTTTTGTTAAGTAGCTACTTGGACCTTGTACAGAATAATTATTAATGTATAAATGAGTTCATTCATTAAATAAAATAAAAACCAAAATTGGACGAGAGTTCGAACACTTGAAAACATTGTAAGCTATATTTGGAGGGAGCGATTTAGATTATTCTTAGAGCATGTAAATCTGAAATAATCATTTTAGTATTTATTTAATGTATCATTAAAAATTGGCGTAAACTCAACAAAATTAATATGGCTGAGAAGGTATTGCGAAAACATTTTGACAGGAAATGTTTATACAAGTTTTCAGACCTATATCAATAATTAAAATTTGTCTCTGAAATGACGAATAACATGTTTATTGCAAAGATATTTCGAATTACCTGATGAGATTACAAATTTTTTTTTATTGCAATAATTCCTTATTATGAACAATTTTTCAGGTAGTACATCTATTTATCCGATTTCTCCACAATCCTGTTTCTTTTCATGAAATAGGGTCGAATTTCAACCACTGGGCGACCACTAGTTATCTTAAAAGCACAACTTATTTTCTTAACGTTTGATTTTACAACCCATCATATTGTCTTTAAATGAAAATCTATTTAATCCAAAACTGTGTTAGTCCAACACATTAAATCAGTATTTTAAATGTTTTTGTTATGTAATCCCGTACTTGCCTGACGATGAAAATGACGTCTACAATAAATTAACCATTAAATAAAACAATTAATACTGGATTGACGTTAACCACAGAACGTAAAGAAGAATTCGTTTGTAATTTCTCTAGCAATTACTACGAATAAAACTTCAGCATTGTTTCTAGTGCATAAAACAGAGTCGTTTCAACTTTATTAACGTTTAAATTTCTTAATATCGTTGTGGTGACACAGAAATAATTAACAATAATGAATTCGTACGAGTTGAGAAGTATGCGAATTAAATCAGGCTCACATACATATTTCGTTTTCAAGTAACCTATTTATGTCATCCCAATTTCTTGCATGGCTTGTGAAATTAATGGAGGGAAAAACATCAAAACTTATAACGAGCCACGTATGGTCGGCAGATTGAACACCCGAAATAATGTTCAATTAAAAATGAGTGTCCATTAAGATGGTTATCAAAACAGGGATTTGATCATTACGGGAATACATTCTCAGGGTTTGCTGTTAATAAACGTATGGCATGGTATATAAAATATAAATTTATTTATTATAGTTTCGAATAAACGTATTTTTCTACGACCCCATATGAAGAATTAACTGGCCATGAGACAACTTCTAATGAAAATTTATGGATTCAACTCATAAATAGTACGATCTACTGAAAATTTTAAAGTAGGGGTGAAAAAGTATATATGTATGTGTCTTCAACAACATTTCAAATTTATTTATTATAGATAGAATTATGGATTTCGAATAGCATCACCAATACCATCTTTATTTTCTAATTTTATAGCAGAATGTTTGATTTTAATTATCCTCTGGTTACGTATTTTATAACTGAGAGAAGTTACATAAAAATTTGGATCTATTTACAACGTAACTTGTTTTATGAATTTATTTTAAATGTCACAACGTTCTCTCTGCTATCACCATCAAGTGAATGATGGAGACTTCAAATTTTACCAATACTTTAAGTTAATCTTGTAAAACTAAACAATTAAACATTTAATAAAACATTTAAAAAAATATATAACCGACTTCTACCTATAACTAAAAAGCTAAACATAATTATAACAAAATGCAACTTCTAGCAAATAAATAACACATTCAATGTTGTTAGGTACCTACCCAGGAAGTAAAAAATGTAAACATTAAAAGGTGCTCATTCTGTACAAATTAATTACCTAACAATCTAGTATATACGACTGCCCACGGACAATCATAAATTTGTTAGCTGCCTTCTATAGGACGGAGTAGAATCCATCCCATATTTACGGAGTCAAATCCGTCCTATATTTCAACCATAGTATATAACTCCTTGTGGGCTAGCCCATAAATTAGTTTATTTTTTACATTTTATATTATCGTCCGTTGTAACATTAATTCCTCTCCACACTTTATGCAACTTCTTATGGGCTATAAAAGAAATAATCTTTTAATCACACTGTATAAATATAATTCAACTGCAGGATATATTTCAACCATCCTGTATATGATTTGCTTATGTCCACATCATATAACAGTTTTTTAATCATCCTATATAATTTTAATTTCACATTTTTTCCAACATTTCATTCTAGTCCGTCCTATATTTCAATCTTCAGATAAATGCAACTCCTTCTATCACTTTACTTTGTCTATAAACGTACCAAATAGCAGTTTAAAGTTTGACATGTGTTGTCACTGAATTTTCTATTAGGCCGGGAGAATGTGACAACCAAAAGCACCGTCTTCGCTAAATGGAAAAATTTGCATTTAAATAGGTATTTGCCTGGTATACAAACAAAACGAGCTTGGTACTCCTTGATTTAAGGAGCCGAAAGTACTATGCTCTAGTACCTATATGCTTGAGATATTGGTCGATTTCCATGCACGCATGTGTTCATTCACAAATTTTATCACTTTACCAATTCTTTTCCAAAATTTGAAGTTTCACCAATCCGGATATATACTCTATAAACAAGACCATATTCATTCAAAACGGTGCACCACAGGAGAAGAAATCAGGTAACATACATACAAAAAAAATATCGAAAGGGAACAATAGTTCAAAAAGCCCTAAATACCTAGACTAGTTCTTTTGAGTTTTATTGGATAAATACTGTGGCTAATTTTATTCTCAAACCGTAAGTTGCTATGTCTTTTACGGTCCAGAATATCATCAAAATGCTTTCTATAAATAAAGTTAAAAAATTATAAATTATTTAAAATCAAAAACCAACTAAAAAAATAAATATTTATATTGAAGCTGGTGCAAAGTTAAACATTAAATAAATATATAAAAAACGACTTCCAAAAAGGAACTTGAATAAAAAAACACAAATACTTTTTTCTGAAGTCGGTGCCAAGTTTGAATAGCAAAGTTGGAAAGTACAACTTATTAATTTATTACCCAAATTATTTTCGCTTTAACTTGGAACTGAAATCAGAAAAAGTATTTAATTGTTGCCGGAAAAAAATTATGCTTTTTAGTTAAGTTCCTTTTTAAGTCGGTTTTTGTTTAAAAAAATTGTTATTTATTTTACAATTTTAGTGATGTAATGGCTTAACTAGAAGCAGTTTTCAAATGTAATTAATTTTTTCGGTTTTGTCTCAAATAAGGTATTTTTTTAACAACATTCATTATTTTGACCAATCTAGTTAACTGTTGAACAGAATAGAGTAACTTGTTTTCTAAATGTTTGTATGTATTAAGAACGTTTTACATATGATTCCAACTTAGGTGGACCTACTGTATTGTAGACGATTTAAGAATCCTCATTTTTTAAGTTTGTTCATTTTCAGCATAGATTTTGATTTAATTCCAATTACGTTCATTTAATATTGTCTCCTCCGCGAGATAATAAATCACTTTTTTCATTACTTTTTTTTCATTATACATTTTTTAGGCACACTACAATTCATTTTTATTTAATTGCAATATATTTTAAATTTATAAAACCATAGGTTCCGAGCAGACATTTCCTTTTTTGACACGCTTTTATTAGGTTGACCTGTATGTATTTATCTATGTAATGAACTTAAAGAAGTCTGATTAACTTGAAAATTTGCACATGCCGATGATAATTAAGTTGTTGTCTTTTTGTCACTGTTCTTGCCTAAATGCCAAACTTGTCTATTAACGCTTCGTTTGCCATCTAGTTGGCAGTAGTAGAACTTGCAGTAATGAAATGGAAAGGTTACGCAAACATTAAGTAAACTTGAATTTAGTGACAAACGAAAAATATTCTAAAATCAAAGTTTTTAATTATAAATACTATAGACATCGTTATGAGACTAAAAATAATTTTAGTTTAAAAAAACTAAAAAACACGCTTTATTAGCAAACCGAACTAAAAATATAATAAAATTTAAGTTATTAACAGAATTCGATTCAGAGTAAAAAGCGTGGGGTGCATTTCACTATATTTGCATAACTCTCCTCTCATAAATAGTTGCCAATAGAATAATTGTAAAATTTAATATTTCAAGCACCCTGCGCTTTTCAATCTGAATCGATTTATTCTGTTAATAACTTAAATTTTATTACATTTTTATTTTCTACTTTTTAGTTCGATTTGCTATTAAAGCGTGATTTTTTAGTTTTTTTTTAACCTTAATTATTGATTACTATCGCCTTCACCAAAGGTTACTATATAAGAAATTCGGTTAAAAATTTTTGCCAATTTTCTAAAAAATTTTTTATAAGCTATACCTTTAAATAAAACCTTCAGCCGGTTTCTAATAATCGCTGAACACACATTAAAAGCTTATATAGAGAATTAAGAAACTACTTCTTGAAATCCATTAACAAATGCATGTAAAGCAACTATTTTTAGAATTATACTTTACACAAACTTCCAATGTTATTACTTTTAAGCAAGTCATATTTTTGACAAACCTTGTTTACAATTGACAAAGTGACAGATGATGATCTCTTTTTACTTTTCACACTTTGATGACCCATTATCTACGTGTGAACAAAAACCTTTATATCTAATTACCAGAAAGTTTTGGTGACCCCCACTTTTTTGAACTGAGTTAAAAATATCCTGTTTTGGCTATATGGTCTTGAAGGTACAATAGTAAACTTTCTATCAACAACATTTCAAAACACAGTGATTAACGTTTTCTAGATCACAACAATTTTCCAAGAATAATGAAATCAGATGAAATGCAAAATGTCAAAGATCAAAAAATTATGTAAATTCACCTACAAATTGACTGCAAATTTAGCAAAAGTAGTGTCCCGATTACCTCTCATTTTTTTCATCTAAATACGAAAGTTATATCTCACAGTTAAGCTATCAAATGCAACATCTAATTTCATAACCATATGTTTATTACTTTAGGAGTTATTGTTGTTTGAATATAGCGTCTGCGCAAGCACAAAAGACCTTTATTAAGTACATCTGACATTAGCTGCGTGCTGTCCGAGAAAAGGCTAGCAATGCTATTCGCGACTAGCAGGAATGATAAGCGAAATGGAACATATTGATACCTGCAAAGAACTTACAGGATAAAGACTAGTTACGTTAGTTGTACCTTGCCCAGCCTTGTGATCCCTACTAAATTAAATACTTACCGTCCGTGCTGTTTACGTTCTGTATTAGATTTTGGTTATCTTGTGATATGAATATGGACAAATCGTCAATATTCAACGCAACATATTGCTGACATACACTTCGTTTATGGTTTCAGCAAGTAATAAGACTTTCGAACTCAGGTGGTTTTAATGTATCGATACATACCTGCTTAAGCTTTGTAGCCCCTATATGGATAGCATACTAACTCATATTTTAATGTGTATTGAGCAAAGTTATACGCTATTGTCTCAAAATCAACAATAACTCCTGAAAAAGTACAGTAAGACATACAGTTACCTGCACTTTCAAAAAATGGAAAAAGTTATATTTCATCAAGCTTTCAACTCTAATCGCCAACAGAATATTTTTCGATTTCAAGTGGAAAAAAATTTCGTAAAGGCCACAGTATCGGCTTTACTGACTACGAAATTTTTGCATTGATTTGCAATAGTTTGTCCTGATTTGCATAATTTTTTTACAAGGCCTTTGACACTATTGCATAGTTTACTTTTTTAAACTCAAAAGTTGGATGCAGAAAACTGTTAACACTTTGTTACTCTGTTAAATCTTGTTGATAGACAAGTCGTAGGCAGATCGTCCAGGTCGAATGACTCATTTTCATCAGTAAGACCAAAACTGGTTACCTCGGGTGTGCCCCAGGAGTCCATCCTTGCCCCCTGTTAATTTATTCCACAGATGTCTTAAAGAGCGTTCAGCACTGTAAATCAAGCATTTGCTGACGACTTGCAGATGTATTTAAACTTTGACATTGACAACATTAAACATGCTGAGTCGTGTATTAACGCTGACAGTTCCAAAAACCATAACTTAAATCTAAATAGTGCTAAAAGATGGCCCTGGGAAGGCATCAAAATCTTGTGCAGAACAACTTATGTGTTCATGCAGATGGTCAAGTCCTACAATTTAAAGAGAGTGTTCGGAATCTGGGTATTATTTTCGATAGAGATTTAATTGTGTAGTTTAATACAAAAATCGTAAAATAGTTGCTATACCCACATCGATTTAATCTAAACACCTCAGTAAAGAAACTATTAATGAATTCCCTGGTCTTATCTCGTAATATTAGATCTTTTATTAATAAATATGATGCATCGCTAGTTCATACGGGACACACAAAGAAGAGAATTTAATTACTGCACAATGTATAGAGAATTAAGAAACTACTTCTTGAAATCCATTAACAAATGAGTTAACAAACTCCTAATAAATAAGCCATTCCTCAATACTACATTTAAAAGTTGGCTTATGATGCTGTCTGGTACTCACTGTTTGTAAAGCCTTTGTTCTCTGTAGGTAGTAAATCCTAAACATATTTAAGTGGTGCCCTGTATTATAATGTATTATATTCATGAAAGTTACCTGTATGGCTAGGTTAAGTGTTAGAATGTATACCAACTTATGGCATCACACTCCCTCTAAGGCACTCAATGTTATTTACTTTTAGCTCTGTGGGAGCAAAAGTCATATTTTTGACAAACCTTGTTTACAATTGAAAAAGTGGCAGTACAGTTCGTGTGTTGTTCATCCACTGAGTCTTTATTTGAAATTCCAAATCTCTATATTTGAGCCTGCTTGAGATATTATTATTGCTAGAAGCAGACTTTATCTACCAAAACTAATCTGGTCTATTGTGAGCAACAGACCGATCGGTCAGTAATCTTAAAACAGATTCTGGTTTATATTTATTAATGAGTTCCTGGTGAAGAAAGAAAGTTTTACGCTGGATAGATTCAGATGTTTGACCCCCACTTTAACGATGTACTTTAAGTTGGAATTACTATCTTGATTGCCAATATAAAGCCTTCCGTTTCAGGGAACATTAGATCAACCAGTAGTTCGACGCTGCATGTCGACATAATCTTGGTTGAGTCATTTAATGTCTTCCATGAAGGGCTTCTCTTTCCATTTCAGCAGATTCTGATCTGTGGTCTGGTGGTGTAATTGGAATGCTGTTTTCAAATCAACCAGGCACATGACCTGTGTACAGAAAATTCTGCAGTGATTATTTGTTAGATCACAACAAGTTGTACGTTTCCTTTTGTTAGTAAAAGAATAATGAAATGCACCAATTAATTACCGAAAGAGTAACTGAGCATACAGGTGTTATTCAGATTTTTACTGTTTAGTTTGGTTTTAGTCGTCTTACCCTTCTATAACTCTGCTGTTGTCCTTTTTCAGTCATTTTACGTTGAGCCTGCTTTACAGTATTTATAAACTTCATAGAAATTGCCATCTCCCATCAATTTTGCAAATTCGGCATTTGTAGGCCATTCATGTACTAAGAATGATACAATCAACTTTAAATTATAAAAAAACTGAACAAAAAGTTGATCAAAGGGTTTTAAGAAGTAATATGTAGGTCTACAATAGTGAATTGCCAAATGTTCTAAAGCTTTATAGGTTTCAGCACCTTAATGAGCCAATCATTGGAATATAATTATGCCATGTAGAGATTATGATTTTGAAGTTATTTATGTTGGACAGACAGGTAAGAATATCAAATATAGCTTAAAAGAACACATATTTCGAATAACTTAAGAAATGTGGGAATGAATGCTATTACATTGAATAGAATTGAAATAAATTCCAAATAGCTAAATGTGAAACTAAAATTCCAAGAATAAAGTACATATTCATAAAAAAAACAATATTTCACTAGCACTATTTGATTCCGGCTTGCGTCAAAAAACTGTTATCTCGCTCATAAAATAATATACTATTTTACGCAGATAACGTGCCAATTTAGAAAGTAATCAATGATTTACCTTGCTCTTTTTTTGTCTGCATAAAACATGGTTATCAGTAAAGTCAGAACACTTAAACACAGAAATACGGCGACACGTTTTAAAAGTTAAAGTTTTCTAAAAAAACATTATAACAATATGTGCCAATTTGACCGAAAATCGTACGGAGACAACAAAACAAACAGCACAAATAAAACGCACGGCACGGTAATTTTCTGTTATCTCACTGGGCCTTATAATCTTATCTGCTTTATCAATATAATTGACTGGATTTGCTTTCGAAGTTCTCTAAACAAGACATACGATATTAATGAGTAAGTCGATTAATTTTAAACATTTTTTATTTTTATTTTTTTAAATAAAATTAGCCAAAGGGAGGATCCATTGGAATCAATCAAATCCAGGCAAAACAGATAGAAAAATGGCATACTTTGCAAATTTCGAAATTTAGAATGACCTGCAAATTTTCAGTTTTAACCAAACTACCCATAACCATTATCGAGTGATATAATTTACTCAAAGTCAAATATATGAAGTAAGGAGTCTTTCAAATAAGGTATATACGGTAAGTTTTGTAAGAAAAATACTATTAAACAGTCACAATGTAATTAGGATGTCATATATCAAATAGTACGTAGTGTAGAATCCGAATCTACCTTTCAAAATGTTCTAGTGAGATTTGATTAAGGGTTTTCTGATTTTCATTTTATTTTAAGTACGAGAGTTGACTTTTATATTTCTGGAATAGATGATTCAGGTGCTGACATCTGTTGATGGACGTCCGTTACGCAAAGTTCGATTTTTTATCAGTACCTACATCGATGAAGTTAATTCGACTTTTGGCGATTTTATACGCAATTCAATAGTTCAATCTGTTCTGGTTCAAGAATATATGCTGGGCGTGAACTGACATTGTCATAACGTCTTATCGTGAGATTGAGGTATCTTTGGGCATTCATGGGACTAGCACACATTCAATATTGCACCAACATTAGGCTTTCAAAAAAGTTTGTTCACCTTAAATGCCTCATAATTAACAATCGCTCAAAAAGGGGTTCGTGTCCAGTGAAATAGGATTGCGATGCTTCAAAACACACTATGATAGCGTAAGAACTGACAAATCATGGATCTATGCCTATGAACCTGAAAGTAAACAGCAATCAACCCTATGGGTATTTCAAGATGAGCCAAATCCAACAAAATCCAATTCTGAATGGTATACAACCATTTCATTGTAAGTTTTCAAAAAAATTAGGAAAACCAACCCCCGAAGAGGGACCATTCTCCATCAGGATAAAGCGAGCTCTCACACATCGGTTTAGACAGATTTGGATGAAACTTTTTCTGTATATTTAAGTGGATTAGTGGAGTGAGTTTAAATGTATCTGGACGGTTTAGATTCACAATTGTTTTGAGGAATTTTTTGAATAAAAATTAAATACCAATTTTCTACTCCGTAGCCCAGGTGAGCCCGCTACTTTTGAGCACACAAAAATCAATATTGTTCATTACATACTTAAATGAATAAAATAAGTTAATAAATAATCAAAATATCTTAATTCTTACCTGTCAGGCGTAGAAGCACTGAGATTCTCATGGGCTGTATCAGCGTGAAATACGTTTTCCGATATACCGGTAGATTCTTGGTGTTTTAAACCCTCTTCGTGAACTGCATCGGGTCGCCTATCAGAACCAGTTCGTGAAACTGGATGGCTTTGTTTTGCCTCTACTGAAAAGAACGAAAGAAAAATTATCAATTACGTAATCAGATTTGTACAATGAATGATTCTGATCAGATTTGATAAATAAAGTAATGAGATACCTTTCTATGTTAGTTGTTTTACCAGTTATAAACTGGTTGCCAATAAAGTACAAATTTATAAACATTTTTCCTGATTCATATTGACAGATTGCTGTAAAATAGATCAACTGAATAAGAGCTGTGTATGTTTCAGAAAACTTAACAAACAACTTCGATATCAGACTCAGTTGAAGTTGAAACTCTGATGAATATCCAATAAAGTTCGTCCAACTTAATTCCAATACGCATTTCCAGTAGACATACCTTTTTCATAATATGGAAACTACAGTTATGTCATCGTATGATTAGCGTAGAGTTGTTTCATTTTTACGAAAGATGTGTAGTGTTAATTAATCCTCGTTTTGAAGCATCTACCTGTTTGGCCTATATACGTTTTAGAAGAAACATTGTAAATTAAAATTCCAAATGATTTAATTTTATTGGTTTTACTTTTGTTGTTTTTTATTCATTTTCCTAATTCAAAAATTAACCCTCTGTTGATGAGAAACTATTCTGGGTTGCCTTCATATAATTTGATTTTGCCTCACCCTTTTTTAATACTGATCGACGCCCCTTGTTCCTTTACTTTTGTACTACAGTTTCAATAAACACTCTATAATTAATTATTGTTGCAATTGAATCTATTTTCCTGTAGTTTCTGCTTCACTACTTGGATACAATTTTTTAATGACCATTCTAGTTGGCGTCAATTCTTTCATAAGTTTTATATTTTTATTCATTTCAGTGGTATTATTTTCTTCCCTATTCTTACCCAGTTTTTCATTAATACTAGTTTTTTATTCGTCTTATGCATTTTTTTATCCACTTAACTTATTCATTTCAGTGTGAATTTGTATTAATGTTGCTTCTTTCCATCTCAATAATCTCAGTAATGTAGTGTTCATTTAGAGTACTTTATTTTTATTTACATCTTGTTCCATTATGACGTTGATTTATGAACTTTTTCTAAGTTTATCAAGGCTAAGACAAGTGGGAATTGATATTCTGACTTGCTCTCGTAATTGAAAGAAATCTAGTATTCCAGTATTCATTCACTGGGATTGTCGATAAACTGATGACGTTTCGACAAAATCGAATATGCCCACTTCAGATTTGTTCGTATTGTCATCGTAGCAGTCTGCTTATTCTTGTGGTAATTGTTGTGTAAGAGTTAGCATAATATGCAAATAATGAACCATGACATGTGTCGAAAAGTCTCTTGACTGACACATAGATGGCGCCACCTTCAAATGACATGTAAAAATTTTATGATGTTCGGTTCAGTCGTTGTCGAGACATTGCAGGTCAATTCCTTTTAAAGGAAAAAATACCGATCAAGCTCAGCAATGGCGTGGTAACATCCAATTGAGGTGGCTACACCCAAAAAAGTCAAAAATGGCTCATAATTGTTATTTCCGATCATAGAGTGAAGTTGAAGAGACAGATTGCTGACATTCCAAAGATAAAAAAAAATACATTATATAAAACTGTGTATGAATTTCTTTTAAAGAGGGTGCCGCGTTTGCTCAAGGGAAAACAAAAAAAAAATAAAACGTACGTAGGTACATAACAGTGCATTTATTGTACCATAGCCCCATATTCACGTGATCTGACCCCAATTGTATTTAACTCAGATCTCAAAAAGGTGTTCCAACCTGCTTTGAGGTCAAATACAAAACGTTGTGTAAGAATGGCAACGAAAGTTTAGAAAAACTATGGAAGGTGACTGACTAATCATGATGAATAAAGTCGACTTTTGTAATAGAAATGTGTTCAATTAAATTCTTGGTCTTCAGACACTTGTGATAGAAAAATAAAGATATTTTATTCTCGTTACTTTTTATACCAACCCTGATAAATATCTTCGTATTGAATTAAAGATTATAACCAAAATTTATGTAATTGTAAGTTTGGCAACAAATTTAGTATTAAGAATTGCTGTTTTATTCCCCCACCAGATATGCTTAAAATTACGTACGGCCTAGCCTTGAAATTTCATTCAAAACACATGGTAAACTTAAAAAGCAGATGGCATACGACTTGAGTAACACCCCATTTTTTTGTAAGCTGTTACAACCTCTTTCCGGTATGTCAGCTGAAAATTTCAAAGGCTAGAATAAATATTCGCGATAAAAATCCTTGTTATATAGTTTGTAATAATTGTGTGGTATTGGCTTGTTATTGGAGATGTAATAACAAGGTTGTCAACAAATGCTAGACTTCTCGTCTTACTTTGATATAATCAAACTGTAGAAAACATATATAGAGAACGCTGAATACTATTAAGCGAAATTAAGATAAAACTTATCGAAAACCAGTTAACAAATAAGATAACGAAACAATTGAACATCTGTTTGAGATGTTTTGTTTCTCATAAAAACTACTCCGGCTTGTATTTTATTTCAAAATCATTATTAATCACATTCAGCCATTTGGCCTTTAAGTCTCAGTGACATGTTTGTATAAATTTCTTGTAAAAAATAAAATTCTAGCAATCAGCTAGTATTAACAAAAATTACAAATGTTGGAGGCAATAATCAACAGTTTTTAATAGTAAATGGGCAGAAGCAAATTATTTCAACAATAAAAACGGGCAAAAATGAATTATTTAAATTTTCTGATTATAGTTATGACAAAATCGTAATATTGTAGAAACTCACAAAACTTTAAAAAGAAATATTTATAATTCACAATCTACTCTTATGTCAAAAATTTATGACTGTTGTATTTAAAATTGGAAAAGGGAAAATGAATTAGACCTATTAGTACTTCTTGTAGCATTGGAATTTAAAAAATGCATCCTATTAACCATAATCATCCGATTGTGATGTACCAAATATATTATGCAAGTGTGGATTATGCATTTCAATTGCTTTACCTCAAATATAACTTCTCGTATGGCAGGTTGCCCACACGTAGGTGCCAATAAATTCGCAGTAACTTATGAAATATTTCTTTTAACAGCAATGAAAGCATTAGCACAGGTATTACTGTTAATATAATGGTAATTTGGTAAAACAAGGTTAGAACTTCCTCGAACGTCCTCTGAAATCATGTCTTTTGGACCTCTTTCGAGACTTGGATTTCCCACGGCCCCTGGATATGTACGACCCTTCGATAGTTTGGATTTGGTCCTGTTGCGTTCTTGTTTGTTGGCTTTCCGCAATTCTCTCGACATGGGCCTTCGAGTGTGTTCTTCTTGTTGAGCGTCCGATAATAACTTCCCGGCATTAATTGCCTTGGACAATTTAATTTGAAATCTGTTTTCAAAAATTCAGCAGTCGCCAATTTTGTTTGAAGTTTTTGACGCTATGGTAAAGGTTCTGTACCACCTTTGAGATTTATAATACAAGTATAATTCATATTTTTTTAAATAATTTTCTAGTTTAAAATAAACAGGGAATGAGTGGATTTTCTTATATTTTCCTCACCATTTATTTAAACTATGCGTTATAAAAATATAAAAATACACGTTTTAATTTCTCTCAACGAACCTTTTCGTTTGGTCTTCTACAAGATGCGCTTGATTTTTATAAAAATATTTATTTAATTTTGGTGATAAAGGAGAGAATGGCTCAAATTTTAAACAATAAAATATTAAACCTTTATAAAAAAATATTTTATGCGTTATGTTTTTAAGTTCAAATGAAACACTATAGGTATTTCTATTTTTTTTTTCCAAAATTTTAGGGCTTTAGTTTCGGAGGAAAAGGAGGGAATGGGTCGATTTTTGTATATTTTTGTTAATTTTTTAAACAACTTATTGTAAACTTATGAAAAAATTACCCATAATGAATCCTTTCATTTGATATATTAAATTAAATTATGTGTCTGAAAAAATAATGTTTCATTTAATTCCATAATTTGCACTCCAAAATCAATATTAGATTTGTCGCTGTATTTTACTGTAAAGTTCAGATGAGGCCCTATATTTCAATGGTTCGATCTTTGAATATTTTGTATAATGTCTGTATATGAATAAAAAGTATTTGCATTCCTCAAAATTAATAATTTCATATATCAAAATTAGTATTTCATTTTTGTTTTAATTGCATATTGTATCCTCTATTACACAAATCAAATTTCGTAAAAAGAAATCTGGCTAACTAATATAAATGAATTACAAAATTTACATTATTAGTTAAAAAAAACTCCTACCAAAAAACCGATTAGTTTACCACCTTATTATTTTTTTGTACGCCACTGAAGTTATTTTCTTTCTTTACATTATAAAATGTACTTTTCCAAATTCATGAATGAATTGTTTACCTAGAAAAATTTACTACGCCCCATGCTTTTTACTATATAGGCCAAGACCATTAAAAATACATAAATATTGTCTGCAAATTCTGGGGTAAAAATGCAGGTGTTTGGTGTACACCTACCATGGACGTGACATAACGTAATTAAAATAATAAATAAAAATTAATAAACATTTCTAAAATATCACTCTAATACTTTCTTGCAATAATACCAAACACATTTTTTATTTATAATATTTTTGTAATTCTTCTCTCTTGAAATATTGGAAATGTTATTGTGTTATGATTATTTACATTTAATCACATTGTTAAACGCACGACACTGTTAAAGTTGTGCTGGCTGTGTGAAACATCATTTTATTAAAAATTTAAATGAATGAAATAGTGTCCTACTACCATTATATGTAGTCTAGACAAAATATTTGAGACATAAATAAATTCTGGGAATTTATTTAATGCCTATAGAAATGTAGTGCCAAGGTTGTAACCATGGGCGGGGTTTTAATATTTAACTGAAATTTAAGATTAAATATTGTTTGAATAAATAATAATTATTATTAAATTTAAAGATTTGTGTACAAAATTTATGTGAAAATTTGTTGACTGTGCATTTTATTTCCGATTTTCTGAAAAAGTATTTTTAAAATTACGGAAAAATATATGGATCACCTATTTAACTGTATCTATTCTTAAATTGATTATGTAATCAATAGGGATTTATAGTAATTAATAATTTATGTATTATCCTGTAACAGATGCTGTAGTTAGTTTGTTGTTAATTTGCTGACTAGGGTATTCAATAAGAAATCAAACAGACTTTTGACAGACTGACAGTCGCATGTCAATTCTGCCAAAAAACACTGAACGATAGATACTCTAAATTTAGGCCCGGCTAGACTTTGGAGAAGATTTAATTTAATTTAATGAATTTCGTTCAGAAGAGAAACCGGACTTTTCTGTTTCTCGCCCTGTAGGTAATTCGAGTGGCGTGACGTCTCGATATATGTTAGGTAGGGATGTTAAGAAGAGGGGAGTTCGTCGGTTTGGCGAGGCGTAGTCGATGTGCTGTTAGTAGCATCATGTCAGAGCAAGAGGTGCATACGTCTGTTGCGCAACGTGTTGTTATCAAATTTTTGGCGCGGGAGGGCGTTAGACCGTCTGAAATTTTGCGTCGACTATCTGCACAGTTCGGCAATGGAACACTTTCAAGGACGCAAGTGTACGACTGGCACAAAAAGTTTTCAGATGGCCGAGAGACAGTGGAAAATGAGCCTCATGCACGCCGTCCCACGACAAGCATCAATGAGGCGAATATCTACGCAATTCGTGAGCTGATTGAAGGCGTACTGCTGATCGATTTTCTGCACGAACGCCGTACAATTAATGCTGAGTATTACTGCGACCTACTCCAACAAGTGTAACTTGCCTATCGGCAAAAGAGGCGGGATATGTCTATCCGAAGTGTGATTCTGTTGCATGACAACGCTCGGCCACATACAGCTGCATTGACTCAAGGAAAATTGAACAAAATGCATTGGGAAACCCTTGAACACCTGCCTTACAGTCTTGATTTGTCGCCATGTGACTACCACATGTTTGGGCCGCTTAAAGAAGAACTGGAAGGCCACCACTTTGAGGACAACGAAGGTGTAGAAACGTTTGTGTGCAATTGGTTATCGACACGACCAGTTTCATTCTTTGAGAAAGGTATTAAAAAACTTCCGATTCGGTGGGAAAAATGTATACATAAGAGAGGAGACTATGTAGAAAAATAATATGTATTAAAATTTGTATTGATCGTACCAATAAAATTTTTAAAACAAAAGTCCGGTTCATATTCGATTCACCCTCGTATTAACATAAAATTGAGGCTAAATTTTTTACACCTTGTAAAGAAAACGCGTTGCTATAATTTGTATGTAAAAAAAACAACAGACTTCAGTTTAAATATCCTGTCTAATTTGACATATCTTAACATTTAAATTTCGAAATATATTTGTGATATCTAAAAATAAAAAAAAAGTATGATACATAGATTACTGTTCATAGATAAAGCATTAGACACAATATAAAACATAACAAATGAGTCTCAATATAAAGACATCCGATTAAAAATAACATATAAATCAAATTTAATTACCTTCGGCATACATCTTGTGTATGTGCAACCAGCTGGGCTGTTTCTGGAGGCTACTCTGCGACCCCAGTCCCCCACCACACCGCGAAATGTTGTTCACACTACCGAACGCGATAAAATCGAATTCGTTTTGAACGTCCTGCGAGGAACCCGACAAACCACCCGCTTTCGCGGCCATTTGCTCGATCAGTTTATTCCTTTTCGATTTCCACAAACTCAAATTTATCGCGCTACTCGATTTCGATTTCTCCATCACCGGTTTTCCGACGATGTTCTCCTTTTCGGCTTCCTGGTCGGTTTTTTGCGAGGAATAAGTTTTAGGACGGATCCGTTCCAAATTCGAAGTCTGTCTGGGCAATCGGAAATCGAAATGGGTTAGCGACTTTCGCAGGCCGTTAGGTGTGAGCACGGCTTCAGATTCTTCGGGTATTCTCCCGTTGAGGTCGACGCTTTTCTTGGGCTTCAGTTTTCTACTTTTTAAATCGACGACGTTGTCGACTTCGTCGACATTGTCATTTTTCGATTTGTATATTTTAGATTTTACTCTTTTGAGGTACGAGTTTGAACTGTCTTTGCTCGATACAACAGGGTCTTTTTTCACTGGCACTTTGGGTGATTGAACTTTTGGTGTTGTGGAAGTAACGCTGTTTTTCTTCGCGGTTTTGTTTGAGTTTATCGCGTTTTTTGTTGCCTTTTTGCTAGCGATAGACTCCTTGCTGCTTTTTAACATGTCCTTTTCCATCATAACTTTATTTCTTTCGTCAATGCTTTTCAAACTTTCAACGCTGGCAGACAGCTTAAGGGTGCTGGAAGGTCTGAACAGATCGCTGAGTCTTCTGTTGGCTTTTCGAGCGTGATCCATGATGAAGAAACCGCTCACGGCGCGCGTAAGCGCTGGAGGAATGGCAGTTTGGTCTTTTTCCAGTTTCATCTGTCCCATTTCATTCTCGATCACGAAACTGTCACTGTAACGTTTGGCAGTTGATGAATTATTATTGACGTTTTTCTGATTAACCACAGCCTCCTCGCTAGCGGGATGTCTCAGCAAGACATCGTCATCGTTTGTTTTGTTATTATTAACGATGCGGACTGTGTCAGCAACGATTTTGTTGTTTAACGCGACGTTGTTGGCGTCTTTTTTGGTACGATTTCGACTCCTGTTCTTACCGCCGTTCTTAGACGCGTGCTTCTTGTCGGCGTCGTTGTCTTTTTGTTTGGTTTTCGATGCTAAATTGGGATCGTCTGCAGTTTTGCCGTTGCTGGATGTCGAATCGGTTGTACTGGTCGTCGTCGAGTTCCTCGACTTTGAGTTTTTCCGTTTCCTGTTCGTAATCTTATTTCTGAATGATGTCATATTTTTATTGTTGTCGCGATTCGAAGATGCGGCTGCCGCTTTCGTATCCGCTTGTTTTGACCACATATTCTACCAATTCCATTTATTTATGCTATTTTTATAAAATATACATCAATTGATTCGCTTGTTCTCCCACAGTTTTATTAGTCACTGACCTGTTGGTGAATTAAATAATTTCTTTGAGTGTTTAAAGAGATTGCCCACTAGTTTTCAGCACAAAATCTTTGATAAATAAAAAATAATCCACTGTAACGTGTAATGGGTGTGTAATTTAAGTTTTACACAGGGACTTCCGGTTAAAATAGTGGGTTAGCCGAATGTGTATTTGTTAGGTAGTGATATAAATTAATTAAATAGTTGAGTTATTTATAGGTTTAAATTTCTTTTTGAAAAACGCCCTGGTAGTGAATAGTTTTGTGGAAACCAAAATATACCTGCCACTTACTGATTTAAGTTACTCATTGACAAAAAAGGGCAATACCCAGAAAAAGATGTTTAAATTTAAAATTGTTTTGGTAAACTATAGATGCTATAGTAAGGAGTAGTAAATGATTAAAATTTGGTAAAGTTTGGTAAATGTTTTTTCACGTAAACTTTTTTTATCAATTAATATTGTAGTCGTTGTTTAATTTACCAAAAAAAAACTGTTGATGGGATCCAAAAACGATGTTTAGTAATGTTAAAATGCCTAGAATACGTGTACACCGAATGTCTCGATTGGCTAAGTGAATTTGAAAGAGGTCAAATTATTGGTTTATGGGAGGCGGTTTATTCATTTCGAGAAATCGCTAACCGCACGAACAGATATTCAACTACTGTTATGAGATGTTGTCAAGCGTGGTTTGACAATACCCAAAATCGGAGAAGAGTAGGCACCGGACGTCGAAGGGGCACAAATGAAGTTCAAGATCGACGTCTAAGATTTATGGCCTCTAGAGAAGTAGTTTCGACAACTCTAAATTTGGCTGACGAGTGGATATATATTACACCCGCTTTAAGCTTAATTTTAACGGAAGAACACTTATAAATAAAACAGTCTAATTATACAGCATAGAGTATATAAAAATAGAAATGCAAACAATTTGGTGCTGGATTGTTTCATAAATAGTCCCTTGTTTAACTAGGCTACATTTTCTTATTACATTCTCAAGCTTACAAGCATATCTAAAAACTGTTCATAATGAATATTAATATCACCATCTTGGTCGGTGTCATATTGTCTGAAAGCAGCTGTTAAAGTTTGGAGGACTACACAACATTGGATGAAATCATCAAACAAAATGGTTCCGTTGCCAATCCTATCAGATTTTCTAAGCAAAGTATTGATGAGGTAATCTGGCAAACTGTATCAGAGAGTTCTGGGTACAGTTTGCAGTTCAGATTTATCGATGTTTCCCGATTGGTATCTGTCGTAGGACATGAAACAATTTTTCAAATACTATGTATTTCCATAAAGCACCGAAGTCTTCAAAACTTATTTGGCCTTTGTTGTGGCGATCGAACATACCAATCATTTATCGGACAGTTTCTAGATTAAACGGATTTCATATCCCATTCGAGAGGGCCATATTGTGTCAGAACGGTTTACCGCCAAATAAGGTCTTTTGAACTACAGTATTATCGACCCCATCTTGTGCTACCTCTGACCGCTGAGCATCAGCGGCAACGACTACAGTAGTGAAGAGAAAGACAGCATTGAAATGTGGAATGGTACCTGATGAATCTCGATTCTGCTTGGGTAGTCTTTGTTATAGGCAACATAGCAGCGCAAAGTTATTTTTACGAAGTAATAGAGCCGTATGTAATCGGCTCATGAATCCAATATTTCAACAAGATAATGCTCGTTCTTATGTTGCTCAAATAGTTTAAACTTTTTTGAAGAGACCCATGTAAAATCAGTTGCCATGACCGCCCAGATTCCCCGATCTTTCGCCCAAAGAACATGTTTGGGATATGATGGGTTGAAGACTCGGAAATTTACCCCAGCCCCCACGGACTTTGGAGGTTTTAAGACATGATATACAGGTAAGCTTAGGATAGCATTCCTCAAGAAGAAATAGACCACCTTATTGAATCAATGCTAATACGTGTTGGGGAGTGTATAGATAACTACAGTGGACAAACACATTATTAACAAAATTAATGAAAAAAAAAACTCCTTGGTTTTTTATTCAAATTTTCATCATTTACTCCTTACTATAGCATCTATGTTTTACCCAAACAATATTAAATTTAAACAACTCCTTCTGGGTGATTTTTTTGTTCTTTGTCAGTGAGTATACTTTTAGTTCAAACCAGAAGTCAATGTAAATAAAGCTGGCCCGTATGTACATATAGTTACTATATAAGCAATTTTTAGGATCAATATATACTTGTTTCTGGCTAATAAAATCACTAGATCGAAGCCATTCTCGTCTCATAGGAGTCAACCTTGGAAGAAGTTTTCTAGAACCACATTCTAAAAATAGTGATTGAAGTTAATTAGAAAGGGAGAGTAAATATAAACCGAAAGAAATCGAACATATAGAAAAATAAAATAAAATGACTCAGCGGAATTTCTTATCAAAGAATTTATGTGAAAACTTAAAATGGTTTATTTAATCGTTTCTAAATTTAAAAACCTTCATAAATGATATCATCAGAACGACATAAAACGTTAATGAAAATCATATTGCAGTTATACAGTAAGGTCCTAAAGTAGAATCGGAACTTTTGTGATATTTAAGACGTATTTAAATTATCCTTTTGTGATATTTAAGATGTATTTACAATTTATTTTAGTTTGCTGGAAGTCATTAATAATTTTTATTTATTCATTGTTTATTTAGGAATGGAGCCGTTCAAGTATTACGTAGGCACTATAGTATTTGCTTTGCTTATTTTTGATATTTTCGATGACATTGGTGATAAGAGCTTTGCCTACTTTTGCTAACGAGGAGGAGGAGGGAGGGTTAAGTAATTGTAATAAATCTGCTTACGTAATACTTGAACGGCCCCAATTTCTAAACATTAATTTATTTTTTAATGGGTATTTTTGAGATCAGGTGATAAAACAAGACCATATTCTGGGGTATAATGAATAAGTAATCCTGATCGTCACATTTCCCAGTTGACGTTGAGTAGTAGCAGTCAACTTAGAACTTTCCTAAACCTTGGAAATCAAAATTGAATGACGAAAATAAATTGGATAGTTATTAAATGTTAAGCAAAAACCAACAGAAACCTACAAGAGAAGTAGCTGGTGATAGTGATGTAAGTAAAACATCTGAATTGGAATTCTGAAAATAGTGATAAACTTCAATAGAAAATTTAACTTTTCAAGAACTAAATGACGACGATATTAATCGTAGAATAGAATTTTGTGAAATGGTTACGAATAAAGAAGACAAGGAAATCCAAAAACATTCTTCTCAGATAAGGCAAGGGTTACTCAAGAAGCAAAATTGTCGTCGATATTGGAGTACCAAAATCCTTACTTGATCAGGAAAGATCTTATTCCTATTATAGTGAATCCTTTGGGCTGGCATAATAAATTGTGTGAAGGGACAGGAGAATAATTTTATTCAAAAACTGTAGTTTCATATATAGGGTGTTTTTTTAGCGGTATAGAACTTTTAAGTTGGCACCACTCTTTTAACCGGCGGTCATCTTGTCATAATCGTCCATCAGAGCAATTAATTCGATCAACTATGCAACGTTTTCGCACCACGGTTACTCTAAATGATAATACGCATCCACAGAGATGTCGTACAGTACGTACAGAAGAATCCATTGCTGCTGTAGAGCGTAGCGTAGAGGAAAACCTCGAATCAGTCACAGGAATTGAATATGTGTCCATCCACATTATGGAAGATTTTGCGGAAATATCTTGGTTTGCGTGCTTACAAAATTCAACTCGTACAAGAATTAAAGCCACACGACCACCTAGCAAGGCGTACATTCGGTGAATGGGCCCAAAACAAGATTGCCGTTGATCCCGATTTTCATAACCGAATTTTGTTTAGTGATGAAGCTCACTTTTGTTTGAATGGATGCGCCAATAAACAAAACTGCCGTATTTGGAGTGATGATAATCCTCAAGTTTAAGTTGAGACACCGTTACATCCAGAAAAACAGACTGTTTGGTGTGCTTTATGGGCTGGTGGAATAATTGGTCCGTACTTTTTTAAAAACGATGCTGGCCAGAACGTTACAGTCAATGGTGATCGCTATAGAGCCATGATTACTAACTTCTTCGTTCATCAATTGAACAATCATGATGCACACGAGCTGTGGTTTCAACAAGACGGGGCAACATGTCACACAGCTCGCGCCACAATTGATTTATTGAAAAAAACGTTTGGTCACCGCATAGTTTCACGTTTCGGACCCGTGAATTGGCCCCAATATCGTGCGATTTGACGCCGCTTGACTATTTTCTGTGGGGATACGTGAAGTCACTAGTCTACGCCGGTAAGCCCGAAACGATTGACCACTTGGAGGACAACATTCGCCAATATACGGCCACAAATGTTGGAAAAAGTCATCGAAAATTGGACCTCCAGATTAGACTACGTCCGAGCCAGCCGTGAAGGTTATCTTTCGAAAAAAGTAAATTTCATGTCAATTTAAAAAAATATATCCTTGTTTTATTCCATTTCAAAGTTCTATACCTCTAAAAAAACACCCGTTATAAAAATTGACCTGTTTCAGAATTTTTCATTTACATTCATAGCTAACTTTAGGATCTTACTGTACAAAATACCTTTCCCCATTTTTTCTAGAATAACCACATATTTTTGTACCCTAACTGCCACCAAACCTGTATTTTTTCACACTCAACGCCGTTTCAACAGCTGAGTTGTCACCTTCATGAAGTAAACCGATTTTTGTACAAATTTTTCGTTCTAAAGACATCACTAAACATTTTTAAATTTACAAACCGCATGATTGCGTATTCGTATTCACACAATATAATAAATTTCATATCAGTACACTTGCAAAACAGCACTGTTTACACTAGAGGCAATTAATTAGCCAGTTTTACAAGGAAAATAATTTTCCCAATAGCACAATTATCGTCACTCACTTTACGAATGATTTCGATTGCTACGACGATTCGGTATTTGCGGTTCAATTTTTCCAGCGAATCGCTCGCTATTGGTCGGGGCGAGAAGTGTTGACTAAAGCAATTTTTATAATTTCGCTGATACCTGCGAATTTTTCAACAATAGCGAACAATAACAATATAATACGTCTGATAAGGCTTACGGAGAGAGAATACAATCATAAAACATTTTGACGTTGTAATGATGATATTTTTGAAGGTGACGAGTTCGTAATGCAAACAAAATAAATTCATTTCCATTCAATGGCATCCTCAACGAGCGCGTATGATGGTGATGGTAAAAAAAACAATCACGCGACCCATTGAAAGGTTGTTGAATTGGTATTTCGTTTACATCGCAAACGGTTTTCAGAACAAATAAATTCAGTCAGTTTATCCGAGTGATTTATTCTGTTAAAGTAATCATTAAAGTGATTCCTCGTTAATGAAATTGACGGTTTTCCGGGTACCGTTCAATATATGTTGGACTAAAAGAGTCCGTTTTTAATGCGAACAAATAATCCAATAAAACTGGGGGAAAATGCCACTAGAAATTCTATTAGCGTTGGAATTAAGTATGATTAATTACTAATAAAATATTAATAAAATTAAGCTATCTCTTACCGTTCTCAAGTTAAACAAGAAATATAAAAAACTGTAATTTTTTGATTTTTGTCTGTCACTTTCATTTATAATATATTAAATAATTTTTTCACTGACTTCCAAAAGGGAGGAGGTTATCAATTCGTCAGCAACTTTTTTTATGTATGACCAGTGATTATTCAAAAACGGCTTTAAAATTTTGATGATTTCAACTGCTTTATATTAAGGACCATTACAGAAAGGTCCCATATGGTTTTCCAGAAAATCAGAAAAAAGTAAATAAGGGACTAGGGACAGTGAATTTCAATGAAATCTTCACTGTTTTCTCTAAAATCGCTCAAGAAATTTGAATATTATAAATTGTATTCTACAAATATATGTTTCAACTTGATTCCGTATATTTTTCAACAACCTAAAACTTCAAAAAATATATATAACAAAACTGTAAACATCATGGTAAATGTTAAATTTTTATCACAAATATATCGTACAGGGTGTAAAGATTTTCATTTTGATTCGTTTTAAGTAAGTTTCTTTTAGTTATACAGAGTTGATACTTGCGTTATAGGACGGAGAATATTGAATGACACTGTCAAAGTTGTAAAAAATTGTTTTGTTGCTGACAAAATTAAAAAAAAAACATTGTATTTTGAAACCGAGTGACTGCTTTCTTGTTCAATGCAAGTTTGCTCTCTAGCATTTTTTTAGTGTTAAAAATGACCATTTTATGCTGAGCGATAATAAATTTAATTATTCAGAATACACAAATTATAAAGTTAATCACAAACACGCATTACCAGACTTTCCTTGCTGCAAAATGAAATATGCAATTTATACTTTTTTATTTTACGTTGAACTGAAAACATAAAAATAATCAAAATTTTAAATAACATTTAAAAGATACAATACTGAATATTTTATAAAGAAATTGTTTACGTTAATTTAGCAAGTATTTCCAAAATTACTGTAAAAATATCTTTGAAATTTGCATAGCAAGAAAATAAAATATTACACATTATGTAGAAGGTATTAGATCATGCTTTTAACTACAACTTTTGCATTCACATGTTTCCCATTCTTGTTTTTTGCAGATTTTACTAATATTTATTTAATTACTTTTATGTTTTTTTGGGCAATAACACCACAATAGAAATAAAACGACGTATATTGCAGGAATATCAAACGTTTCAAAGTCTATTCTGACTTCGTTGTCAATGGCTTTATATATTGATGTAGATTACAGAATGAAAATTTGATTTATTTTGCAATCTACATCAATAAATATAAAGCCATTGACAACGAAGTCAGAATAGACTTTGAAACGTTTGGTATTCCTGCAATATACGTCGTTTTATTTCTATTGTGGTGTTATTGCCCAAAAAACATAAAAGTAATCAAGAATGTGCCACAAACAACGTTTAGAAGACAATTATTTAATATACAAAAAAGAAACGGAGATTTTTTAAATTTTCGATTTCTCTATTTACATCGCTTTGTTTTGTTTTTGAATGAATGAATGAATATTTAATTGGGCTATTTCGGCTACAAGTAATAAAAATTTGTACTTTGATAATTAATGTTTCCCCAAAAAGGTTGGATAAAACATAACATTTGATGTACAGTTAACTAAATAATTAATGATAGCCCAGAACAAACGAAAATTAGGATTAAAGATTTGATGACTATATGGTATATGTCAAAAAACTTTGTTCTTTCCACGTTTTAATATTTTTTAAATAAAGGTGGTAGAGGCAAGAATCGATATTTCTTTGTTTTTTCTTGAATAATTTAAGTATGATAAGAAATGGCCTAATTTTTTCCCAAGAGGCTGTAATATATGCGAATTTCAAAAGAAATAATTAATATTAATTATCTATATTTCTCTAATGTAATGGTCTACAGAAGAATCACAACGGATTCTAATGTGGCCTATCTCTAAAATATTGCTTTTTTAATGTTCTACAAATTCTAGTGAAACATTTTCGATGTAATAACTTTAGACGTAAGCAGACAGATACAAAGGCAATGCTAAGAGATCTAAAATTATAGTATATGGAGTTTACTATCAGAGAAATGATCAAATAATACTCGACTTTTTCTTAGAAAAACCTTTCGACACCTTATTACCGGAGGCAGTAATCAAGGCCCTGGGTGAGCAAGGTAGATAAATCATATACAGAAACGTTGGTCAATATTTCTACAAGGAAGCCAACGCCAGAATATTTGAAGGCAGCCAAAACTTTCTGACCAATTGCTAATAACGTTGCCTTCATTGCATTCAGAGGAACTGCAGCTACATAAACCTGAACTTAACGCAGTTTGTATTGTAATAAGCCAAAAAATAAATATCAAGGAAACGAAGATAATAATTTAGAACAAACTAGTAGACATGCAGATCATAATAAATAATACACTAGAAGTGGTGTAATTTATAAACCTCGGTCACCAATAGATATATCAGGTTGATGTTAATAAGTTTATTTAGTCTGGTGGATAGTAACTACACCAATTCAACTTCGAAGGAAAAAAATTATAAAAAAAAACATTCAGATGAAAGACACAACTCTCGTACTCGTTCTAGCAAAATCAACATAATCCTAAAATGCTACAATATCAAAGGGTACATCGAAATCACTGTTATAGTCATAATCAAGATGATCAAAATAACCATTTGTGGATTTTTGTTTAATCATTCAAATGTTATGAGGTTGGTAATAAATTTTAATGTTATAAGGTTGGCAGTAAAATCAAATGTTATGAGGTCGGCAGTTTGATAAATGACACAGCTGTTTGCTTTATACTAGTTAGTAGATCTTTCCATTGAAATATTTAATCTATGTGCGTTTAATTCACATTCTACGGCTAATCATGGTTATAAAAACTCTCCTAACACGTTTGGTTATATTTTTTGTGATTTCGTAGTTAAAACTCAGAAAGGCACGTTACTATGTGAAAAACTATAATTTGCATTTTTTAAAGTACAAATCGGCTATCAAGACAAATGTTATAATCTTCACAATGTATGTTATGTTTGTGCATTAGAAAGAGCAGAAAGTTTTTAAGTTTGAAGTAACCGTGGAATGGATTATTTTTGCATCACTACTGGTTCTGGATATACCTCCAAAAGTAAAGTAACTAACTGCTTATCTTAATATTATTTCAACTGTTAAGCCCGTAGGGCATGGACCGGGACTTTCTATCCCTGAGCGACAACAGACTACTGATGACATCAAGTCCCACATTTAAAGAAAATCAACTAACTGAGTGATGATGAGTTCCAATGTTCTCCAGAAAATTTAAAATCACACTTGTTTACAGAAGCTGACTTGAACAATTTAGTGAAAGATTTAGGTATGACCAATGACGAAGCCAAGTTGCTTGGTTTTAGACTGAACTTATTGGAATCTCGAATATTTACTGACCATAGCACGAGGGATCAACAGCTTGCTCAATTTTTCAAGCAGGAATTACATTTGGTTTGCTACACGAGTACTAATGTATCAACCTGGTTGAGTTCAAAAATCTAGACTGAACACTCATGTAACACAATAGCAATACTTATACGTCATTGTTGTTCATTCGTTCATATGAACGAAAATCTGAACATAATTTTACAGAAAATTAACTGTGAAGCTTGGATGTTATGTGGACAGATAAAAATTGTCTCCACGCTTCTTGGACAACAAAAAGTTACTATATTTTATAGATAAGTGGGACAGTATAGCAACATTATTCCCGAAAACTGCTCTTTTTATCTTAACACATAGTGCTTATAAGAAGAGTGTTGCCAAGGTACAGACTAAATGCTGATTGGTTCCGCCATTTTTGCACCAATTTCCGATTTACTATAGCAACGGGAGAACAGATGTTTAAATGTTTGTCGCCATGTTGCCAGATCTGATGATTTAAAGTAAATCTCACGATATCTGTATAATTTTATCATTTTAGTATTCTTACGAGGGTGCTTCAAATATAAACAGGAATTTTGCTATAAAAAAATTATTATTAAGTTACAGAGCTGACATTTTTTACAGTTTTTCTAGATAGTCTCCGTCATGCTCTAGACACTTTAGCCACCTCTCCGGAAGCTTTCGGATGACTTTTTCGTAAAAATCTCTCCATTTGTCACGTAACCATTCGCGCACGAATGATTCTATTCATTGCTTTCGAAACGCAGTCCACTAAGTAACTCTTTCAATGGACCAAATAAATAATAGTCGCTTGGCGACAAATCGGGTCTATAAGGAGAGTGTTCCAATGTTTCCTAAACCCAATTCGATCTATGTTTCCATCGTAAGCCGAGCTTAAGGTTTATATTTGAACCACCCTCGTAGTTAAATTTTATTAAATTTAAGCCGTAAAAATATAAACCACCTAATTATAAAATTGTGACAACAGTATTCAATAGTTGGTTCTTATCATCAACCTGATTTTAGTTGACAAATTGCATATTACATTTAAAAATTAAACTGTTTGTCCCAGTTAGGTTTCACCGAATTACTGGGTATATGAAATGGTTTATTTCATATTTTTTTTTACTTTATAGGTGAATTATTTTTATATTAACTTTTAATATTAATGGCTGACCTCTTGAATGATATCTTTCAATGTGTTGAATGCGTAACAGATTGATTGATTTTTTAGGAATTTTCTCTTCAAGCATTCTGGCAACCATGCATGACTTTTAAAAATCTGCACCGGTCTGTACAATTGCATACCACACAAGGCGTAGTGTTGTCAATCTTAAAGTTGATTCTTATTGGTGGAAAATGAGCGGAAAATGGCCGTGCTTTCGGGTTTGACACCACCCTCCTTATACGCACTCTGACTTAACTTAGAAAGGGGTTACACCACTTAGCAGTAGAGTGATAACATCAAAATCAGTTCCAACAACTTTTCTAAGCTACTTTCTCTATACATTAGGTATTTCCCAAAAGTTCTACTACATTTACTTCCTGAGATACGGCAACCCTTAATGAAACAGTCTGTATAATCGATGTTATATAGTGAGAAAAACGTCCTGGATTTTCAATGGATTTTCTCTGGTTAAACGTGTGGATTTAAAAAACCTAAATGCCAACCGTAGTTATCAGGGTTTAACTTCGCACATATAAAATCAGTTGCATTAACCCATATGGAAAATATAAATAGATATATCAACGCATTCACAAGAAAAGAGGCCTTGTGTTGATATAATTTTTTATTATCCAATCAATTAAAAGTAACTGGCATCGACATACCTGGCCATATCGTAATGATGTAACATTTTATCAAAAAAACATTTTTTTAAAAATAATTAAAAATGTCCAGGATTTTTTTAGGCAACCCATTTTTAATATATTTTTTAATATAACTAAATTTATTATAAAATATGCTCGGTGAATGTCCGACTTCGGATCTTAGACTAATACGGTTTCAGCGAAAATACAAAAAAATTAAGTGAATTAGTTTAAAACAAATTTTTGTTAGTCTCTGTAATCAGACCAACAATAAAAATGCAACCAACTAGTAATTTTGTTGTATAAAAACCGAATTTAACCGGACTACAAACCAAATGTTTCTGATGTAAAATTAAATGGGTGAAGGACAAAACTGATTAAAAAGCGAGAGAACAAAGTTGAAAATGCATTTATCATTGTTGCGGAGCTCTAAAAATAAAATGATTTACCACCAACAAAGAACACGACACTTCTTCTTTCGACAATAATAAACGAAGTGAACTAGTTCTTTGAAAAGATCGAAAATGCTATTTGAACGATCACCCAAGAAGAAACTAACGCCTGGGATATTGAAATTAATCGTTTCAAGGTAAAACGGTGTCAATTTAATATAAAACGTGTTAACGTCTGTGGCATTGGTGTATATCATGCAAGAATGGGCAAACGTAACTGATTTGTTAGAGATTAAATTTAAATAATTATTCAAATTACTTTTCTAAAGTATTTGTTCACTCTATTATTCATATTTTATCATTTAATCGATTTCAGGTGGAAATGTGGTAAACAGTTGTATGAATATCTCATTGGATGGGTCGTCAGGAGTAAGAAAGAGATGCAATTAATTTCAATCTTGACGAAAGATTTACAAATGATTTACTAAAGTACAATCACAAAATCTATTTCGGTGAATAGCACAACACTAGAATAAACAAAATAAAACAAACTAAAATCGATAGAAAAACAAACAGGAATACCCAAACAAATTGATTAACATGTCAAAATAGTCAAGGTTAAAAACAACAACAAAAAAGAAATATTTAAACAAAACTACTTTTAATTTATAATAGTCAACACAGTCTAATTAAAAAATATATGTAAACTGGTTACCTTATATATTTTTTAGTTAAATAATTACGTGATCAACGTTTCTTAGGCCTATACAGTGTGGAACAACTAAATGGAATAAATTCGATAACGAATAAAGGAGGGCATGTTGTGAAAAACGCTTGAACACGTTAATTCGTATTTTTAAATGCATATTATTTCAACACGAACAAAAAATATATAGGGTGTGTCACGTGACAGTGGCCAATACAAACTTTCTTATTTTAAATGCAAGCCCCTGTATATTATTTAATTTTTGGATTCTCCAGAAAATTTTAGACATAATTCATCTACAAGTCCTAAAACCTTCCTTTAATTCGGAAATATTAAGTATTTTCAGATTTATTGCAAAAATTAACATTAAAAAAAGAAAATTATTTTATTTCACAAATTCGTTACATTACACTAAAAAAGCAGAAGCCATTCCTGCGTTCCTTTTTACTGATTTGAAAAAAAAAACAGTTTTGTTTATTTTCGTCAAAACTGTATGATCAGGGTCAGTGCTATTGTCGTTTGAATTTCGTTAACTCTACGTAATAATATCAGAAAAATGGTTCATTTAACAGAAATGAACAAAATAACTATTCTACGAATAATTGGTTATGGAGATAACACACGGGCATAAATGGAAGTTTCTCGCTTATTTCACGAAAATTTTCCAAAGAACAATTAGCAAAATAGAAAAGCAATTTCGCGAGCATGGTCATGTAAGACAGATAAAAAATTAGCTGCCAAGTGATAATACGAAATTGGATATTATGCTAGACTTTCAAGAAAACCCACATAATTCTGGTCGAAAAGGTGCCGGACGTTCAACGTTAGCAACACATCATTTTTTCGAGGATAAAGGATAGTAAACTGCATCCTTATAAAATGATGCCGACTCAGAAGCTCATGGAAGACTATTTTCGATAGGAGAACGTATTTCTGTGAACAAATGATGGTAAGATTAGATAATAATGTGATCCAATTAGCAGATGTTTTGTTTTCTGATGAGAGCACATTTACACTTCACGGTCATGTTAATCGTCAATCTATTAGTCTAATGAGAATCCTCCTTGGATGACAGAGAAACGTACGCAACATCCTAAAAAAGTTAATTTTTAGGCGGGAATTGTTGGAATTCATATCGCAGGCCCTTTTTTTCATTGATAACAACTTGAAAATTTAGAACTGCTCCAAAATAATGTCGTGCCAACTTTGGAAAACTTGTATCCTGATGCTGTAAATCCACAAGTTCCTGCCAATTCAATATGGTTTTAGCAAGATGGAGCACCGCCCCATTACGAAATGAACGTCCGACAGTACCTGAACCAAACTTTTCCAAATCCAAAAATTAGGATGCGCGGATCAGTACGATCTCATGATTTGACGCCATTGGACTCCTTTTTGTGGAGATATGTCAAAAGTACTGTATACAAAACTAAACCCTTCAACTTATGTGACCTAAAAAGACGAATCACGCTTGCGATTAGATAAGTCATGCTAGAGATGTTGACTAACGTTAGAAGTCATTTCTAAACCAGATTAGCAAGCATGTTGCAAAATCGTTCCATTTTGAACATTTCCTACATTGTCTTCTAAATTGTTCTATGGGTTACCAAAAAATCATAAACCTAATATTCCTTTAAGACCAATTGTCAGTTCTATAAATTCTCCGTGTAGTGAACTTTCAAAATTTCTTTTAAACATTATTCGTCCTCTTACAGGAAGTTCTGTTTCTCATCTAAAAAACAGTGCACATTTCTTGGAAAAACTGTCTCATATAGAATACAAAAATACTTTTACAATAGCAAGTTTTGATATAGTAAATCTTTATAACAATGTTCCTGTTTCCAAAACACGTCTAATAGTAAAACAACTACTAGAACAGGACTTTTCATTAAATCAACGAACTCAGTTATCAATTGATACAATAATGGAACTACTAACATATTGTACCAAAACTACAAACTTTCAATTAAACGATGACTTTTACCAACAGGATTTTGGCATGGCCATGGGTTCTTGTCTCTCACCAGCATTAAGTAACATATTTATGGAAAACTTTGAACAACAAGTAATTTTATCAAAAGAAAATAAACTTTTAATTTGGTGGCGTTACGTTGACGACATTTTCGTAATTTGGGAACACAATCTTGAAGAACTAGATAAATTATTAAATGACAGAAATAATAAAGAGCCAACTATCAAATTTACCCTAGAAATTGAAAAAATAACAAACTATCTTTCCTAGACATATTAATAACAAAAACAGAATCTTCATTCGAAACAGAAGTTTATAGAAAACCAACTCATACAAACAGATACCTAAATTTCAATTCAAATCATCCGAATACAGTAAAGAAAGGTGTCATTAAGTCATTATATGATAAGAGCAAAGACCAACTGTTCTGATGATAATAAATTCAACAAAGAAAAAATAATTATGAAGAATGTTCTCACTGGAAACAATTACCCCACAAAATTTATCAACAAAGAGTTAAACAGACTTGAACAGAAAATAAACCTTCCGAATCAACCCAGAACTTCTCTTAACACTACTACTACTACACAAGACAACAATATTACAGTTACAACTATACCATATATACAGGGTTTGTCAGAACAGATTTAATGTTAAAACAACATTCCAAACAAGAAATACACTGAAATCTTTAATAACGAAAACAAAACCAACAAACAAAACCCACAACTCAAAAAAACTGCATATATAAGATTCCTTGCGCAATAATGCAATAAATTTTATATTGGAGAAACATCGAGACCATTAAACGTACGAATAAATGAACACAAGAATTACATAAAGAAACGAAAATTTGAAAAATCAAAAATTTGTGAACATGCTTGGGACCAAGGCCATAAAATACAATCTGACAATTCAACTATACTTCACAAAGAACAACATAACACAAAACGAAAAATAAAAGAATCTGCCTTAATTCTTTTGAATGAAGACGATTGTATCGCTTCTACTTCTGTAGAATTTAATCGTATCTGGTTACCGATAATTAAGGAAGAAATTACTAATGGTAACCTCCTTTTGAACAACCCAATATCGGGATAGTTCATAAGGTTTTTCCTAGGTTTTCCCTTATGACGTTAATGGGATCACTGAAACAATAGAATTCTTTGATCGCATTTTTGGCGAATGCGCTATCTTATAACAAAGTCGTACCTAGGAACGCCACTTATAAATTCTAAAGACAACTCTGTAAAATTCTTCTAATTTGAAAGCTGGTTAACTATAATTCATGATCTTTAGAATTCTTTGTGCTACCTGTATATCTAAAAACAACAAATTTTCTAATGTCAATTTTAAATGTCATAAATCAAATTTTCATTTTGCAATCTACATCAATAAATATAAAGCCATTGACAATGAAGTCAGAATAGACTTTGAAACGTTTGGTATTCCTGCAATATACGTCGTTTTATTAAAGTTAATTTATGTAATAAATCTGAAAACACTAAATATTTCCGAAACAGTTGAAGACAGGTTTAGGACTTGAACACGAATTATGTCTAGAATTTTCTAGAGAATCTAAAAAATAAATAATATAGAGGGGCTTGCATTTAAAATAAAAAAGTTGGTATTGGCCACTGTCACATGACACACCCTATATAATTTTTTGTCGAATAATGCGCATTTAAAAATACAAATCGGCGTGTCCAAGCGTTTTTCCCAACACACCCTCCTTTATTCGTTATCAAATTTATTCCATTTAGCTGTTCCACACTGTATAAAGCAGTCGCAGGGTTTTAAAATGGCATAATTAGCATGTCATCGTCGGATTTGCATAAATCTTGACAATTGGTTGAACTGAATGAAAGAGTTCAAGAAGGGAAATATTTTGAACAGGAGTCAGGACACACGTTTTCAAGAAACTAAATCAACAACTCTAGTATTGATCCAATTGTTTTAAGACGAGATTCTTTTACATCAACCGAAACAAAAAGCATTAGAACATACGAACGACTGTGCGTTACAAAAGAAGTGCACTCTGATCAGACTCAAACGTTATTTATTGGTTTTAATCATACCATACCTTCGAACATAAACAAATCAATTTGATTGAGAATCTCAAAATCCGAACTGAAGTCGAAACGTGAAGTCGATCAATACTGGCTGTGTAAACATTTTAGTCTGTCCGTTCGGCTTCTAATTTTAAATCGATATAGACTGTAGAAAATAATTTAGTAGGCGTCTCTGTGAAGGATTTATGTTGAGTTTTGCTATAATTTAATAAACATAACTTTCAAATAGGGCTTCTTTAGCGATTATAAAAATCATTTACCGAAATAAATCTGTTTTTGTCCATTAGGATATTGATTAAGATGACAACTTAAATAATCGATCTCTTCATATAAATTCAATTAAAACCAAGGATATTTTCAACAACTTCTAATAACTATATTTATTCATAAAATAATTTTATACAGGTCGAATAAGAAACATTTGAATAATTAGGATATTATTAACAATATAGATAAGGAAAAACATTTGCAGTCTAGTACTGAAGAGAATTGCAAAAAATCCCTAAGGGATTAAAATCGAAAGGAAATTTACGAACACACAAGCAGTACCCATAGTGCTGAAGTTGAAGAGCAACGGAGCATCAAAAAGAATTAGAAAAGAAACTAGGGCAAACCAAAAAAATAAAATCACCAAAGACAGTTGTATCTTGGTCAAGAAGATATGATCGAAAACAAGAAACGAAAGGACAAACTGAAATTCGTGGAACAGCGAAAAGAGTTCAATAAAAGAATACTGAGACGGGCATTGATCCGATATTTCATGGAATTGACAATCATCAGAAATTTCGTGGAAACAAAGAAGTATTCTGTCTGGTGCCTCGAGGCCCTGTTAAAATTCTCGAGAATTCGAGAATTCAGGAAGGAAGGCGGCTGTTTGATATAGAACCTTCTGAGAAGAAATATATAAATACGAAAAGCCCACGAAGATAAATTGCATGTTATTGTGTGATTGTAAATTAGTTGATATAAATTTCAGTAAGTTCCATCGAGTTTTGAAATAAATCTAGGAACCCACAGTGTAAAATTTAAACATTATAAAACATAAAGAACTACTGAAAGACATTCATGCCTGCAATACAAAAATTATCCAGAGCGCAATAGAGGTCAAAATTATCCACAGGTGAAGATGATTACCAAACTGAACAACGTGCAAAGTACTGTTTTTGGTAAGTAATTTTTAATATTTTACCGTTTTGCCAGTTTATTGTTCTAATTATTTTATTTTCAATTGCGTTCTTTAAGGATATCCTCACAACTCTTTGGAGGAATATTTTGACATATCTGACACCAAAATTATTATATTATATTTGAGAATAATAGCCACGTGTATGTTTACGATTTTTGAATTATTTTTTCTGACTGAAAAACGGAATATTAACATAATAATAATTTTTAACAGAATAGAGTTTAAGCTACCAAATTGATAAAGCCTTTTGAAGAAATCAGTCAACATATATACACAAAAAAAATCGACGGAATTGAAAAGTTTTTTGGAAGTCAAAATAAAAATAATAAGTAATTATCTTCAATCAAGAATTTAATGATTAAGGAAATCGCATCAATTTTATACCTTTTAATCTTAAAGAATATAATAAGGGTTTATATAGAAATACATTTAAAAACGAATTACAACTTGTTAGCAGTTTTCATCAAAGGCTAAAGTTAAACCCGTCATAATTACATGCTGTGAAACATGGAATGTAGAAAATATCTACAATTATTTCACTAATGATGATTATGACACTTATTGCAATGAAAGTGAAATTCATAAATCTGACGGTGTAAATTATGTACTTAGAAATTACATCCTCATACAACTGATTTGGGTATCGTATGCAATTGTATACTAGTATATGCAAGTTTAGATGATAATTGCATTTATAAAAGTTTAATAAATAATATTTCTGCCTAGCTTTAAAATTGATTTAGTTCTTTATGTTACAATTTTGCAGAATTCATTAATGAAATAAATAAATAAACAACACAAATTGATGTTTTAATATACGAAAATAGTAATAGATTACAAAGTACTAACTTTTTCGTATATTTAGAAAAAAAATTAAACAATACTTTAGGAAAAGTTTCGCAAATAACTATTTACGATATTCTACAAGGTGGATATGATATATTTAATTTACTGTTTGAAAAAAAGGTTTTGTAAAGCATTAATCTACATAAGTACAAGCTACCGTTTTATTTGTTGAGTTATTAAGATATACATCTTTTATACTATTATAATTGATAGGGTAATTAACATTCCAAATGGATTTATAAATAGCAAATCATTTATTGCATAATCAACCAAATTATAAACAAAAAACTCATCTTTGTAGATAACTGCAAATGATAAATTTTAAGAACATATATTATTATGTTTAAATCGCGAAAACAAATTAAAAAAAATAAAGATATTTTTTAAAATTATTTTGCGATAAATGGCGATTTTTTTATACCAATTATATGAAAAAACAACTTTTAAATAAGGCGTCACTCGATTATGAAAATCATTTAGTGAAATAAATCTGTTTTATCGATTAAGATATTTATTAAGATGACAATTTAAATAATGGAAGATGTAAAACGATATGTTCATTTAAAATCTATTAAAAACAACGATATTTTAACTACTAGTAATGTCGATAGCGTTGAGATAGTTTATCCGGTCGTATCCTTCAATCGTTTTGACAATAATCATTAATAGTTGTTAACGACTAATAAAAATCCTGTTATACGAATGCTATTCAAAGAATTAATTGACCTTGTATAGCAAAAATATCATTTACGTTTTTATGGTATATCTGTTTTCCGATTAGAGGAGACTACCAAAACTTAGCCATTCAAAACTTGGGGACCGGTTTGTTTGTTTTTTTTAACAAACTAAAACTAGAAACAACCAAAAATCCACATGTTAACATTGAAAATCGGGACATACAGGCTAGACTGAATTCAACTACAAAGACAAAATGTTAAATTCAGTGTTTTGATGTTTACTTCATTAGATATTGAAATTACAATGACCTGTTTCAAATACTATCGTTCTTTTTACAAAAATATCGAACTTGGGAGTTCCCAAATGAAAAAATCCAAAAATTGCTACAAGGAATTGTATATATAAATGAGTATATCAACCAAAATTTATATTATGAAAGGTGTCCGTCCCCCAGTGCTCGATTTTAGGACAGACGATACCACATTAATATATAGTGTGCAAAGGGCGTGCCACACTCCAGACTTGTACTTCGCGTACTGTTAAATATGCCAAAGACACAATGTATTTTATTAGGTAACCAAAAAGATCATACATTCACTTTTTCATATAGAAATACAGATATTCAGCCTTCAGGACAAGTTTCTTTTTTGGGGCTAAATATTGATAAAAGACTGGACTGGAGGGCGCATGTCGGGAGTGTGGCTCAGAGTATATCTAAATATTCTTATACCCTAAGAACCATAGCTCAGAATATTAGCCATGGAGCAGCACTGTCAGCATATAATGCATATATACAATCAAAGATATGGACTGAATTTTTGGGGTAACTCTACAGAAGTTGAAAGAGTATTTTTACTTCATAAAAGATGTATCAGAAGTCTGTTTCAAATGAAAAAAGAGATATTGCAAGTATTCATAAGTAATAAAATCCTGACGTTAACAAGTATGTACATTATTGATTGCTTTATGTTTGTCTATAAACAAAAGATATAGATGTCTTGAGTCATAACTATAAAACAAGACATAGGTCTATCTTGATACCACAAAGATATAATTGCAGTTTTATTCAGAAAAATGTTACATATATGGCTACACAAATATTTAATAGTGTTGCTGAGTGTATTCCCCACCTGCCTCAAACCATAATTAAAATAACTTTAACAAATTATTGAGTCAATAAGGTATTTTATTCTATAAATGAATTCTTTAATGATCAAGACAGGGTAAGACTGAGTTAAAAAATATGTATTTATTTGAAATATGTACTTTAGATGCTGTTAATTCTGTTGTGTATTCTTCGACATTGTACCATGCTAATCTCGACTTTTTTAGTAAAAATTAAAGAATATCTGTCTATATATCGAGGACGACAGCCCTAAATATATGAGCACAAATTTAGATTCAAAACGTAAAAAATAACGATAGATTCTTCAACTTTAAAACGCGTTATATAGACCATAAACTAGTAATAACTAAAATGTTCTTTCCATTATCGAATTCAACAACAAACCAAAAAATTCACATGGAGAAACCGAAGGAAGTAAACAAGAAAAAGAATTTAAAATTAAACTTGAAGTATTACAAAAGGTCTGTATTAGGTATTTATTATAGGAACTACAAAAAAGGAATAAACATAATCACAAAAAATCAATAAATGATCAGGATTTATACCAAAAATACCTAAACACAAACAATTCCAAAGATCCAAGTTAGAAAACAGTATCGGTATATTACCGTTTCAAGACAGTTAAAGGCTTTCTACACATACTTCTGCACCTTAGGCTTTTAAGATGTTCAAGCGATAATAGTCCAAGATGAGTCAGATATGAGTTATATGTTTGGGAATCCAGACTTATAGATATAGGCAACGCAAGAGAAAACCACCAACCTGCAACTGTCAAATTAAAATTAATCAAGCTGATAAAGAAATAGAAAATAGACCAAGTCTAATGAGGGCAAGTCTAAACTGTGTAGCATGTATATTCTAAACGAACAAAAAGGAAATATCAAAGCAATTGATATAGAATACTAAGAAGCTGTGCAGTCAAGAAGTGTATTCAACAATAAAACGCAAGTGGACTCCACTAGATAATTGGGAACTTAGTCGCCCAAAAACATGCTGGACAGATCAAATGGTAAAATGTGACAAGAGACCGCCAGGTTATAAAACAACAACAATAGACGGAAATAAGTGCTGAAAGCAAAACGGCAGCGGCAAAGAATATATTAAAGACGGATAAGGAATAAGTCACGTTAAAACCTATAACCCCACGTTATATTAGGTGCAATTTAAATAGCTTCAAACTTACAAATTGGGTTTTTTTTCATCTTACAGGGTCTTGTGGTAAGTTTTTGGTCCGACTAAAGAGGATAGGTTACATGAACTGACCTTGCAAGACATTGCAGGGAAACTCAATCCATACTAACGACCCTATCGAATCCAATGGCAAAATCCCGACACATTATTGTACAGATACAGTGTTACAAGCACCAAATGGCAAAACCTCACATTTTGGCTTACTCAGTACTAAATCTTTGTCGCAATTTGCCACGGAATTTATTAGATGGTTACCATTGGTTTGTAAATTTATATACATTAGTTTGAGGGTTAGTAGAATGGATCTAATAAGAAATGGTGAAGTCCTAAGAAGAACGGAGGTTAAAAACTGTTTTACAATTTATGCAAGAGAACAAATCATGGTACAGAGAAGTCAGCGGGTGTCTTGAAAACCGATGAATATATAGTGTAAAGGAATGGAGCCCACTTTGCAAATAAAACATGATCGAGCAAGAAGATGATGGAGATGAGGAAGTAAACAATGCAAAAGGGACAAGAGGATTGCAGAATAGAGATTGCAAAGATAGTGACCATTTGGAATCCAATGGGGCTATTTCAAAACAGAATAAAGATCAATAATGCAAGATAAAATGCTGATATTTAGGGCATGAGTACGACAAACGAGTTTTTGAAAGTCTACTCCAGATAGAGAATTTTTAAATGGCCGCCAAGGGCTTTTAAATTTACATGCATTTGTTTTTGTTGAAAGGCGTCAAATTAATTGATTAATCCACCTTAAGTAGGAAAGTGTGGTTACAAATAGCCTTCTTTTCATAATTTTTTTCAGCTTACAGCCACAACCGAGGAGTCTTAAAACAACTGCTTTAAATCGAAAACTTAGTATATTAAATAAATTAACTCCAATGATTAAAAACACGTGCTCATCAAGATTGTTAATAAGATAAGCATTAATCACTACGAAAATCATAAAATTAGCATTTCAAATCATTCGTAAAGTAAGTGAACCGTTGAAACCCATCACAGGGCACGAGTCAGCACCACCATTGTATACACCAGGTGATATGGAATTAATAATACTGTAAAAGGGGCAAATACGAATACGCAAGTGCATCACAATAATAGGGTCCATTGTAAAACACCCAACTAACCACAACACCTGCACTTCTTACCCGGAGGGGGGTTTCCGACGTTTCTGTTTATTATGGTTACCCTTTTTGGAATACAAACACGGCACTTGTCAACGGAACTGTCACTGGGAGACACTTGACAGGGGGTGCGTTCTCGATATGATATTTATGATCATATAAATAGTGTTAACAATAACATAACCTTAAAATCACCGCCCAAACGAGAGTTTAGTCAGAGACTAACCGTAACCGCAACGTCCAGTATGAAGAATCGGGTATGGTTGAATACTCCGCTTGAGGGAATTCCTCCACTATGAGTCACACGAAACCGACGAGCCGTTGGTAGTTGTCCACCGAACTTTACATCATCCTCGTGTCGGTTAATTAAATGAATAAAAACCGTCTCCGTTCAAGGTCGTAAATACAAGAAAAATGTTTCACTTGCTAGGACATACACGGAACATCGAATTCTTTATACGGTATGATCTAACCTCTCGGAAGACACTGTAAACATACGAAAGATAGAAACACACACGGCTCGACAACCTTCTAAACATTCACCTCGAATGGACGTAACGAACTGCATGACGAATAACAGGGGAGGGGCGAAGTGGGAGGCCGCGGTGTCGTTTATTGTGCGGTGTTGCCACGGTTGCCATCTAAATGTCTGACTGTCTTGTTTATAAATATATGGAACAACATTACACTTTTGATTTTGAAAAAGTGTTTTAGAATCTGTTTACACCGCTAATTCCCAATATAAATATCTGACTGTTTGAAATATTTCACAAAAAAAAACTACTATGCAATGTCATTCCTCTAACTTGTACAAAATAGCATACTATACATACATATGCCTGATAAGAGGCACATCCACAAAGTAAGAGTGATATGATTCTTATACTCTGTGGCCTTTGCTTTCGACAAACTGATGACACTCCATTCAATGCCAAACCATTTGGAGTGGAACATACAGATCTAAAGTAGAGTATTCAAAATGTTGGCAATAACAGAATAATTCTTTAATCTAAAAAGTATGACTGAAGACGAAATCACAATACGGCATATTGTTTGAAAGTGTATGTAGATCGTGATTCGAATTTTCAAAGTCACGTGATCAAAGAAGGCGGCACTCAATAGCTTGCTAAGGAATAAATTAACTTTTTATATGCAGTTTAGCCAATTTGGTTAATACAAGATGATGTACTAAGAACTTCAAGCTCATCATAACTCTTCAGTTCATCTTCCAAAAAATTTAAAAGAATGTTGAACATTATTTTTGTTTTCTTGGAAATAGCACAATTGAAATAAAAGTTGCATATTGAACGAAAGAACCAAACGTTTCAAAGTCGATTCTGACTTCGTTGTCAATGCCTTATATATGTATTGAAAATGTAAATTCCAAATGAAAGTTTAATTTATTCATTTTGCAATTTAAATTTTCAAAACATATAAAGCCATTGACAACGAAGTCAGAATCAACGTTTTTTTGTTCAAAATACAGCTTTTTATTTCAATTGTGGAGTTATTCCCCAGAAAACACCAAAATAATCAATAATATGTCACAAATAACATGTAGAAGACAATTGTTGAACATTTTCCATTTCACATTGAAACTTACACAAGTCTTTTCGACTGTACAATTGCTAGTTTTGTAGAACTTACAAAATCCTCAAATGCTTCTAGGATGGCCTTTATAGCCGATTCCAAGTTCAAAATAGTAGAAAACTACTACTGTAAAACGACTACTTTTTTACAGTAGGAGTTTTCTTAGACAAATAACTTCGCAGGCCTTCAAAAACTGTTGGTGGAGCTTCTTCTTAATTGGATCAAATTTCTTTATTTGAAACTTTGTATACCATTATAATGAGCTTTTCTTCAACGTGTTTGATGCAAAATACTGGGTATTTCGAAGCGTCTGTTGTTTTAGTTAATCATCATTAAGCAAACAAATAGTAGTTAGTTGTCTTACACTATTTTCGGATTTATAGTTTGAATTTCAGCCTGATATTTATTAGTCATATCTTATCAAAATATAGAACTTTTCTTAATTTAAAAGTAACATTTTAAAATGTACAAACGAATACACTTTTTAGGTTAATTACAAAACAGATATCCGCCTTACATCGTCACGTGGTACATCCATGGCCAGGGTCATTTGTTTATTAGATGACATGATCTGCAGTATCAACATATGGTGAAGGACGAACAAGAGCCACAACTTCTTCATACAGATAACGTTGAAGGGCAGAATACAGTAAATGGAATTGTCAATCCAGGGGGTATTGTCTCTTTTCCGACCAATCAACATTTTTTAATCACAGGTATGATGGTCGAATCATTGTACAGAGAGGAAAAGGACGATATAATGAAAATGTAATGAACCCAACCACTTTCTTCGGAAGCATATCAGTTTGTGTGAGGGCAAACATTTCTTAAAAAGTCGCACGGATTAATAGTATTAATACTACAATGATAGTGAGACGGATCTAGAAACTTGGGTGGGGGCATCTTATACTAAACTCACCAAGGAAATGCTGACTCTTCTCGAGGTTTGGGAGACATTCTATATTTTTGGGTTATTGCAATAAAAAGAGTGGATCTGAGGTTTAAACCCGTATCAAGAGTGTTCCTCTAGACCTCTTAACTAAAGATATGGTTATAGAGTATAGAGTGTCATTTGTTGGTGTAAAAGGGCCACATCGTGTTGCCCATTTAGGCCGAAATGTCCAGACAATTCCAACAATAAACTCATAACATTTAAATGGTCTTGTAATATCACTTCAATTGCCGTGTAGCTTAAATTGCTTATTAGCTCCAAACATTTTTTATATTTGAGTCTTCGACTAGATCACTTTAGCGACGTATGACAACAGGCCAATGAACGCAACACTCCGTATAGCAGTTTACAGAATGTTGTCCTAGCTTTCATTTGCCTCATTTGAAAACTGTTGAAGGCAGTGTTATCAGAGCCCAACTGAAATAAGAACATCCATGTAGTGGAGACTTGAATCCTCATTTCCAGCGAACACTTTGACAACCATTGTGTCGGTAACTGTGTTTAGAGACAGTACAGGGAATGATTTTTTTACCCGTACGAAAACAATTACAGTTGTGCAACACTTTCACTTTAGTTGGGACATCATCAATCACACCCGCACACATCAATAACCTGGTATATTTTGATAAAGTTGGTTCTAAAAAAAACTTATGGAGTAGCAGCTTCCAACTAAACTCCATAACAATTCTTACGATTTCTAAAGAGTTGATCGGACTGAAGATACAAGAACTGAAACAAATGATGAAAAACATTTTAACAGATTAAAACGGAAAATGACTGAAACTTCAACCAACAATGTAGCAAAACCGTAAAAAACATTCTAATCATAGGAAAAAAAGAGTAACTATGCACGAAATCAAAAACATATAAACGTAATGATAACAAGCCGTAAAAACTATGAAGAAATCCAAATAACAACATATGATAAACAACAACGTAGAAACATAATGAACGAAATCCCTAAGAATAGTGTGTAAATTGTACAAACAATCCCAAGACATGACAAACAATAGAAATAAGGGATACGAAAATAGTACTACAGAGAAAAATCAGCAGCAAAAAGTACGCGAATTTCATAACGCTGATTTGTTAAACACAATCTTTGGCCAGCGTCCAAGATATGCCATTTGCCAACAAAAAAACGAAAACAATACGTTCAATTTCCTGTAGTTAATGAAAGACGCAGTCAATCGACATGATTAAAATATAAGACCCAATTACTTTACTGGTACACTTGAAAAAATAAAGTTGTTCGTGAACAAATTCCAAAGAATACCACAAGTACAGGAAAATATGCGAGCAGAATTGAAGAAACTCCATACACAAATTTCAATATCATGTCCCATTCAAAGAGGTCCTTTGTGCCAAGCCGAAAACAAAGGACATTTAACATGTTTCGTTCATATTTGGAAGTTGGTATTTAAGAACAAAAATGATTAAGGGTCCTCAAATAAATGTTAAAAGAGCATTATGGAGTGGAGGATAGAGGGCGCCTCTTATCGAATATCACTATTAAAAATAAGCCTTCAAAACTGTTACCGCGATAGGTAACAGTTTTGCTTATAGGAGTGAATATAAGAACTTATTTTTGGAACAACAATTTGCTGTTTGACGATTGTGATTAGTTTTAGGTTTAGTATAAGTGGTTTTACACTGGAAGGTTAAGAGTTAAAGAATAGCTTGTAGCTAATCTTTGCCTCCCCCAGGACAAATTATAATTGTAATTTGCTGAATAAAGACGATTATTGCCCGACTTGACCATACAATGTATGGCAGCACACGGGAGTGTTCTAAAAGAAATTCAGTAAACTCAGATATACTAGATATCAAAAGGGTTTAGCTCTGTGTGAGCCCTTGCCAGGTTTTCAGGCCCGTGGTTGGAGTCGTGGCGGTAGTTTCCATGAATTTCCTGACCGTCTTTTTCATTTGTTGGTAAAGATGTACGTCCAGACCGAGGAATTTTAAATTGTTTAATAGATGTTTTGGGACTAGTCCTTTTTTATATGAAATTCCAAATCCCTATATTTGGTTATGTTCTCAGCCTGTTTGATATTTATATTATTGTTATTAGAGAATTGCTAATGTCAATTAAAGTTGTTTTCCGAGCGACTTTATCTACCAAAACTATATCTGGTCTATTGTGAGCAACAGTCCGATCAGTCAGTATCGTGAGGTCCTACTTCAGCTTGTAGTTGTTATTTTCTAAAACAGATTCTAGTTTGTATTTATAGTATGGTAATCTCAAACGACTGTGATAGTTCAAGTTTCAGTGCTAGTTTCTAGTGCAGTATTTTTTATTATTATTATAGGTATACAATCTTTGTTTGCTGAAATTCATCGTTAAATGTCGAAAACCTAATCCCGAAAGACAAATGATTCCTCACAAAGACAATGCAAATTCACGCACAACGAACTGATAGTCCGTCCTCTAATACAGTCCCGATCGAAGTCCCAACGATTTTTTATCGTTTGCGGAAAATCAAGAAGAAACCGCTGTCAAAGGAGCTAATTGCTAGATGTCGACGTCTTCAAAAACGCAAGTTTTACTACCAAAAAAGTGAAATAACTAACTGTTTCTAAAGTTGGTTCGAACATATGGCAAACACGCAGTAATCTTCGCAAAGAACACTCTATTTAAGCTTTATGTGTAAAAACTTTAAAGAAAGACCTTTCATCCATCGTACGATCGTCATTAAAATGTAAACAAAACTACGACATTTTAAAGAGCAGAAAACGTGCCAAAAGAACGCGGAATTCCCCTACCTCCTTTAGATGTCTCAAGACTAAGCTGCCCGCCGAACCGGTTTCTTTAGTTGTCCTCACAATGAGGTTGCCCAACGATTCTTGCTTTATGGCAACTCATTATCGCGTTTGATGTTCTTGGGTTCACTGCTACATCCTTTGAGTCTGGACTATTAAAAGCCAAACTCGCCAGTTAGCTACTAAAGTGATATAAACGGTTTGTAGGGACTTTCAAAGAGTTTTGCTTACTGATTTTCTCAACGATCCGTCTAAAAGACGCCCCACCAGAGACGTCCTGCTCTACTGTGACAATGCAAACCCCACATTGCAGATCTCCAACAACCCAAAAATTGGGCAATATATCGGACCAAACTTAACCTTACTCTTTACAGCCCAGAAAATGAGATTTTTATATGTTTTGGAAGCTCCCAAAGACACACTTGGAGAAGAGGATTTTCCAGAACGATCAACAGGCGGAACAAATCGTGCACAATTGATTGGATACCCGCCCAAGGAGAATAACTATGCAGAAAAAACTAAGTGTAGTAATCTTAAAAATAATTATTTTGTAAAAGGCTTGATTATATCTGGAGGGTCCTCATATGATAGATATACATTGTACCCTTAATAATAATTTCACATTTAATTGCATTCCAATAAACGAAACATTTAGTAGCAAAACCTCTTCTTAATACCTCAACGTGACAACACCGCACATCTAATTGAATCGTTTATACGACGTCGGCTGTTCAACTCTGTACGTTATGCTGCCTGCCCGCTTATGCCGACTGGCACTGTGATTGTCGTGTGAGCCTGCGGGCGCTTAAAGCCCAGTCCCCGCAGCGCCCCGTTTCGTGGCTCGTCTTGTGCCATATTGCTCGCATCACTCCTGTGTATAGTTGGTCTTTTTGTTTTATGAATTGCCAGCGGTCAAATTATGCACTAAAAAACGTTCGTGTTGATAGTTATTTGTTTGGGCGTTGCTGCCAAGTCAAACGATTTTTCCAAGAAATGCTCATTTAAGATAAATGTTGTAAAATCTGTAGGGTAGATCAACATGGATTTTTTAAACCTGTCAGTTAATGCTACGACTAACTGAAGAATCCTTATCTCTTATAAGAACTATACAAAATCAAAACAAAAAAAATTATTTTCATTATAATTTTCTATACCTCCGAAAATTAAAAATAATTTGGTCAAGTGCGAGTTAGACTCGCATACTAAGGGTTCCGTACCACCCTCAAGATTTTAATATTCCAGTTTCAGTCAAGCATGGAATGAGTGCATTTTCTTATATTTACCCTAATATATTTTAATGGAAGCCTTTTAAATTTATAAAGAATATACACTTTCATTTTCCACACATAGACTTTTTATTTTATCTGCTTCAGGATTCGTTTGATTTTTATAAGAATACATATGTATTTAATTTTCTAATTTGGCCCCCAAAAATTAACATTAGAGTTTTATTTTACTAATAAACGTTCAGGGAAGCCTTCTATAGTCTACTGTCTGAATTTTGAGGCTCTGTAGATTGGAAAATAAATTGCAAAGTAGGTTTTAAATTATAAATTATTAAATCTGTTATTCAAATTATTTGAAAATACAAATAAAATATATTTTTCAAAATTTAAATAGCGTAGTTTCTAAGTGGGAATTAAGTCGATGTTTTATATTTTTGTTAATATATTTTAAACAAATGATTTAAAAATGTGATATATTTGTAATTCACATAAAGAGCCTTTTATCTGATATATTACATAATGCGTTTGAAAATTGAATTTTTATTTTCCATTTAATTGTATAATTTGTCCTTAAAATTACTATGGGGATTTCTAATAATTATTCTTATAAATTTCAAGTAAGCCCCAGTACCCCTAATTATTTTCAAAATTTTAGGTAGTATGGTTTCGGAAATAAAGCGGGAAATGAGAATTTTTTATAGCTTTGATATTATCTTGTAAACAATTAATTTTTAAAATATGAAAATTATATATATGTATTCCTCATAATGAGCCCTTTCATTTGATGCATTGCATGATGCGTTAAAAAATATTTTTTTATTTTCCGTTTTATTCTACAATTTGGCCCCCAATATTAATATTAGGGATTTCTACGTATTTCCCCTGTAAACAAAAAAAAAATAGGAATAAAGGGGGAATGGGTAATTTTTTTAAATATTTTTTAAATATATTTTAAAATATTCCTTTTAAAAAAAATTAAAAATATATTTGTATTCGTCATAATGAGCCCTGTGATTTGACATATTACTTGATCCGTTAGAAACAATTATAATTTGTTATTTTCCATTTAATTCTATAATTTGTCCCCCAAAATGAATATTAGGGGGTTCTCCTTATTTTTCCAGTAAAGTTCAGGTGAGGCTTTATGCCCCTATTTTTTCAATTTTTCAAAATTTTACAACTTATGGTTTCGGAGATAAGGGGGGGGAGAATAGGTAAAAAAATTTATATTTTTGTTAAAATCTTTTAATTTAATTATTTTAAAACTATTAAAAAAATATTTGTTTTCGCCATAATGAACCCTTTCAGTTGATATATAACACGATGCGTTAGAAATAATTTTAATTTTATATTTTCCAAAATTATTTTAAGAGTTTAAGCAAAAACAAAAGTAGGTCATGACATTATGTATTAATAGTTACTGATTTTTAATTACAAACTCTCCCCTATTTGTTGCAATTATCCACTATTCCCTTAATTCTTTACCAACCGTAATACTATAAATTACAGACAGTTTTTTAAAATCACACACAAAATCAGATTTTATATTATTAACAGGTACTTAACCATCATTTAATTTGTGGCTGAGCACAATTATCTAGCCCAATAAGATGAAACAATTTTAAGGAAGTCTTTTAAATACAAATACCCTATTCTGTAATTACCTAATAAACAAATTTATTTCGATAAATGAAAGCACTAGGTAGCGCTTGACACAAAGTATTAAGTTCGTGGCTCTCAAATCTTTTAGCCGGTCGTCAGCTGATTCGCTATATAAATATATGATGGCCTGGGGGAGGTCACGTGTCCCTGGTGCCCCCCAGAGCCATCATCTTGAATTTTTCAATTCTGATAATGAATTCGTAATCAGGGAAGCCCTAATAACAACATTTCCTTCATTTTTCGATTTGTGGTTAGGAAATGAGGCTTCGGTCCCATATTGAGTCGATTAAAAATGGAAATCTTTGTCATGAATCTGAATTTTATTATCATTACATTTTCTGGGTGAATAAAGATTCCATAAACGTTCCAATTTAACTAGCTGCATTGTTAAATTCGTGTGTAATAAATACTTCATTAATGATTCATAACCCAAAAATACACTAAAAATAACAGAAGGTTACCAGCAACCCACTACATATTAATAATGATAACAATTATAAATGTTTGCAAGACAATTGACGTTTCAGATTAGAGAATATCATGCTTTCCTGCGAAAACATTGAACCAACAAAACGTAAACTGTTTATATTTATATATGCACGTTAGGCGGTACAAATTGCCGTGCCGCATAAGATGACGGCACAGGCATTTATACAACCTCTTTAATCCAAAAATAAGCCAAACATCTTTTCTTTCTGGTCTTAGTGCATACAATCGTTGGGAAACTTACGTATTTATGATCTACTCGAATACTTGACATACTCTCAGGGGAAATATAGATTTTCTTTATTAATATTCTCTAGGCTCTCTCGAGCTGTCGCACTTTAGGCGACCTCTGGTCTTTAATACGGCATAAGTTGGCATTTTTCGCATTTCTGTCTATAATAATGAGAACATATCACACCTCATTGCCGGAGGAAAATACCAACGAACGAAAGTTCCTTTGGCATTTTCGAGCATTTGACGTCAGTCGTGATAAAAAGGAAATTATTCAGGATATTTTTCTTTTGTTCGTTAATAAAAATGTGAGAATTTTGAGTCATCCAAACATTTCTTCAATAGTTATTTATATCACCTTGATCCCACCCACTACATTTGTCATTTAAATTGACATCAAATTTCGATAAATGAGTCTTTATTGAGAAATATATTTCTGCCGAGATGTCTATCCAAATATGGCTCCAAGTATGTTTAATTATTTTTTAAATTAATTTTTTAACGTGTTTTAATACATTGTTCGTCATATCAATGCTAATATTTTTCTAATACTATGAAATAAGCAGGGGCGGCTGTCCCTTAATTGCACTCGTGCGCTGAACCACCAAATTTAATAAGCTTTTAATAAGGTTAAATATCAACACAAAATGTTTAATAAATATCATTTCAATACCAACGAATTTATCAAAAAGCAATTTAAGCTCTAATCCAAACTTGTATTAAGACTTATATTCGCCTGAAAGAATATTTCACCGTGCACTTCGGCTAGCGCACGGTGAAACTTATATAGCATCTATTAGATATGATATAACACGCTTGGCGCGTGAGATAGAAGATAGTTGATGCAAACTATATGGAGTAATGGGCTGATTCTCGTACGCCGCACGGAGACACCGAGCTGTGCTGAGATTGACCGGACGTATCCGAACGTTTCAATAATTCAAATTTTTGTTTACGTGATTTAATTAGTGGTTGCTTTGTTTTTGTCCTCGTAGTCTATGAAAGAATATTTAATATACAGAGTGTGTGTGTGTTTACATAACTGTGAAAATGAGTATCAACTTTAACATTGACAATATTAAAAACAATAATAAATCGTTGTCTAAGTACTTCTTGGGAAAGAACACCACAGTTTAAAGAAAATTGCTGTATATTCCAAACGTTTCGGGGTCTAGGTCAGACCCCGTTGTCAATGGTTAAGAAACTTGGATAAAAAAGGCACAATTCTAAGATGTAAATTAAAATATTTGACAATGTGTATTATTTGATTTCTGACATAACTAAGAGAATTTTATTTGTAATATACAGGGTAGCACAGAAACTTCTAAAGATCATATAATCATAAAGTTCCTTTCAAAATGGAAGAATTTGAAAGGGAGCTCTTCAGAATTTTATGTGGCGCTCCTATGTGCGACTTTGTTATAAGATGCATTGGCCAAAAATGCGACCAAAGAATTTTGTTGATTCAATGATCATATTAAAACCATAAGAGAAAACGTAAGAAAAAACCTTATGAACTATCCCGATATTGGGTTGTTCACAAGGACATGACCATTAGCAATTTCTTCCTTAATCTACGGAGGTAGTAGCGATACAATCGTTTTCATTTAACAAAATTAAAGCAGACTCTTTTAGTTTTCTTTTGGTGTTGTGTTCTTCTTTGTGTAATATAAGAGAATTTTTTATAAACGTAAAAATAAATAAATGTACTTTCTGCCAATCATTACCCAAATAAATTTATTAATAACGAGTTAAACAAAATCGAATACGAAACAATCCCTAACAACCAACATCAAACTCACCAAGCAACACTGACTCCCAAGATAATCACATTAATACAATAACTATACCATACATACATGGTCTATCAGAAAGACTAAAAAGAGTGGGAAACAGATATAATATCAAAACATAATTTAAAACAAGAAAATACACTAAAATCAATTATATCAAAAACCAAACCAAATAACACAACTCAAAATACAAAAAATTGCATGTATAAAATCCCTTGTGATTGTAATAAATTCTATATTGGAGAAACCTCTAGACCTCTGAATGTTCGAATAAACGAACACAAAAAATACATAAAAAACGACAATTTGAAAAATCCAAAATTTGTGAACATGCTTGGGACCTTGGTCATAAAATACAGTTTCAAAATTCAGTTATATTACACAAAGAAGAACACAACACCAAAAGAAAACTAAAAGAGTCTGCTTTAATTCTGTTAAATTAAAACGATTGTATCGCTACTACCTCCGTAGAATTCAGTCGTTCCTGGTTGCCGATGATTAAGGAAGAAATTACTTATGGTCATGTCCTTGTGAACAACCCAATATCGGGATAGTTCATAACGTTTTTCCTAGGTTTTTCCTAATGATTTTAATGGGCTTACTGAATCAACAAAGTTCTGTGGTCGCATTTTTGGCAAATGCACCATCTTATAACAAAGTCGCACCTAGTAGCACCACATAAAATTCTGAAGATCTCCCTTTCAAATTCTTGCAAGTTGAAAGAAATTTTATGATTATATGATCTTTAGAAGTTTCTGTGCTACCCTGTATATACCAAATAAAATTCTCTTAGTTATGTCAGAAATCAAATAATACACAATGTTTTCAAATATTTTAATTTAAATATTAGAATTGTGCCTTTTTTATCCAAGTTTCTTAACCATTGACAACAATGGTCTAGGTCAGACCCCAAAACGTTTGGAATATACAGTAATTTTCTTTAAACTGTGGTGTTATTTCCCAAGAAATTTGGAATATAAATCGTTTACAGTAATTTTCTTTAAACTGTGGTGTTATTTCCCAAGAAATACTTAGACATTGAAAAATATGACTGGCTAAATGCTCTTTCTGTGCTTAGTATTGAAAAAATATATATATTCTATCAATGCCAGACTTTAATAAAATGGTCAATGAACATTATAAAAATTATATATAAAAAATAAATGCAGTATTAGCAAAGCTACGGTTTGCCTTGTTGCATCTTTGAATCCCAATATTTGACCAGTAAAGTGCAGCACCAGTTTCATAACCCACCAGCCGCCACTGGAAACAAGGTTGGCTATTTAAAAGTAGCTGCAAATTAAAATGTGGGCGTAGATTGGTGTAATTATTTTTAATTAATTTTTAAAACAATTTCGTTCATTATGTTATTTAATAAATCAAATTAGAAGTAATATTTTATTCCATTCGATAAAATCGTGTATAAGGTATACTATTTAAAAGCAGTCGCAAATTGGAACTTCCTATTAAAATATGGCCACATATATGTATAATTATTTATTTTTAACTATTTTTTAAATCATTTGAATATAAAAGTTGCTGCAAAGTGGAGTTGCCCTTTGAAATATGGCCGTAAGTATTTTGAATTAATTTTTTTAAATAATTTCGTTCATAAAAAACTACATTGTGTCAATAAATATTTCAGAAAGGTTCCATAAAATTTTCTGTGGAGTGAATTTTATCGTTTTTCAGAAAATCAGAAAACAGTAATTAAGAGACTGCAGTTCAATGAAATTAAATATATGTGTAAAAAGTATAAACGTCAAAAGAAATGTCAAATAAATTTCCCATAGAAATTTCCCTAAATTTAAATGTCAAGATATATCATAATTGATCGTATAACCTGATTCTGATTTTATATTGATTCAATTGAAGTCTTTTTAAAAAATAAATTACAATAAATCGTATATCAAACCAATTTTTTTTTTCTGCACGACAGACAGCCTATATAAAAGTAGTCGAAAATTGGGTTTGCAGATTAAAATATGGCCATAATTGTTTGTACTTTCATTATTAATCTTTTAAAGAATTTTGTTCATAATGTATTTTAATAAATAGAAAATCAAGTTAAAGCTCATTTTATTCTCTACACGATGAAATGGAGTTGCCTGTGTGAAAGGCAAAGCGGGGTTGCCTATCAATATATGGGCTCAAGTATCTATGTTTAAGATTATTATTTTAATTAAGTTTTTTTTAAACTATTTCGTTCATAATGTAATTTAATAATTTGTGCATCAAATTCAAGCTTATATTTTGCTCTATATGATGGAAAGGAACGATAGAAGTATTGACGGCTAAGACAAAGTAAACAAACCTTCTCTCTACCTATCAGCTGTACCTGACAGCAAATTCGACATGAGCATTGCCCCACCCCTCTGTCCTAACGCCAATAAAAAAAACAGATTTATAGGAAATTTGTAACAATATTGTACAATCTTGTAACAGCATAATTGGATTTTGTACATGCCGTGGGTTAAAAGTAATTCATATTACGTACAATTTTGTAATTGCAATAAAATTTTCTAAATTATTAATAACAAATTAGCCCAAACGTGTCTAGCATATTGGGGGAAGTATTAGGGACAAATCTGGCCTAATTTGTTATTAACGCGTTAACAAAATTTTCATACTCGTTATAAAATTGTATAAAACTCACGGAAGCACTTAAGGTTATATACATTTCTTAAATTCGGCGTATGGAAACACATTTAGCCAAATTTATTATTAACAAAATTTGCATTGCCCTTAGTAAATCCAACGAGCCATATAGTGTTTCTTTATAATGGTTTTATTGGGAAATAACATATAGTGTTATCAATTTGTTTATTCCGATAGTACAGGCTTGTTAGTATTCTTTCTCCCATCTGTTTCGATGGGGCGAAGTTTGCGAGAGAACCGCGTACCTACACTGGAAGAACTTGTTTTCCATTTTCCGAAAAACGATATTTTGCTCCGATTTTCTCGCTTTTGCCAAGTTGATTACATGAACTAGGCATCAGGGTCGTATGAGGGCTAGGGAATGCAATACCGGTATCAGTATACCGAAAACCGGGATAACATCCAAATTTTCGCCGGTATTAATATCGGTATTCACTTAAAAAATACCGGTATTTTCGGTATTGGAACATTAGCGCTAGTTGATACACGTTACAAGGAAGCTTGATTCGGAGAATTTCCCATTTACTTAGAATCAAATGAGATCCCGTCCACTGTAGCTAAAGGATGTTCAGTGCGGAGTGTTTAAGAACCAAGAAATATGTGTATCCTAGATAAGATTACTTTTCTTGTAAATTGAGCAACTAATATGTTATTGTTAATGCTGAAATTGAACCAATTGAATCCCAATCTAACGATTGTGATAAGTGATGTAGATGATGACAATGACAGAAACTGACAATGAAGAAGATAAAAAGATTACAGATGATTGTGTTGTCCTAGGGTTTGGATCTGTTGACACTGAAATAAATTTGAATTTTGCTAATTTATCCCCGCTGCTAACAAAAGTCAGAAGTGTCATTATAATTTTCAGAAGATCTCATAATCAATATTTACAAAATTATGTAAAACTACAATTTGGAAAAGAATTGAATTTGCAGTTGGATGTCATTATACGATGGAATAGTTTACTTATTATGTTGGAAAGGTTTTACCAATTACGGTATTGTGTCCAAAAATCATTAATCGATTTAAATTCAAAGTCTTTTCTATTAATTTCTGAAATCATTGATGCATAGTCACCAATTATATTAGTAGTCAAAGCACTATGCAGAACAGATTCTAATGTTTTTGTTGCAAGGGCGACGTTTAAATTTATGACTGACAAGCTTGTTGCACAAATAACTAAAATAAGTATTGAATTGATAAATGCTCTGAAGTATAGAATTATGCAAAGGAGACCAAACATATCCCAAGTTTTGCAATATTTACACAATGCACAAAACGAAATCGAAACGGATACAACAGTCTTATGTCCTAAATTTAAAAAAGGTTCTATTACAAAAATATTGATTCCTTTTATAAAACGCCTAGGAGTTAAAAGTAATGAACCAGACAGTGAAGATTTTGATCTTGAAGATGAAGATAAACCAGATACATCTTTTTTCGCTATTAATACTGCAACTGTTTCATTAAAAAACCAAACTAGAGAATGTGATTAATAAAGCAATGACAAATGTTCCAAACCCAAATAAACAAAACAAAAGATTGGAAATAGAACATAAACTCAAAAAAGAATTACAATTTTTTGAAGAGCGTGGAATTAGGGGGATGCATCTAAGCTTGGTTATGAATACTTGTTAACAATACCACCAACAAGTGTGGAGTCAGAACGAGCTTTTTCGGGTGCTCAACATAAAACCGCAAAAATAAGATCGAGGTTAGACGACGGTACGTTGGATCATATATGTTTTTTGAAATCATATTTCAATTTGCATCCAAAATAATAATCACTTGTACGAATTAATGTAATATATATTAAAAAAGTAGGATTTAATTTTGTTAAATTATTCTTAAAAATAAATGTTTTGTTATTTAGTTGTGTTTGACATATATTTGTACTACCTCTAAATAATAGCATAACCATATAGTAAGTAAATTTTAATTTTGCTTAAATTTTTAAAAAATAATACTAAACCGGTATTTTACCGGTATGCCCGGTTCTAAAAGCGAAAATGCCGAAATACCGGTATCGAAAATTTATAACGGTGTTGCATTCCCTAATGAGGACAAAGGATTGAGATAAAGACGTAACAATATGGCCACGATTTTCTCACTCTGCCAAGCCAAGAAGAATGAAAGTTGATATCGATAGTAGTCCACAAAAAAGTGGCATAAGGTTTGGGAATGGTCAAGGAAAATTAAAAAACGGAAATTATTGTGGAATCTTGAACGATTTCTGTCTTTTCAACAATAACACACTTTTCAACACCCCTCGAGGCCGAAGCGAGAAAATGGTAGACCAAAATCTTTAACAGATGACAGTCTATTGAAACAAAATTCAATTATGATGTTACGAAATTCCTGTTTCGTTAATTGGCAGTACCCACATACAGCAGAAATGTACATAATTCCGAGACATTGTCCTGATAATGTGGATTATGATTTCGATATTTGTAGCTATGACAGTGACAGTTCTAATTAATTCGTTCCCAACTGGCAAAGGCGCATTGTGGGTCTAATGGAATTTTTTAAACGATAACCTAATATCCCTGAAAAAAACTAGAGAGAACTTCTTTTTTAATTAGAAACAGAAAGGTCCATATTAAAAAAAAGATCAACATTTGTCTTCGTAACAAAAGTCAAATATTAATCTGTTACAGAAAATGAGTGATGGTAGAAAATCGCAATGAAGAGACAGAACAGTATACTTTTAGTTGTTATTATTTAGTATACCCTCGTATTCGAAATCACTTACGAATCCTCCATGTTGATTTTCGCAAACTATCAAAGCCAAGAAACGATTCCGAGGATGACTCGGGAAAAATCCATTCCGAGTTCCTCGTAATTCTTGGCGTTCCCATCTCGATCACGAGCCAAGAGATATCGATTAGAAGGAAACGGCACGGCGGTGTTGGGTCGAGATTTTCCTTTTCGTACGTTCCCAGCGTTTCCCGTTCTTGGCCTTGGGGGAGGCGGTAGGTTTGACTTATTCACGGTCGGTCGATGTAAGCTTTCAATGTCACACCGTTCGCACCCATAACAAACTTTGAAAATAGAACAGATAAACACGCCTTTTATTTTGTCAGTGTGCATTGTCTGTAAGGCGTTTTCATCGATTCGTCTTTGTCATAAAAAAATCATATCAAATCGTTTTGTGATTTTTTTCCCTTTTGTTGGTCATAACACTAGCAGCAAGGATTTCATGCGCTGGTTACAAAAATGTATTTATTGAATTTATAAGGCAGAAACCTGCACATCCCAAATAATGATGAAATCTAAAATTTATCATAACGAGAATTACATAACTTGGATTGAGAAGCGCAGTGATTCCCAACCTTTTCTGGATCACCAACTGCTTACCAGAAAAAATACAAATTCGTATTCCCATAATAGTTCATTATCAATCAAACTTATATGGAAATTTTCTTAAGGGAAAAAATTGTAAATATAGTAAAGCAAACGTATGTTCTGAAAAAAGGCGGTGCCCACTAGTTTCCTGTCTTTTGAAAACATATAGTGAAGCAGAAAACATTTAATATTGGAAGAATTAAAGAAGAGATTTGGTAGAGTGGAACAAGTACATGTGTTATTTACCACCACTACTGGATCCAAGATTCAAGAAAATTCATTTTTCTGGCAGAATAGCATGCTCGAGAGCTATTGATAAAATTAATAGTATGATTGAAGCTTCAAATAAAAACAATTGGAGAATAAATTAAGTAAGGAAGATCAAATTTACCGTAGAGTGTGAACAAAATGATAAAATCAATTTCCTAGATCTAACAGTTAACAAGATAAATGACAAACGCGACTTTTCAATATTTCACAAGCCATCTCAGACCGATGTAACAATTCATCGCATTTCTGTACATCCATATTAACAAAACCTTTCCGCTTACAATAGTACGGCTCATAGATTACTTTTTATGTAACAATAACCAGATAATTTTCAGGAAGAATTAAATATAATCAAACAGATAGCAATAAATAACGGGTTTGAAGCTGAATTAATAGAAAATATTCTTAGAAATCAAAAACACAAAAAAGCATTAAGAGAAGTTTACCTTAACATATTTTGGCAAGCGAAGTTTCAAAAATAGCATCCTTTTTAAGAAAACAGAATATTAACGTTGCATTAAAAAAAATAGTCTTGGAAAATTAATCAAAAATAATAAATCGAAAAACGATCCAAAAAATAAATCCGGAGTCTATTAATTATCATGTGGGTCATGCCCTAAAGCCAAAATCGGTCAAAGCGGCAAAGCGTGTTAACAACGTATCTATGATTTAGTAACAGAAAATCATCTTTTGAATGAAAATTTTAAATTATTACATTCAGAAAATAAAGGCAATAAAGTAAACCTTTTAGAATCATTGGAGATTAATAAACTTAAAAATGCCGGTAATTTGTTAAACGACCAGACAGAATTAAATAATTTCCCTTTAATAAACCTATTTAGTTAATCTAAAGAGGTATTCTTTCACCAATAATAAACTATCATTTACATAGACCTTTTCAAAAATAAATTGAAATAATCCTTTTCGAAACTAAGTACCTGTTAATTATACGACTCGTCGAATATAAATACAACTTCTTCAAGAAATATCCAGTTAGTCTAGTTCATTGACAAAGACATTAGTCGAAACGTGTCAGGAGTTTTTTTAAAAAAAACTTAAATTGTGGAAATTGCTATTTTAGTGTTGTCAGTTAATTATTATAATGAATTTCCACCAAGTATCGGCCGAATCAATTCAGTAAATGAAGATCCAGGAAATAATTTTGAATGCCAGCTAGAGAAAGCAGAAGAATCGAACATTTGGGAATTCCACAACATATTAGTAAAAAAGTTACAATTATTTCAAGCGGAATGTGAAGGCAAGGTTTACAAGATGACTTTAAAACGACGACTTGATATTGGTATCACCAATGAAATTCCTTGTACAGCTCAATAGTTAATTCTTTTAAAGTCACACGACTTAAAATGCTGGGAAATGTAATTGCTTTTTAAATTTGTATTTAACAAGCAATTAATTGTATAAACTTACAATTTGATTTACTTAGGTGACTAGAAATTTAAACTGCCACATTAGTATAGTGATCGCTAGCACTACTGCTGCTGAGCAACAGATCCCCACCTCTGCCTATTCTAACGGAGGAATATAGGCGTGATATTATGTTTATTAATTTAATAACTTCTATCCAATTACTTGTATTTGAGATAAATGGTCATCAATAATGTCCTGAATCTATATTAGGCATGTTTGAAACTGGCGCGATTGATCGAAAATCTATTTTTTAATGCTCGTTTTAAACAAGAATCGACTCTAGTATGTTCGATTCGAATCGGAGATCGATTTTATTTAAAGAGAATCGACATGCCTAGTGCCTATGCTTGCATATGGTGAATTATTTCTTCAATGGCAGCATGAATATCCCGTTGGATAATTACGGGTTACACAGGATCTAACAAAATAAAATTGCTAGGATTAATTGGTGTTTGGAGCATCAAAATTGTTTGCATTGCAGATTGGCGAAATCGTCCTAGAATCAGAATGTGGTCGAATTCCTGTGCTCTGATCCCGTGGTAGACAAGCTAGACTCTGTGCTGCCCCATCGGTCCCCAAACACAAAGGTGAGAATGTTTTAAGGGTGGTATCATAAGTGATGAGAAAACTGACTAATTCACATTAGACTGTAACACGTATGAGGTAGGTGAAATTAGTGCTACAACCTGTAGTCAGCCTTTAGAGAGGTGTTTTCGGCCATTCTTTCCTAGTTATGCAAGATAACGCACCTCCACATACCAGAAGAGCTGCAAGAAATTGTTTAGGCAAGGAGGGGTATTTTGGATCTTAACCCAATTAAACACTGAGGGATATCCTAAAAGAAGGATAAAATAAAAGCTCGTCAGAATAACCTACCAACGTGGTAACTGGATGATAGAGAAATTCCTAGGTGGTTCCATACAAGTTGGACTGCATAAAACAAGAGAATGTAAAAATTGGATATTTCTATTTAAAAAAAAACCCGGTCGGAAAAGGTATTTCCTGTTTATACCTGAAGTCGTAATATCGACCATTTGATGCTCCACTTGAAATTATACAACTTATATCTGAAACTTTTTTGGGCAATAATGCAATCCACTCCTGATGTCTAAGTTCTTCTTAGGAAATAACACCACAGTTTAAAGAAAATTGCTGTATATTCCAAACGTTTCGGGATCTAAATCAGACCCCGTTGTCAATGGTTAAGAAACTACGGATAAAAAAGGCACAATTCTAACATGTAAATTAAAATATTTGACAATGTGTATTATTTGATTTCTGACGTAACTAAGAGAATTTTATTTGTGATATACAGAGTAACACAGAAATTTCTAAAGATCATATAATCATAAAGTTCCTTTCAAATTGGAAGAATTTGAAAGAAGAGATCTTCAGAATTTTATGTTGTACTTAGACATTGAACAATATGCCACAAGTATCATTCAGAAAACCACTCGTGATTTTATCTTGTCTGAAGACAAATGCCCGACCCGGTATATTATGTATTTTTATTTTCTTATTTTATGTATATAGGTTTAAAATATTATTTACGATTCCTCGTACAAATGCCACACATATTAGAAAGTGAATCATATTTGCCATATGAATGTTTAAATAATATTACAAAAACTTTTTTATCAATAATAACGTAAGGTTTCCTGTCGAACTTGGGTTAAATATAGAAAGTGATGATAAACACCTTCCTGGGAATATTTTCTCACAGTATCGGAATATATCTACACAAACAGTTAAACATATTAAACATATTAATGCGTCATTAATAATAAATATGTAAAGATTTTGACACGTATTCTGTTAATCATTCAAATAAAAGCTAAAATCCAGGACCAACATTCTGCATCGATCTAAATTAGGTATTGATAGAACTTCAATTCAAATTTTATTTTGTGGAACATGCTTAATGATAAAGTATGGCTGTAGTTGTTTATTTCTATTTTTTGGGCGATTTCGAAATGATAATGTGTTTGGTCATTGTAGTCGAGGAAATGAAGTACTGCACTATCGATTTTTTGTGCAGTACGATAGATCAAGATACGGTCTTTTGCATTTGATTCGTGTAGCATCAACAAAGTTTGTGACCATATGTGATCTATGAAAATCTGCGCTGGTGCATTAGAAAAATGCACTCAAGAACTTTTTGACGTGGTGGTTGATTAAAAATTTGTAAAAAGCTAAACCAACGACGAAAATCTGTCCAATTTTCTTGAAGTATCTGGTACTCAAGATGACTACGAGGGCTGCCTTTTATATTTCGGGATTAGAGAACAAAAACAAATATTAATCATCGAAAATCGCTTTATTGTTTTTCAAAATATTCCCCATAAAGATCTATACACTTTTGCATGCGTTTGAACCAATTGTCGAAGCACTTTTTCCACTCTGATTGAGGTATCTCCAAAACATGCATTCTAAACGCAGCAACCGCTTCTTCAGGTGTCGAAAAATGTTTTTTACGTACGGGAATAAAAAGAAGTCATTTGGTGACAAGTCAGAACTATACTGCGGATGACTCATCAAATCGATGTTTTGAGTGAAAAAAAGTGCAGTTGTTTGACCCGATGTGTGAGAGCTCGCATTGTCGTGGTGAAGAGTGATCCGTCTTCGGCGGTTGGTTTTCCTCATTTCTTGGAAGACAACTTGCAAACAAATGGTTGTGTACTACTCAGAATTGACTGTTCCACGTTGTTCTTGTGGTACGGCTGCGACATGTGCAGTTTTTGCGAAAAAACAGGCGATCATTTGCGTGGAAGTGCTTCGTGCGCGAACAACTTTTGTTGGATTCGGCTCATCTTGAAACACCCATACAGTCGACTGCTGTTTACTTTCGGGCTCATACGCGTAAATCCACGATTCATCACCTGTCACTATGTCATAAACGTGTTTTGAAGCACCGCGATCGTATTTTTTGAGCTTTTCTTTCGACCAATCGACACGAGCCTTTTTTTGAACGATTCACAAATTGTGTGGGATCCAACGCGAACAAATTTTTTTGACAATCAAATGTTTATGCGATATTAAATGTATGCTGGTCCCACTAATGTGTAAGGTTGACTCAATCTCACGATAGGTCACATGACGATCTTGCAATATCAGTTCGCGCACAGCATCAACGATTTCCGGAACAACAACTGTTTTTGGACGACCTTCACGAAATTCGTCTTGGAGTGAACTACGACCTCGATTGAATTCACCATACCTTCGATAAACAATGGTCCTTAACGGAGTTTCATCGCCAAAAATTAAATTAAGTTCATCCCTACACTCTTGCTGACTTAATCCACGTCGAAAATTGTAAAAAATAATCGCACGAAAATGTTCACGATTTAATTCAATTTTTTGGCCGAGATGAATCCTTTAAGTTACTGTAAACAACACATAGCGCTCGTATGTCAAAACGTTCTGAGTACGTATAACCTCAAAAATGTCAAACTTTACGAAAGAGCTGTCAGTTGTCAGATTGCAACACTAGGGTTGTCGAATCCCGAAATATAAAAGGCAGCCCTCGTATTTTGAACGTCGCAGTTTTATGGAAATTCATTATAGAATTGTTGAAATTCTCACCCAGGGGTTTTTGAAATCGCTTAATATTTTTCATCAACTTCGTTTTCTAGAGTTTTACGAGATATTGTTAGAAAAATAATGTCTAGTTTTACAAATTTGCTTGTTCAACTTGGTTGTAACAACAATCTTGATAATAATGAGTTATAGCTTAAGTGGCTATTGAAAAGATCATAATGTTTTGTTCCCAGAATCAATGTTTTATTAGTTCGAATTTTTAACAAGAAGCATCTCGAAAAAGCCCTAAGTGTAGAAGTGGAAATTAAAAAAAAATAGATCAGTTGGAAACAGAAAAAAACAACGAAGCTTACTGGAAGGAGTACAATTTGAAGTTCTTCTAAAAATGCTTTTATTGTAATCATGAAAACCCACAAGAATTTGGGGAAGGTCATATGCAGTACCCTCAGAAGTAATGTTTGGGTTGGTATATTGGGAGATGCTACTATTGGCCCTTTATTTACACAGAGAAATATAAATGGCGACATGTATGTTGTCATGTTAGTATACGTCTATCCAGCCTCTTTTGATTCACAAATTAGAGAACCATTTCCAATTTAATCGGGAATGCGTCTTTAGTCGTAGATTTATTACATTTTGAGCAAGAGGGCGCACTTCCGTGGTCACGGTTAAGCAATGATTAAATGACCAGTATCGCAATCAATGGATTGGAAGATGAGGGCGAATTAAATGGCCACCTAGATACCCGGCCCTAACGTCACTGGATTTTTTGTGGGGTCACTTAAAAGGCAACTTTAGTCAATAGAGAAACTGCATGAACAACGGATAATTCAACATTGTTTTGAGAAACTCAAATGGGTTTCGAGTTTCAAGATAAGCTCTATTATTGTCTTCAAAATAATGAAAATCATTTTCAGCATTTCTTGCATTAATAAATCAACCGAAGAATACTTCATCAAATGTAGATTTGCAGGGTACCATTGCCTATTGGCATTACTGAGTTAGGGTAATAACCATTTTAGTGCCCTCTCGACATTACAGAAAGTAGTTTCAAGGAATTTTTCATATCTTTGTTCGTTAAATAGCTAAATTCTCAAATTGTCACCCAGAATGTTCAATCTTCAGAAATTTTCAGCATTCGGCGGAACACTCACATTTCAAAAACCTCAATCTTTCTTACGGCTGTACGTTTGATAGTCTAGACCTCCATACCATGTAAAGAACTGAATAAATGTTAAGCCTTGATGAAGCATACTCTATTCTTGCTCTTAATTCTACATCCGGCAACACAACTATTTGAACTTGTTCTATTTGCTTACTGGGTATCGTTAAGTTCTTTTGGATACGACTTCTGTCATTACTTTAGTTTTATCCCACCAAAAAGTTATTTCAAGAAGAGACAGTGTTAAGTGGCTCCCTAAAAGCCACGATCTACGAGCTCTTGATTAGTTTTTACAAATAAAGTCTACGAGAATACAGCCGATACAAACTAATTACAGTTGAGTGTATAAAAAATTAATTTCTTGTAAAACAAAAAAATTAACATAGCTTAAAACGTTGTTAATAGATTTGTTAGTTTTTCCCAAGTTCCCTCCTGATAATTGACGAGTTAATGTTCTTCTCTCGAGAGTTAATTTAAATTTGAAAACGTCGGTCTGGTTTTTTCCTTAACACCCGCTTCACATAGGATATGGTGTACGGTCCGGGATAATTAAAAAGATCCGAGTCAACAGCTGCTCTTTCGGGTTGATGTCGGGCTGCTTCCGTTTTAAAAATATGTTGTTTCTGCTGCCGTTGTCCCTAATACGTACAGACAACTCCATCTAAACTGTTTCGTCTCGAGTAACGCTAATATTCAGAACCCGGAAGAAGCTCTAATAATATTTTCGATATTACGTACATGAGATAAGGTCTGGTGAAAAAAAAAGAGAAACAAACACGCTTTCGGTGGTGAAAAAACAACTTTATGTTGTGTTTTCGATATATGCAATGTGTTTATATTTCGCATGTCGGCTTTTATTGATAATCGTTTAATGGCTGATAATAATTCAATCATTGCTAAAATTAATTTTTATTTTAGTAAAACTATCGCGTAATAAAATGTTATAATAACACATGCAGACTCGGTCGTTTTTCATATAGCTCATAAAATGGTAAGATTAATGATGATTCTAGCTAATATTTAAGTATACTTCGAGTCTTTTTATTATACATTTTCCATCTGACAGCAATAACAATCTTTAATAATAATTCTGGATTAACATTTAGTTCTTATTTTGTTGCAAATTGTTTAGCGAAAGATTGGAAGGGAGAGTAAAACTTTAGAACTGGGAAACATAAATACTAAATCCATAAAAATAAGAATCCCTAAAAACAAATCCAGGCAGAAGCTTCGCTCCCGTCAACAAGATTATTCCGAGTCGTTTTTTTGCTGATTCTTATGCTCCCAAAAAACAAATCCGGAGTTTGCCTGGCGGTAATCTAGCCGAAAAACTGATTTAAAGTTCTTTTGAAACAAATCAAAAAATCATTTTTTTGTGAATTTTCTCCAAAGTTGATCGTTTTTGAGTTATAAGAGATTTAAAGTTGAAAAAAAGCCAAACAGACCATTTTCAAAGCTCTATAACTCCGATACAAATTATCATTTTTGAATCCACCAAAAGCCAAATGAAAGTTTAAACACTCCTCTATCGATATTCACCAGTGAGATGCGTCCTTCTCGCACTCATGCCTATTATATACGGGTAGGAGGTAAAAAGAATTGTTTAAACAATTTCTGGGCCAGGTACCGTCCGGCAACCTCCGGATTTGTTTTTGGAGACCTTTTTGCATAAGAATCAGCAAACAAAAAACGAATCGAAATAATTTTGCTATCAAGCCTAAGATTCTATAGACTTTGAAGAGAACTTTAAATTTTAAATATTTGCAAAAGCTAGGTACGAACAAGAAGAAGTACTTGTTTAACCAGAGAATATCGTAGGCTAATAAAATCAGCATCAGAATTATGTTATAAACATCGGGAAAAGAATCGAAACACAGTATAATAGTCACTATATTGACTTAGGAAATCGATTCGTAAGTAATTTCTAATAGATTGTTGAGGAGGTCTTGAATTATTTTGTCTGTTCATTGTGGTTTTCTCCCTCAAAAATTTTTTTATCTATTTGGAGACGTTGTCAATCGTTTTGAAAAACCTTGAAATCCTCAACAAAACGATTGACAACGACTTCAGAGTCAGAGTTGAAACGTCTCCAAACAGATAAGAAAAATTTTGAGGAGAGAAAACTCCAATGATCAGACAAAATAATTAAGAAATCTATCAACAAAAAAAATAGAAATTCAAATTTCCCTGACTATTATCAAACTTATAGTTTCGTCAGATGTGGATGTGTCACTTACTTTAGTGTTGCAAAATATGAATTCAGATGTGGAGGATCTCGAGTGTACAGCAGACGCTCAATAAAATGTAAAAACACTGAACAGACTTTAAGTTGTAGCGACTGCAACTTGCGTAAATCTCAAGTAGTAACAGATTTCACAGATAATGCACTATTAAAGAAAGTTATGTACATACATTTAAAACTGTATAGCAATAGCAAATATGACAATTGCCAGAAACAACTACTGACGGTGTACCTGATTATGAGGAGAATGGAGTAACATATTTATGGAAAACTTTGCAAAAGAAAATAAACCTTTAAGTTACGTTGACGACATTTTCGTAATTTCGAGCCAACTATCAAATTTACCCTTTTCAAAAAACTATTAACAAAAACAGAATCTTCATTCGAAACAGAAGTTTATAGATACAAACAGATACCTAAATTTCAATTCAAATCATCCGAATACAGTAAAGAAAATTAAGTCATTATATGATAGAGCAAAGACCAACTGAACATGTTCTCACTCAATTAACAAAATTTATAAGAATTGACTTCAAACCTTCCGAATCAAAGGAGTTAAATGCCATACACTAAATGAGAAATACACTTAAATCTTTAATATCTTGCATATATATGCGAATGCTAATTTATTACATACCATTAAAACTATTTACGACAATCACATGCTTTAGGTGTTACGTAGAGTGGAATGTAAATACTTCAAGTACCCTGGTAATTCTATAATAAACATGACGTTAATTTGAAACAGAATGAATGGCGAATGCGAGTCTTTATAAATGAAATTTAGCTGTAATTCATGATTAGGATAATGTCCATTAATTTTTCACCTATACCAATATAATAGTTGAAAGTATGACATTTTTAATACAGTACTTTATGGATTCTTACAAAGTAAACTATACAATGAGCTGTATGGGACAGGACCCTTGTTTGAATTCATTAGTTTAGTGTTTTTATAAATCATAATGTTCTCATTAGAATACAGTTCCCTAAAATTATTTACTTGTCTAATTAATTTTAAAGAAGTTGAATCTACGGAGTGGTTATGTTCTAGAATATGATGTGCAACACTACATTTATCCGCTTTACCGTATTTCAAATGGGCAGTATGCTCTTTGAAACGGGTACTGAGAGATCTGCGTGTCTGTCCATAATACTTTAAATCACAATTTGGTTTCCTAAATACCCGACTTCTCAATAAAACACTTCATAATTAAAACATAGTGATAATGTAAACAAAACTGCATCATTTGAGAAATCTGTTCCAGGAAGAAACTAAAAAAAACAACGACTAGCTTCTCGAGCCTGCACTGATGCAGATGGTTTACACAAAATAAAACCAATGATTCTAGGAAAGCAAAAAATGCGCGCTCACTTAAGAATTTTAATATCCCTGTGGCTTATGACTGTTCAAACACCGCTTGGATAACTAGCAGTATATTCCTGAAATGGTTCCACAAAAGCTTCATCCTTCAAGTATGACAATGAATTTTTAATCGCAAATGTTCATAATTTGAGTATATGTATTTAATTTGTAGGTAAAAGATCCCTTAATAAAAGAAAAGCTACCAATAAAAGCGTTGATATTATTAATTAATGCAGCAAGTTATCTCCCAACCGTGGGACGTCGATCAATAGAAAACTTTCGTAGATTTGAAAAGTGACGTCATTTTAGAAATGTTCGTACTCATAACTCGTATCATTGTTATACCACGGTTATACCTTAGGACGACAAAATTATGTTACTTTTCGATTCTACAATAGTTTTCTATTGATCAGAGTCCCACTGCAGAGCAACAATTGAGAAGATGGATCATGTACATACCCAAAGTTACTCCATTCATTCAACCCATGAACCAGAACGCAAAAAGACTATACTGCTTTTGTCTGTTTTGTCCAAGAACCCCGAAAACATAACTAACGCTTTGAAAAGGTAACATTACGAGAAGCTGTTCTAAATTTGCATACGGTCTGGAATACACACTCAGGAAACTATCCAAAAATGCTAGAACAATCTCTTTAGCATCAATATGAAGATGAGGTCCCCTTAAGCATAATTTGGGAACAAATGCGATATGATTATGACGTTATTGTAAGAGCCGGATGTTGTTTTACTGAAAATAGTGAATCCACCTGACATTAATTTATGAAACAAAAATAAACAGATGAATGATGTTAATGAGGAGGAGGATATAGACAGTGAGGGCGATGAAGATGTTCCTATTGAAGTTAGAAACGTAGTGATGGACGTGCAAATTATAGAAATTCTTAACCTAGCTTTAGAATGGGTTGAAAGAAAAGATAGGTCTTAAACGGATATTTTAGTTTTTCGTAAATTAGGTGCGCTGGCACTGGAAGACGATCCTAAGGGCCAATTATAAAAATTGCATATTACAATAAGTTATATATCAGTGAAATCAGAACAAAATGCACTATTTTTCTGTGGAAAAATCTAATGTGACGTCTATAAAAAGAAAAAAATTAATGGTAGCCGAAAAATAAAACAGATCCCAAATCTTCATCACCTTATTGGGAACTGACAAATTGAGGCACGCAGTCTGGTGGTAAAAAAACAAACTATTAATAGCTTACACTTTTTAGTAAATATACATGCTTTTATATTAGCAGTAATTTATTTATAATAAATTGGTGATAAATAACGGAAAAATGGAAGTTGGAGTTTTTCCAGAACGTGAGAAATCAAAAAATAGAGTATGTTGTGCAGTAAGAGATTGTAAAAGTAAAGCTTAGAAAAATCTGAATTTAATTTTTCATAAGTTTCCAAAGGCTGGTGAGCGTACAGTGTTATTAGAAAAATTTTTTTTGCTAATTTGGAGGAGAAAGTTGATAAATTGAAAGCGTGGAAAAAGTTATTAAAAATAAATAAAGTTACTCCTCGAATAAAAATTTGCTCTCTACATTTAAAAAAATCCGATTATATATTACCAGGTAAGTTTTTAAAGTTTAACCTAAAAATTAAAAATTGAGTAAATCAATTTCTCTAAATCGTCACCTTTACTGAAATAAATAAACAAATATTAAATTATAAAGTTAACAATTATTAAAAATTAATTACACCTGTGATGGATATTACAGATCTTAGAGGTTAGAAACTTTTAACTCACCGGTAACAATGAAATAATGTTGCTACTGCATGTTTGCACTTTTCTCCTTCACCAGCCCGACAAGAACAAGTCACTGAAATAATTTTTCCACTTTTCGCTATATTTGCTTTTATTTCATTTGGCTTTTCTTTCATATGTGACGTTTGTATACAAAGCGCGGTAACCACAGTCACATTTTCATTGCTTTTTTCACTATTAATCCCACATCTAATTAAATGACCCGCAGATAAAATACGTTGCGTATCGCGAATATTTTTTTATTTCGGGTTATTACCCGTCCAAGTTAAGATATCTGAGATATTTAATAACATTTTATTAACTTATCCTATTATCACATGGATTAAACATTTAAAAGTGTAAGCTATTTTCCGCCATGTTTTTTAAGCCACGCCTCCATGTCCGTTCCCAATAGTTGAAAAAAGTGGCGATGAAAATGAATAGTTGGTTTTGCGTTTCCTCGTCAAATAACGCTATGAAAAAATAAAAACGAAATATCCAATTTTCTTATCTTTTTAAATTTTAAATATGGCATTTTTTCAAGCATCAAATTACGCAATTTTGCTACCATTTAAAGTTCTTCCTACCTTCTATAGTTTCCGAGACCCCAATGTTGAGGGTTGAATTTGAATTATCGTGTATACAACTTTCGGAAAAGCTTTAACTCAAATGCAAATTCACGGTAAAAATAAACATTCTAAGCATTACAAAAAACATCAAAATTTACCTGAATTCGTTGATCCCCAAGCTGGAAATTTCAACAACTTCTTGAAACTGCTCGATCTTTTCAAACTGCCCGATCTTGCGGTATAATCCTGCGACTCCATTTTTGTTATATTCCGATTCACTTAAATTTGCACTTATGAAGTGTTAGGCAAGACGCGATAACATTTTTTCAACTGTTAATCGCTGTAATTCTAACACCAACATTCGATAAGATTAGAGGCGAATTCCTCACAACTGAAGATGAGCATTAGCCTTCTTTTTGTTCAAAAAAGTCCCGCAATTAATACCTTTAAGATCTAATTAAACAAATTTTAGACGTACATATTTTTATCTGTTTTCTTTCCTATCAATTACGAAATTCATCATCATCATCCTCGAGATAATTGCAAATAAACCGAGTCGAACAAGTGAAAATTGAATACACTGTGCGGCTGGTAAACAAAAGCTGGGAAGTTAAACAAATCAGCTGACGATGTTGGAAGCATCTGCGAGCTAAACCGATAAACTATAGTGTCAAGATTCTTTTTTCATGTGAGGTTTTTGTAGATTAAACGAATCTCAATTAATACAAAAGTACCGCAAATTGAATACAAAAGATATTCGATCAAATGCAATTGACTACTTGTTTAAACAATTACATAAAATGTGAACGCTATTTCTTTCAAGTCACATATATCGGCGGACGAAAAATGTAGGCCGCAACCTGATTCTTTTCTGTCGAAGCATTGCATAACTGATAAATTTATTGTTAATTTATTGACGAAGAAAGAAAAATTTACGTGTTATGGCAAATAGTTTCAACTATTTATTAAAAGAAAGTATATTAATAGTGATATAAATAACTGTGACCGACTTTTTACTATTTCAGGGTAACCAGCCCACAGAGGTTCCAAATCGGGAGTACTTCTAACAGAGACTTCTTAAGTCATAAAGTGATTCATTATTCAATAGCGAGTAGGAAAATCTAAAGCTAAAGAGTTAGTCAACACATCAGAAGTAATCAGAAGCAAACTTGTAGGAAAGGAAACTGTAGAATAAATAAATAAACTCACCCTCCCAGGAGTACTGATAAACAGAAACAAGTACAGATTCTAGGAACTAAAATATTAGACAAAAAACGGAAAATTAAATTGAGAGTTGTATTGCTTCTCAAAATGTGTGAATTTAACCGACTTTACAATTTTCTCGTATTTTTTTTAGTTTTTTCATTTTGTCAATATTTGTAATTGTTTATTTTTTTCATTTGTCTCTATTTAATGTAAATATTTCAGTTTTAATTTTTTTCCCGATTTTTTGAATATTTTACCATATTTTTAAAAAAGAAAAATAGAATAATTTTTCTGTCCATGTGGCTTCGGAAGTGTTTTTTTTTTAATTAAGATTGATATTTGTAATTGGCACACTTGAACATTTGCAATTCGGCCTTTTTTATGCAAAAACATGTGATTTAGCCTGGAAAGCCTGTTAAATCCGAATTACACAAATCACATATCGCATTTGGCTTTTGCTATTTCACAGTCAAAGTTAAAACTTTTGCTTATATTATAGTATTCGACAAAAAGGGTCTGTTCTATATCTTGTTAGTATGGTGTTCTTCATTATTCTTGTGACCTTGACATAGAACAAGTGTAGACCTCATTTTGTGAAAAAAGCTTAAATAGACCTAAAAGCCCGGAGTACAATCGAGGTAATGAGGCTACATTTGTTTTTGTTTACAAATAATGGATAGTAAGCACTTTCGTGTATTAATGAGACCCTGTTTGTTAATGGGGAAAATATGGTTCAAGTTTGGCAATGATTTGAAAATGTTTAGCGTTGAAAGAGCTCATCCAAAAATAACATTTTGTAGATGGTACGTGCATTTTAAACGCCGTCGAAACCAAGGAAGATTCTAAGCGCCCAGATAAGACCATCAACAGCTTCTACTGCCTTACCGCATCGATTGGATCAAGCAGAAAAGACCTCACATGGTAAAGAGTTTTACCAAGACAATACAAAGATCCACAAATCAAGGAAGGCGATGGTAAAATTCAACGTTTTACGATTCTTTTTGCTTCTAACATCCCGGTTTTTACCAGATCTGACTCCTTCAGACTTTTATCTGTTCGTAAATCGTATAAAAATGATGCAGGTAAAAAGTTTTGGCTCCGATTAAGAGGTTATAGCCGCAATTGAAGATCTTTTGAGGCAAAAGACAAATTGCCCGATAAAAATTGCATTGAAATTTTAGAAAAACAAAATGATTGTATTACTATAGAAAGTTGTTGATGAATAAGGCGAATTTATAAAAAGCGTTTTTACTGGCTAGAACCTTATGTGTTATTCACTTGTTAAATCATTTATTGAGTAATGCAATAGTAAATGCTATATATTATTCAGCTAAATGAAGAATTGTACTACACTAGTAACATATTTCAAAAGATCTACAACTGCCTCTTCAATTCAGTTTAATCAAATAAATATTAAAAAAGTGTGTTCACCATACGCTGATATGTCAAAAGATATTTGGACAAAAGTTCAAGTGCCATGATAAACAAAGCAGTAGACGGCAAGGAATGCAAAAAACTTTTATATACTTTTCCGAGGGAATCAAACAATCTTCCGATTTTCCAGATTGTGCAAAAAGATTTATATTTCCAAACAGAATCTGTAAACAGACCGAAGACAAACTGAATAACCAGCAAGTTCTCCAGATTTCACCCCTATAGATTGAATTATCTGAATATATCAGATGCGAAATCTTTGTCGCTGTATTGGAACAAAAAATACGCAATTTGAACATTAAGATACTTTTCATTGTAATTTGAAAATTTTTGGCACAAACTCAACTTATTGACATGGGCAGATCATTAAAACAACTTTCAAAAAATTCGTAAAAATATATATTTAGTTGATAATACCAGACTCAAATGGTGAGTGGCCTGTAGCAATTATGAAAACATTAGAGACGCTAAATGCAAAAGTTTACAGTAATACCGAAAGTATTTTCCCATTTCTGTTTGACAATACGCCAAAAAAGAAAACCGCTTGCACTAAACTATGCCATTTGGAACACGTTCAATATTACTTTTATGTTTATTAAATAACTTTTAAACTTAGGAAGTGTCAAAGGGAAATACATTAGGTATTTTATTAGAAAAGAACACACACAAAATTTTATAAGTAAAAATATGGCGAAACTGTAATTTACGAGTTTTAAATGCTAGTATTGTACAGATTGCAAGACCGACGACGCAAAAATGCTGCAGTTGCATTTTTGAAGATGTTAGATTAGAGTTCCGTTGCGATCATCTTTGATATTTATGAATAGCGATCCTAAGCTGAGTAGGTAGGTACCTGTTTTACAAGTTTTCGGCTTCGTCTTTTGTGAAAGAATTCGCGATAGTCTTTAACCTTTTGCATATATCGACCGCGATTGGGATTTTAGCAATCTCGACAGGCTGCCGTAAATAAGTATTTGTACTTATTTATACACCAGTCAATAGAGATTTTTAGGTGACATAAAATTCAACAGCAAACAGCATAAGCCATCACGTAAAGGATAGTTTATAAGTCATAACTGACATAATTTTAACAGGAAACTTGTAGAGGCAAATTATTTGAGCCTTAAAAACCCCAAAAGATATGGGGTATTTTCGTTTTTTTTTCTTATAGTCTAAAAAGGAATGATGTGTTCATAATGCCGCCAATAGAAAAATTGTGGGGAATCAAAAAATCTTCAAAATGAATGTTTATAAAATTTGATCGCAGCATTTTCATTTCATAAAGAAAATCTGGACAAACCGATCTAAAGTGAGTGATTTAAAAAAATTCATAACTTGGTTGTAATAACATCTGGAACTTTAATCTGCCTTCTAGTGATAGCTTATAACGATGAGATTAATAACACTGAAGATGGATATTGTACATTAAGTACATCTTGCAGAATTACAATTTAAACAATTTGTAGAAACATTTTACAGGACGTATCGCATAAACCAATATAGTTCGATAGGGGTATGCAATATATAATTTGAAGGCTTATAAAATGCACTTCACTTTGTATATCTTGGATTTTTGTCAGTGTCGTAAAATGTATTAATACTGCTTTTGAAATTTGGCTTAAAAGATGGGCCCTCCGATGTTTTGACAGTGGCGGATCCAGTCAGTGGAAAAAAGTCATTTAATTAATATCAGTAAACTGTATACAGATAACTTAATAAGCCAATGGTAAAATAGGCCAAAATGGGCAAGTAATAGTTACGTAAATAAAAACGCAATAAACTGGTGTCAAAAAACGTATAATAATACAATTTACCATAATTTTAATCTCGTGCCCCAACTTTAGGTAAAATCTAGATCCGTCCATGTGCCTTGACAGCTATTGTCAGTGCACTGCTGGCTGGCTGCAGTGAGTAACTATACAGCTAGCTATCGCATATTCGTACATTTAATGCAATGTTTACTATTATTTTAATATAAACCAATTTCTGGGCATTAAGGACCATCCATAAACTACATAAGATATTATAGGGTGGGTGGGTGTCTGCTAAAATCTTATGAAACCTTATATGGAGGTGGGTGGGTGTTTGAAATGAATTTTACATAAGATTTTTTAAATATTATTTTTTCATTGCTTACGAAGGACCGTCCGATGTTTTGACAGTGGCGGATCCAGTCAGTGGAAAAAAGTCATTTAATTAATATCAGTAAACTGTATACAGATAAGCATTAACTTAATAAAAATATATAATAATACAATTAACCATAATTTTCATCTAGTGCCCCCATCTTAAGAAAATTCTAGATCCGTCCATGTGCCTTGACATCTATTGTCAGTACACCGCTGGCTGGCTGTAGCATATTCTTACATTTAATGCAATGTTTATTATTATTTTAAACTTAATATGATAAACTATCGTTTTGGCGATGACTAATATTCCAGTATTAGTTTCGAGAAAGTTATAAATTTTTGAAAAAAAAAACACTTTTGGCCAATTTTTCTGTACTTTGAAAAATGCTCCTCGGATATAAAAAATGAATGTTATTCTCTACACTTTCCTTAGAATACAATTCTCCATTACTTTTCATTATATAAGCCAAAAACAAAAGTATTTCGTATTTTTATTATTTAAATTGTTCACTTATATGAATTTGCTGTTAAAATCTTAGCAACAGTTATCTATAAACTGTTACTGACGTGATGGTATAAGCGAATTGCTGTTAAATTTCCTGTCCGAAAATGAATTAAATTTTGCTTTATAAACTGATTAGGTAGAAATTCCAAAATATTTAACTCATATTTTTTTACGTAAATATAAGAAAGGGTTCACTTTTATCAGTTTCCTATTCGACAAAATGTATAAACCATACGATAGCAGGAAATGATGAGGTATTTTAAAAAATGTAATTATTTGCATATGTTACGATAAGGTTTCCAGAAAAACAATAAGAAAGAGTGTGAAAAGTCGAGATCATAATGTATGATTGGATACATCCCCGTTTCGAAAGATTTTTTAATGTAAAACAAATAGATACACAAAAAAGAATTCAAAAACAATAATAGTAAAAAGTTTTTTCGAAAAAAAGAGGCTATATTTTTTTGACGGATTCTAACAATATATCGATTCTACAAAACGCATTGCACTCTAAACTAAAATTCCCCAGATTTAAGCCCTCTAGATTTTAATTCGTAGAATACCTAATTCAATATGTAATGTTATTATTGCTCATTGCATATTTTAAAACCAAATACAATTTACAGCATGACAAGATTGAAAATTAAAATTAAATAATGTATATAAGAGCTTTAATCTGAAACAACCAAATTATGTAAAAATAAATAATAAAAATATTACGTAAAAATATTTGCAACACTAAATTATTTTTTTCAAATATGAGAGATAATTCTTCTAGGTTATTTGATTATCTATAATCCTGCTATTAAGGTATGTGATAAATGTAAGATTTTTGATCTATCTATCAGAACAAATAAATTAAAGGTTAATTTAAAAGTACTTGTTAAAAAAGCAACAGTCGATATTTGTCAAAGTGAAATTGGTACACAAATGAACATCTTGACAATAATTTTAGAAAATTCTGGTAACTCAAAGTAACCTTTTTATAAGCATAAACAAATAGTATTTTATCGTAAAATAAATACCGACATCTAGGAGTTTTAAGCAAAACTTGCTGCTCACAGAGACTCCAAACAGGGAGTCCTTTGTGTAACGTTGCACTATAGATCAAATGCCATTTTTTTAACGGATACCTAATATCTTCATGAAAAATAGAGATATCGAAACTTTTTTTTAAATTGAACCTTAGGTTATGTATGTAAGGGAAAATTATTTAGAATGCCATCATTCATCATGAAATGATGCACAAGTTTCAAAATATTTCATCATTTTTTCTTTTGTTTATAGTATATCTCAAAAACAAATATAGATATTTATACACATGCTTTTTAAAATTGTTATTAATATCGAACAGAAAAATATTTTTTGGAAAACGATTCTCCCAAAAGTATAGGTGAAAATAGAATAGGGGGTGAGAGGTGAAAAAAATCGCCAAAAAATACCGTTTAGTGATACATTGTTCTAAAAACCACTTCGTTATCATTTTCCACTGTGGACATCGTTTAATCGTTATCATTTTTCACTAAAGGAATGAAAACGAAGGTATGAGAGTAAAAAACAATTTGAATATTTTTCTACAAGTTTTAGTTAGATCCTTAATTTTTTATTTTTTGTCATTTTAAGTATGTGTTAAATGGTTAGAGGTAACGTGCATCACATTCAAACTTTTTATCTTTCATCTTTTTTTATGATCCGACATTCTTTGGGTACCTATTAACAAAAACGTATATAACTATTGTTTTCGTGAAAGAAAATTATTATATTGCATTTTGGGAGAGATCAGAATGAACTAACCAACTATTTTTGTTGCTTATAGGGAAAAATCTTCACATTGGGATATGGTTTTTAGAATAGTCTTCAGCGTCCAATGAATCACGAACACTGTATTTTTTGACAATTTTTCAGGTTCTCGCTCACTGTCACTCCAATTTTCACCTATATATTTGGGAAGATAGCTTTGCAATAAATATTTTTCTAATCCATATAAATAACCCGACAATTAAAAAAAAAGTGTACAAATATGTCTATTTCTCCTTGAGATATACCATAAACAAAAGAAAAAAAGATGTCACCCCTCATTTCCACCCCTAGAATAGTGGATGATGACATTCTAAATAATTTTACCTTAATCTACATATCCTAAGGTTCAATTTAAAAAAAGCTATTGTATGAATATCTTCATTTTTCGTCAAGATACTAGGTTTTAAATAATTGCTTTTGTCCCATCGTGCGCCGGTTCCCTGTGGACCCTAGGTTAGAAAAAACACAAAAGAATTCGAAGGTGATCTAAAACCTATTAAAGCAATTATAATACTACTTTTGGAGATTTTATAATCCATTGTAATCCATTGTATGCAAGACAATAAAACCTTTCTAGCTGAGAGAAAACGTAACTGATAAAGTTTCCCCGACTAGAACACAGAAAACAACTTCACTTCAAAATCCTTAAGAATCTTGGATTATTATTTTTTAATTTGACATATAATTCTTCTAATTTATCTGATTATTTAAATATCTTCCCTTAAAGGTGTTAGTTGAGCGTAAGATTTTTATTTATCTGCTAGAAAAAAAAAACACAAATCAAATGTTAATTTAAAAAAAAATACGTGTTAAGAATATCAATTAGTTGATATTTGTTAAAAAGAAAGTTAACAAATAATGAACATCCTGACAATAATCAGAAAATAATGATTTCCAAAAATATAAATTATTCAAGCAACTGTCAAAATGGCACAGAAAACAAAGTCACTGGATCCGAAAAGATAAAGGACGACATCGAGAGATGGAAACAGATTGGAACATTTAGTTGACTAGATCGAAAAATGAAAAAGTGAATAGATCGTCAAGGAAAATATTTTTAAAAACCAACACAGTCACTTTCTGGATTTTCAATATTTTTGTTTGTGTCTGTCCAGAATCTACAACCGTAGTCCTCTTGTTAGACTAGTAAAATCAGTATTGCATTAAAATTTGATGAGAATATAAGTAATTAAAATATAATGGTAACACCCAAATTGCAAAGCGAATTTTTAATTCCAAATTTAGAACTCTTTTTTCAAATTAATTAGTCACTTATACCCTTATACATCTAAAAAGTTTCATGTGTAAAACTGCTACATTTTTACGTAAAATACGTCATTTAGGTGCAATTAAAATGATTTCCAAAAATTATATATTCACACCAGATGTCAAAATGGGCACAGAAAACACATCCAAAAAACAAACGACGACCCTGAGAGCCGGAAACAGACGGTACATCCACAGCTGACTGTCTAGATAGAAAAATTAACAAGTGAATAAATAGATCGTCAAGAGAAATATTTTTAAAAGCAATACAGTCACTTTTTGAATTGACGAGAAGTAATTTAAAAAATAATAATAACAACCAATTTGCAAAGCTTTAAACACTGCCAATACATTTATTTCGAAACTAAATTCAATGATTAGTTATTTACACCATTTTGATTGAAACCGTTTCATCTGCAAAACTGCCAAAATTTGGAGTAAAATCCTTAACAATATTGAATTGTTTTACAGGTTTCAGAAGTAATTCTTCAATGTGAATAAGTTATCTATGCATATTTTTATTAGGATATTAAATAAGCGTAATATTTTTACTTCTACACCAGAACAAAACACACTCATGTTAAAAAAGAATCCTGGCAAACAAATGAAGCAGCCTGACATTAATTTGCAAAAATTCGGGCATCTTAAATTGACATTTTTAAAAACCTGACACAGAAAAATCAAACTAATGATCCACGTAGGGATGTAACGAATGTCCAATTTTCGATATTCGCGAATACGAATGCGAATTTTCTCTTCCAGTATTCGCGAATACGAATGCTAATGCGAATATCAGTTCAAAATTTACTTATTTTGGTTTAATCAAAAATTATACCCTAAATTGTGTTTCGTAGTTATTATATAAAGCACTTCTTCTATTTTTAATACATAAACTGAAATAGCTGTAGAACCTTTGTTGTATCACAGATGTATAAACACAAAATTTTGTATCCTAACACAATACCCTTACACCACACGCTGTTTCAACATTCAAGCTGTCACCATATTGGAGTTGAACCAAAAATGGTATTTATGAGACAAGTTATAAGAAGTTTGTATGTATTTATTTTTAATAAAATAGAAAAATTTTATAATTAAGTTTATGAGCCAAATAAAAACTGAAATTATATAAAGTTGTAAAAAAACGGAATTTTATTGTCTAGTTATAACTTATTTTATTTATGAACCCATTTAAATTAAAGTCAGCTTGTTTAGGAGACAATTGATTGTGTCAATGTGCTGACGTCATATTTTTAAAATCAGTTTTAAAAACAAAGTGACTAACGAGTCTGAACTTTGTATAGCTTCAAAAGTAAGGTGCCGAAATCTTTTAAAAAATTTTAAAAGTAGGAGAAAAAAGAAACGGTTTACTAACGAAAAATAATAGGTTGTATATCTACCTACTAACCAAAAAAAGCGTTAAACACTATAAACCGTTTCGTTAGAGAACGGGACAAGTTCAGTAACTATGTAATGGTGTCATCGGATTTATCAAGAAATTATAAAGTTGATTTGATTTTTATTGAGCAAGGAATCAGGCTAAACTCGAAAAATAATTGCGGTATTTCTTTACATCACCCGGTATGAAATTGTAGCAGGATCTGACTCACCCTATATCCTCTCAACAAAAATTGTATCGTCATTAGCTTGCGCCATTGTCGCAGCTGTCAGTAATTCGAAATAGCAGCGCAAATAGCCTAACGAAACAAAATTTGTCATCAGAGAAATTAAAACATAAGTACCTTTATAGTGTAATCGGATTATTTAGAAATATTCAAGCTCTAAGAATCTTATTTTTAAAGCTAGAATGTGACCCAAAACTACCAGCATATTTTAAAGATTGCCAAAATATATATACATGTACAATTTTGTTTTTAAAACTGATTTAAAAAATGAAGTCAGCACTCTGACAACATCAATTGTCTTTTAAACAAGTCATATTTATTTAAAATCAGTCCGCAAATAAAAATGTTATAAAATAAAATTTCATTTTTCTTAGACAACCTTACATAATACTATCTTTTCGAGATTTTTTAATCCATTGAAGGCAAGAAAATATAATGCTTCTAGTGGAGAGCCTTTATCAGTTATGCTCCCCTCAATTGATTGAATCTTAAAAAGATTGTATCATAATTTCGTTGAAAGGTTTTCATTAACTTGCGAGTTCTCTGTCTTATAAATCAGAAGGAAACGGCGTCATATGCAGTATGACTTCTGACTTCGAGTTTCTGTGTTCAAATTTTCCCTGAAATTTCTAAATCTCAAAATTCATTTTGCCATAAAACCCTATATCATCATAACTGACATAACTTGCTTAATTTTATCTAGGAAGTAAATTGTTGATTATTTTTATGTTTTTTGGGGCAATAACACCCCAAATAGAAATAAAACGACGTATATTGATGGAAAACTAAAGTCATTGACAACGAAGTAAGAATAGACCTTGAAACGTTTGGTTTTCCATCAATATACGTCGTTTTATTTCGATTGTGATTGCCCAAAAAACATAAAAATAATCAAGAATATGCCACAAACAACGTTTAGAAGACAATTAAATTGTTGCTTAATTACATCTTCATGTGAGGATTCCAGAAGACACACTAGTGTATTTTTCATTATAGTTGTAAAGAAATGCATGGCATCATACAATTGTTATTTCACATTGCACAAGTACAGGTAATTACCTACCTGTACTTAACTTTTGAATTGACAAGTAAGTTATACAGTGTGCAATGTACCTAATGATTAACATCAAATAGTCAATTCTCAGTAATTGCATTGTTATTTTTAAACTATTTTCGCTTTTCATTGTCAAAGACATTCGCCAAAAATTCGCATGAATAACCGCGAATACGAATGCGAATATAAAAAACACGCGAATATTCGCTAATGCGAATGCGAATATTCGTTACATCCCTAAATTCCACAGCACAGCTGACTATATAGAAAAATTAACAAATGACTAGATCGTCAGGGGGAATTCTGGAACAGCAATAGTCACTTTTTGAAAATGACGAGTAGTAATTACACTCTTTTGAATCAAACCGTTTCATCTGCAAAACTGCCAAAATTTTGAGTAAAAATAAAAAATGAGTATGTAAATATCTTATTTATGAATATTTTTATTAGGATATTGGATAAGGGTAATATTTTTACTTCTACACCAGAATAAAAAACACAAAACAAACGCACGTTAAAAAAAGAATCCTGACACACAAATGAACATCCTGACGTTAATTACCAAAAATTCGGCTATCTTTAATTAATATTTTTGAAAATCTAAGATATAAAAATCATACGTCTAGGTGCAATAAAAATAATAATGATTTCCAAAAAAAAAGATTCACATGAACTGTCAAAAAGGGCACAGAAAACACCGTCACTGAATCCAAAAAAACAAACGACGACACCGAGAGCCGGAAACAGACGGTACATCCACAGTTGACTGACTAGTCAACTAGATAGAAAAATTAACAAGTGAATAAGTATATCGTCAAAGAAATATTTTTAAAAGCAATATGGTCACTTTTTTAATTTGACGAGAAGTAATTTAAATAATATTAATAATAAGCTTTAAACACTGCCAATAAATTTATTGAATCTAAATATTAGTGGCCCTTTTTTTAATGATTAGTTACTTACAATCCTTTTGATTCAAACCGTTTCATCGACAAAACTGCCAAAACTTTGAGTAAAATCCTTAGCAATATTGAATTGTTTTACAAGTTTTAAAAATAATTCTTCTATGTAAATATCTTATCTATGATATTTTTATTAGGATATTAGATAAGCGTAATATTTTTACATCAATGTCAGAAAAAAAAATACAAAACAAAATGAATGTTAAAAAAGAATCCTGGCACACAAATGAACATCCTGATATTATTTCCAAAAAAAATTCGGGTACCTTATATTGACCCTTTTAAAAGCATAACACATAAAAATCATACGTCTAAGGTGCAATCAAAATAATGATTTCCAAAAAAAAGATTCACATCAACTGTCAAAAAGGGCACAGAAAACACCGTCACTGAATCAAAAAAAAAACAAGACGACGACACCGAGAGCCGGAAACAGACGGTGGTAGTAGATCCAGAGCTGACTAGATCTGGAAAAAGACGTAAAAATTCGCGCCACACTCAACGCCGGTGGCAGCGTAGAATCGCGGAGGCCGTGCTGCTACCGACGAATACGACGATTGAAACGACCGAAAGTTTTCTGACTGAACTGAAATTTTGACTTCTCCACGACGTTACGTCGTTAACTCTTTGTCTTTGCTCATCTTTCGGCTCGATTGCTGACTGCCGGAGCGAGTGTGGCGCTAACTTCGAATTCGTTTGTCGTTTGTTCGATTGCTCAGAAATCTGGCTGGTTGGGCTGTTTCACGTAACGTATGCGCTGATAAGGGAAATTTGTGTTGATAGAAATGTAGCGCGATGGCAAAAACTATTTCGTTATAAGTATGACATAATTTGTTGATAAAATAAATGTTTCATAGGTCGAAATTGCTTTTTTTATTATTTGAATATCGATAAGAATATATTAATAATCTCCGTATTAGGCAGATGTTATGGAACAAACAAGACTTTGATTGTTATTATATCTTTTTGATATGTAAAAGGTAAAAATAAAATCGTTAATGTATAATACCGGAAAAAAACTGATAAGAGTTCTGCAAATTTCGGCCCGCAAGCCAAATTCAACCCGCCAGTGTCGTTAATCCACCAGCGATAGCTAATGGCCTTATTGTTTACTAGCCGTTACCCGCGATTTCACCCGCGTATGGAAAGTAGAAATCTTTGCAAAAATAAATAGCTTATGAAACATATGGGCTATCCAATATAACAATTTCTTCTAACTTTGTTGAACCACTTAACATAACTATAAATCTACCAATCCCGAATACAATTCACCCAAACTGCAAGTGCTTATGGGCCACACTACGTAACAATTGTATTCAAAGTTTTTTGGAACCACCTTGTATAGTTGAAACTCTGCTAATTATAGTTCTACTCCACCCTATACGCTATATAACAATTATTTCTGATAATTTTTGAGCCACTTCGTAAATTATAATTTTAACCGGCCTTTATTTGCAACTTTTCTTAACATTGTGTTAAACACAATATATAAATAAAATTTTGCTTCACTCCATATTTCAGGTATCTAATATAGCAGAATGCAACTGTTCCTGGTCTACCTTATACAAACAATTTTTTTAATCCACCCTGTAAAACTATAATTATACTAAGCCCCACCTTAATCACCATATATTTAGAACTAAGTATGGGCCACCCAATATAACATTTTCTGTACCACTCTGTATAACTAAATACACCAATCCCAACCCATTTCACACAAACCGCAACTATTGATGGCCACCCTATATAACAATTTGATTCAATATTTTTAAGAACTGCCTTCTATAGCTATAACTTCCATCTATATTTAAAATATCTTGTATATACTATTATAACTTACTGGTCTATCGGTTTTTGAACCATCCTGTATAACTACGCTAAATAACCATTTTTGAGATATTTTTTAACCATCCTGGAAAATATAATTTGTCTCCACCTTATATGTCAACTACCCCGTATATGCAACTTTTTCTTACATGTTTTAATCACACTGTGTAACGATAACTTGACTTCGCCCTATATTTCAGGTACTCCATAAATGCAACAGCTCATGTTCTACCCTATATAACAAAATTCTTCCAATTTTTTTACCCACACTGCATAATTATTATTTTACTCCATGCTATATTTCAACAACCTTGTATATGCAATTAATTATGGCCACCCAATATAACATTTTTTCACCATTCTGTATACTTAGAATTGTAGTCCACCCTATATTTCATCTATCCGGTATATGAAACAGCTTGTGGATCATAACATTCCTTTAAAATATTTTTTAAACCTTCCTGTATAGCTATAATCATACTTTGCTATATAATTCAACCATCCTATAATATGCTACTTGAAAACTTGTGAACTACTTGTGGATATAAAACATTTTTTTAACCACCCTATAAACTATAATTCCACTCCATCTTATATTTCAACCAAGCAGAAAAAACTACTGCTTCTAACATTTTTTCCAACTCATTACATTACATTAATTATAGCTCAAGAAAATTCAAATATTCTACCTGCTTACATAACATATTTTTTTATCCACTCTGTATAAATATAATTCTATTTGATCATTATTTCACCCACATTGTATATGCAACTACTTATGACCCTAACAATATAACATTTTGTTATCCAACCTGCATAAATATACCCGTTATTCAACTACCTGGTATATACAACTGTTTAGGTCCACTCAATATATCTTTTTCGAGCCACCCTGTAAAACTTCTCTCTTATTTCAACCACATTGTATATATGCAGCTACTTACAGGCCACCTAATATACTTTTTTTTTCAAGAATCCTTAAATACGTAATTCTACTCCCCTGTAAGTTTTACTTATACTTTATATGGAACACCCTGTAAAATAACATTTGATATGTCAGTTGAATTTTTTTTAAAGCCAAACATGTTACATTGGCATATTCCGAATTATGAATAAAAGCTAAGCTGAATCAAGTATCTAATATTTGGTGCATGCGCTGGAACCAATTGACTAATTGTGTATTACCAAACATGGTATTAGTTTTTTGGCTATATCTACCGTTTCTGTCAATGTAGGAAGATAAAATGTATATTAGATTTTAAGTCAAACTAAAAGCTTTGCAACAAAAAAAGATTCAGCAAAAACAGTTCAGTAGTTATTACGTGATGAGGTAACAAACAAACAAACAAACAGACAATTACAATTTTATAATAGTATAGAAGAGATAATGTTGCTGCTATGACATGTTAAATACAACACCACAGAATGATAATAACTCGCTTTTATTTACTTGCTACGCAAAGCTTTATGACAAGTATAATAGGCAGAAAATTTAACTCAACCACAATCTTTACATAGTACGCTTAGATCTTTTGAACTACGCAATGTGGCTTTCATTGATATAGAGAGAGTGTTTCAAGATGAAGACTAATACGTTTGGTTTAATATTGCTTTGTAATAATTTGTTTAAATATGACCATAATTATTCAATCAACACGTCGCTGCTATATTCGCTCGCCGACTGATAGATGCAAGAGAGCCTTAGCCAAGGTGGTTAGAGCGTCTTACCAATAATGCGAACGTCCCGGGTTCAATCCCCACAGAGGGCATTTTTTATATTTAAATTATTCGTTATGATTGATTGATTTTTTTTATACGTATTTCACAAATAGACCTGGTAGGTGGCGATGCGATCAACTATTAGAAATTCGACTTTGACTTACAATTTAACCCGGCGGGTAGGTGCGATAGGTATATCGGAACGATCCACTTTTTATACAGGGTGTCCTGATAAAGCGTACGGAGAGGCTGTATCTCGACAATTTTAGGAGCTAGAAGTTTGGGAAAAAACCTTATAAATAAAGTTCGTAATCCGACGGCTCGAGAGTCTAACTGCTACGAGGAGATATAAAATTCAGGCCAGCTCCGAAATTTGCACGATAAGCTTACCTTGAAAACATCATGTGATAGCTTGGGTAATAACGCAAAGATTTTTTTCGTATCTGCCATAATAAGGAAGTGGGAGGCCAAAGTATTTGTCAATATTAAAATTTCAATATCTCTTAAACCAATACACTGATTTGAATATTTTTGTCTCGTTTGAAAGCTTATTTAATGGTCTTTTGAGAACATTTTATGTTTGCACTGTTAAGTTCAAAACAAATAATCTAGAGGGCGCTATCTGCAACGCTTACATATTTCTCGGATTTTTGAGAGTTCGAATTTTGAAAGATTAGTATGATTAACACCGCCTAACATCGTTACCCACATTTTCAGGGAAACAGAAGTTGAAATTGAAAGAAAGACCGAACTGAAAAACAGGCTGATATGAATCCCTATTTTTAATATCTGACGGATCTAAGTACAGTGACCAAATTAAAACATTACACTTACCTGACTACCTATTTTCTGCCTCGACTAACAGATGTCCACCAAATTAAATCTTGGAAATTACTGGAGTAATCTGTTGCAAAATTTGGTGAGCCTTGCTCTACAATGTTGCCCACAGTAGCACGTATGCTTGTATTGAAAAATTTCGGACAAAAAACGTGTTTCGTGGTAAAAAAAGATATAGATATTACGCATGTCAGTAAATATCTTTAAAAGAAAAAGACAAAAAAACGTTATTTCATTCGTTTAGGGTTGTTTTTAGGATCTCTTGCTCACGAATCCGAGGTAAAAATAGCAAAATTCAAAATGGCGGATCCAAGACAAATGCGAACGGCAATTTAAAAAAATTTCTTATAAGTGAGTTTTTGGGATCGCTGAGCACGAATCTGATAGACAAAATTCAATACGGACGATGAAAATAACCCACGAGAAGAAAATTTCGTCCGCCAACTTGAATTTTGTAAATTCCGGACTCATGATTAGAGACCCCATAAACCCCTATATATCAATTTTGGGGTATATCCGTTGATTTTAAAATTTTCCATCCGCCATCTTGGATCAGCCATTTTCAATTTGTCAAATCTAACCTCGGATTTGTGAGTAAAGACCCTAAAAACCACCCAAACCCAATTTTGGTGTAATTGACAATTATTTTCAAATATTTATTTTTTTACGGTTTCTAGATCAAAAGATTGACAAAAAGTACCTACCTTTACAAAGAGGTATCACATGATAAAAATATATTACAGAACATGAATATTAACATAAGAGATAAGTAAGAGTATTCTTTTTATTGATCCCGGTTTGAAAATAAAATATATATCAATGTTTCTTTAATAATAATTAATTAATATAATTGCCGCAAATACTGTATACAAAAAAATCTCTTATTTTATTTTTCTTTATAGCAGTTCGAGTTTTTCAAAAACAAGAACAATATATATGGTCGGCCTTTATAATTTTTCATAGTTGTATTGAAGTCAAATTACCTGTCTTGTTCTCTTCATCTTTTAACAACCCCTCGACGCCAGATGGCGTGAGGTATTAGAGTTATATTTTAAAAATTGTGCAAACTAAAGTACTATTTACCACTTTAATAATATTTGTGTATCTAAGAAACTAACCCAGATTTAATTCTTACGTTATTTTCCCTTTTATTAAATCTTTTGAACAAATAATTGTTACACGTGGATGGTGGCGCCATCGGTGGTTGTTAAATGAAATCCTCATTAATTTCTCAGCTTTCGATCCGAGTCGGTCCACCTGCATATCTTAAACCATGGATGCAACATTGATCTTATACAAATATTCTACGTCATACTAAATCAGAAGATCTCTACTTCAATAGTAACGAAGAATTATGAATTTAGCATATTTTAGTTTCCATCCAACAGATGGCGACATCATTTTGACATATCAAAGGTACTAAGGCATTTCCATTAGCATTTTTGACAGTAAAAAAGTACATTTTTTATCTGCTATTTTCAGTATTGCCCATCTCTAAAATCTACTATAGGGAAAATCCAATATTAGATTAATATATTGCTAATTGCTTCGCAAAAATGATGCACTGCTAGTTGCTTTTGATATTATTATGCGACAGCCGTGTTAATTTTTGTTTTGAAGTAATTCAGTAAATGACGATCGCTAAGGGGGGATATATCCCCCTCACACCCCACGTGTCTACGCCCCGGACACACTTTTTATCCCTCAAACAAGTTATCCTTTAGTCCTTTGGCTGTTTGTATATTTATTTTTCAAGATCCTTATAAGTATTATTTACCTGGTGCAATTAGAATTTTTGAAGAAATATCCCTACAAACTTTTTATGTAAATTATTTATACCTTATTTGTGCAAATTTCTCCTCAAATTAGTATTCTATTTGTCTTTCTTTATTAAATTCTCAACAAAATGTATTTTCTAAGATTACATATTCCCGAAAGAGTCAGTTCACAAAATTAATCTGTGAGCTATATGCTGATGTTATCTATTCCTTGAAAAATAATTTCGTAAATTATTGCTGCCAAACTTACTTTCAAATGTTAAGGATCTCCGCCGACATTCAGCAAAAACAAACTATGAACTATCGACATAGTTTTATCTATATAGTTTCCGAGTAGTCGATAAAACGTGCAAATATTTGCAGCAAAATATAAAAAAAATGCAATATATCGTACTTACCATTTTCGGCGATATCTACGCTACTCTCCCTCTCTTCGTTTTGTCGCCTCTCCCGTTCCACTGAAAATAAGGTACGATTTGAAAATCACATCATTTTGCAATTTATGTGACTATGTTAATGATTAATATTATATTCTTTATCAAATAAGGCGATAAAATCATTAAAATATACAAAATAAAATCGGTTTTGAAATTTTCTTTATTTTTGATTCTGTCTGTATTCAAAACGCTATAAGTCGAGGATTTTTTAAAAAGTTTATTACAATCATCATTAACCCATTGTTATGTGCACCAAAAATGGCTAGTTTGGTATACTGAATTTTAGATACAAGCTATACAAGAATTTTGTGATATTTTCTAGCAATTCCATCCTCTAGTAATATTCTTCCCCTTCAAAATGCTACCATAAGAAATGTCTCTCATTAGTAATTAGCAGTGCAAGACTACGTGAAATCCGTATGATGTACTACACCAATATTTCATTCACAGACGCCATTTTTTATTAAAAAGAGTCTGAAGAGTTAGTTGCTGAAGCCAAATAAAGGGTGTTTTTTTAGAGGTATAGAACTTTAAGTTGGCAACACTCTTTTAACCGGCGGCCAACTTGTCAACTGTCAAGTGATTTATATTTAGTTAAGTTTGGCATTTCATCATGAATAGACTGACGCCTGAACAAAGCTTCCAAATTGTGCAAATTTATCTTGAAAATCATGGTTCTGTTCGAAATACGTATCGCGCACTACGTCCATTTTACGGTCAACATAATCGTCCATCAGAGCAATTAATTCGATTAACTATGCAACATTTTCGCACCAAGTTTACTCTAAATGATAATACGCATCCACAGAGATGTCGTACAGTGCGTACAGAAGAATCCATTGCTGCTGTAGAGCGTAGCGTAGAGGAAAACCCGAATCAGTCTATCCGCCATCGTGCACAGGAATTGGATATGTGTCCATACACTTTATGGAAGATTTTGCCGAAAGATCTTGGTTTGCGTGCTTACAAAATTCAACTCGTGCAAGAATTGAAGCCACACGACCACCTAGCAAGGCGTACATTCGGAGAATGGGCACAAAACAAGATTGCCGTTGATCCCGATTTTCATAAACGAATTTTGTTTAGCCATGAAGCTCACTTTTAGTTGAATGGATACGTCAATAAACAAAACTGCCGTATTTGGAGTGATGATAATCCTCAAGTTTATGTTGAGACACCGTTACATCCAGAAAACCTGACTGTTTGGTGTGCTTTATGGGCTGGTGGAATAATTGGTCCGTACTTCTTTAAAAACGATGCTGGCCAGAACGTTAGTCAATGGTGATCGCTATAGAGCCATGATTACTAACTTTTTCGTTCATCAATTAAAAAATCATGATGCACACGAGCTGTGGTTTCAACAAGACGGGGCAACATGTCACACAGCTCTTGCCACAATTGATTTATTGAAAGAAACGTTTGGTAACCACATAGTTTCAGGTTTCGGACCCGTGAATTGGCCTCCAAGATCGTGCGAATTAACGTCGTTTGACTATTTTCTATGGGGATACGTGAACTCGCTAATCAACGCCGATAAGCCCGAAACGACTGACCACTTGTTACAAAAAGTCATCGAAAAATCTCCAGGTTAGAGACGTCCGAGTCAGTCATGGCGGTCATATGCCAGAAGTCATATTCAAATTATAATGCCAGAAGATTATCTTTCGAATAAAGTAAATTTCATGTCAATTTAAAAAATATATCCTATACCTCTAAAAAAAAACACCCATTATAAAGTTAGGTTTTTCTTAGTCTTAGACACTTCAATATGTGAGTCAAACGAACATCAGAGGCATGTTCCAACAAGACGTAAAACCGATAAGCAACCGGTAATCGAATCGTGGGTAACATCATTGTAAACGGTAAAACGTCACTGCGCACGCCGATTATCCGTTGCTTATCGGTAATTCGTTCTTTTGGCACGAACCTCAGTTGAACCGCAAACAGTTTCACAGGGTGAGAGTGAACGCTTTCAATCCCTTCATGTAAATCACCAGATAATCAGAATTCTGACAACAGTTTACAAAAAGGCTACTCATACAGGATAATATCTTAACAACACCTCTACCCACTAGATAACATCAAAAACTGTCATCTTAAAAACACTATTCAACAGATTTAAAAACATCGGAAACTCAGATAGGATCTATTGACAACCAGATATCTCAGAACTATCATGCATAAGGCATTTAGGCAATTCATTAAACCTCTAATACAAGAAGACTCAAAATAATCGGCCGCCGAATTGGAAACAAGATGTGATAACACTTGGAGGAAGCATAACAAAAACCAAGCCGACCGCACCTACACCTCAAGAATGCATCGATAGCATACCCTGTTAGTGTCAAAGTCTCTACATGGGACAAACAAGACGATCATTGAACATAAGGATTAAGGGAGCACCGTATGGCTACTCAATGGACCGAGATAAAGAAATCTGAGTTAACCAATCAAGCCTGGCCCGAACACTACTTATCTGGGAGTAGGCCATGTAATTACCTCGCCTGAAGGGTCTACGTAAGAGATGATGTGGCCCTGTGAAAATGACAAGTGACCTAACTTTTGTCGGGTATAAATGCGAAGTCACCTAATGACGGTAGTATCCAAGATACCATAATGTTGAGAATGTCAAATGCGAAGATCGATCCAGAAATGAGGTTCCCAGGGACTCCATCCCCAAGGGAAGTGCGAGGCGAAATACGGCAATAAGGCTCTGCGCGGCCGTTTCTGCACTCGTGATTCCTTCGGCCGTTTGTCTTGGCTCAGCAGCTACGCGTGAAGGTTCCTAATTGTTGCTATTGATATCAGAACAAAAGGAGAAACCCATTGACTGTGCTCGGTAGTGTCAAGCGGATAAGGAAGGATTGTTGAAATTCATTGTTATGGGAAACAAAACGAAAGTGTTTTATATCGCGGAACGTGGGAGAACAATCAATCAACTCAGACAGTTATTATGTAACACTAAGAAAACGCAGGCGAACGATCCAGAACCGCCGGTGTAGTGCTGCTTCTTACGCGATTTAATTATCATACAAAGAACAATGTTACTTTACTAATGTCTTAATAAAATTGAGTCTGACCGCTTACTTTGTAAAAACTGGTTACTTCTCTTGCTCATTTTATTGTGATCGTTGCTGTCGTGTCTCATTCCGATCAGCTTCATGATGCCCCTGCTGTTGCTGTCCTTCTTGGTGATCGGTCCCGGGCAGGAGTCTTCGAATTGTTTGACGCACTGGCGATGAAGATTGATAAGGCACGCTGAGCACTGGTATCCCTGAGGACTTATGCCGTACAAAATCTGGTGGCAGTTGTTGCAAATTATCACAGTGTAGTATTGTTGGGCGACGAATTGATGACCCAGGACGTTTAACTGAAACAAGAAATATTAAGAGTTATTTATGAATATTCCTTTGTACGAAAGACTACGAGGGAGGTCCAGAAGTACCCGGTCCAACCCAAAGATAGCGGTAGTTTGATAAATATCAATGTACTTTTATTTGAAACGCCTCAGCCCAACCAAAAGAAAAGCTGGGGTGAGTCTGCTCCTTCGTTTACAACAGTAAAAAATGGGGTGGCAGAGTTTAAACGCGGCCGTACTAGCCGCCAAGACGAGCATCGCAGTGGTCGACCAAATGAGGTGACGACTCCAGAGATGGTAAAAAAAATCCACAAAGCGGTACTGAATGAGTGTCAACTGAAAGGGCGCCAGCTAGTTGTAATTTCAGAAAGTTCGGTACATCGCATATTATCTGAAAATTTCGACCTGAGCAAACTATGTGCACGATGGGTGCCGCGTTTGCTCACACTCGAGCAAAAACAGTGTCATGAAAATGTCTCAATTGAGTGTTTAGCGAAGATTCACAACAACAAAGCAAATTTTTGCTCAGTTTCATAACCATGGATGAAACATGGGTCTATCACTTCACACCCGAGACAGTAGACCAATCAAAACAATGGATCGAACAGGGTTAACCGTTGCGTCGGATAATTTTCATTGAGTATCTTGAAAAAGGAACAACTATATGACGAGTATTATGCGAACTTATTGGAACGTTTACGGGAAGAAATGAAGCAAACACGGCCGCATTTGGCTGAGAAGAAAATGTTTCATCAAGACATTGCACTAGCTCACAAATACTTTATTGCAAGGGACAAAATTAATGAATTAAAGTTTGAATTACTACCTCAAGGACCCTTTTCGCCAAATTTAACACCTTCGGATTATTTTTGTTCCCACACTTGAACAAATGGCTGGTGGTAAAAGATTTTTCCAACGAGAAAGAAGTGATGTCGACAGGTAATGGATATTTTGAGGAGTTATTATAAGAATGGTATTGAAGTTATGGAGCATCGTACAGAACTGAAAGGAGATTATGTTGAAAAATAAATATATTTTCTTTCAACATTTTGGCGTCTTCTTATTGGGTCTAGGTACTTCTGGAACTATATATTTGAACCATATATTCCCAGAATGTTTTTTGATTACAGGCTACATACCAACATACCAAATACAGATAGCGAGGGGAGGAAAGTGATGTCAAACTATTAGCTGGCTTCTCTAGTTTAGTACCACAGACGGATGGTTTTCACAGAAACGCAACACCCATTAGAGTGTCAGAATTTGATAAAAACTATAGGTGCTGTGTTCAAACACCGTGAGCATGGTCTAGTTCTTGTAAAAATAGCAACTCAAATTCCATGTATCTCTTCTAGTCGCCATTACAGATGGAACTTCACAAAGATTAAATGGACAAATGCTTCATTGGATAACCTCAACCAGTAAAAATCATTATATATACGTCGGCACTGTACTGACTGCCAAACCAACCAAATAAATCTCACTATAGAAAACATCCCAGATTGGTCAAAACATCCTTTAAACTGGAGACCAAGGAGTGATCAAACAAGCCTTCTTGATTGGTTCAGACAGTTAAAAGAGTTGGAAACTGTGGGACGCCATTAAGAAAATAAATAGACAGCACAATCCCCTGAATGAAACAAAAGACAGCTGTAAATCCAAATGCTGTAGCATACTATATATAGTGTCCATATTACTACAGTTAAAACGAAAACTCAAAATCTCAAAAAGAAAGCAGTGGCAGATACTGAATATAGAAAAACTCCAGGGTTTGATAATTTATATACAGGTGTGGAAATTCGTTCTCTGGGGTCGGGTAGAGTCCCATGCGATTTTGAATCAATCAACGCAATACGCACCAGGTGAATGAAGTGGGTGTTACGCCAGTTCGGACGAGTTCGGGTGATAAATACTTTTTTCTTATCACCACATTCCGACGATTCCAATCGCTTAAAAATAAAAGATACGATATGTTGTAAATAATTATAAGGTTAATGATTAATTTCTTATTGACAATTTTTTTAACAGTTACTAATTTATTTTATTTTTAAGAGTATCTATTTTATTTCATTTTTAAAACAGAAAAAATGTTATGTTTTCGTTCTGGCGTAATAGCGGATAATTAATTTTTCATCGCAAAAATCATGAAAAGGAAAAATGCTCCGAAATCCGTATTATTTCTGTAAATAATCATACTCCTTCGTTGATAAAACCTTACTGACGAGGAAAGAGACGGACGACGGACGGTCGCTCTGTGACTGTGACGATCGATGCCCCGCCTTCATACTACGATACGATCTCGTGCTTTACCTTGAATGCTCGTGAAACAGAAGTACTTAAAACGGCAATCCTCGTCTCATGCATATAGCAGCAGTTCCGTCCTTGTTTAACGTTAGCATTCTCCGACCCCAGTCAAACGTTTTCCATACCTGTATATTTAAGAAATGCAAACTACAAAATTACATACTAGTGGAGCGTACCTAATTACAATCAAATTAACTCCCAGCTGTTTGAAGCAATCCAGATAGACAAAAGGGAGATGCACCGAGAAGTAATTCTAAGACATACTTAAATGTTCTGCCATCTTCATAGATCGTCAGTAGTCTACGGCATGGTATGAAAGGAAGGCATGAACTGCGTATGAAAATACTGAAGATACTCTCCTTCTATATGGTATACGGTTGTAGGTGTGTGCGTACGTGCATGTGATATTAAGTGGTACATAAGCAGTTGTATACATAGGATCGTTGACATATAAGTTGGAATTGAATTAGTTAGGGTGGTTCTAAAAATATTGTATTGTGTGGCACATAAGTAGTTGCGTATATATCCTCTACCAGTATTATAGAGGAGTGAATAGCTACTGCTCTTGGTGAATATGGTACCGACGAATACATAGAAAACTAATTTTTGAATTTACATTGTTCCTTTTACTATTCTAATGTTGAAAATGAAGTGATTTTTTGGATAGTTAAAAACCTCACATTTTACCCAAGTGAAAACCCTTACTTACCTTTCTCGAATATTTTCCAATAAACTTCGTCCTAAACGATTTCTCCTTATTAACAAAAATGGGACATCTATCGAAGGCATGACTAGAAGGACGGATCTGAAATATCCTAGTTAGGACAGTAGTGAAAGCGGCAGCCATGTAATAGCGTTTCGAATCGAAATTCTCCTTTTCGATTTCCTCCAAGTAAGGTTCGAGTTTTTCCAGAAACAACGTTTCGTACAATTTGGTTTCCTTGGCTTTGTCGTTGTAGATATCAGCTAGCGCTTGATCGGTAGGACCGAAAATGGTTCCCAAACCGGCAGTCCGTTTTTGCTGGAAATCCGCCAGTTGTCTGGTGAGTTCTTCTTTGGCTCTGCTGCGGGCTTTCCAAAATATTTTACGGAGGATCTCCTCTTTGTCGTATTCTTTCGTGAGGACTTCGTCGATCTCTCTGGCGATGTTCTCGTCGACGTTACCCAAACGTAGGGGCTAAAAATAGCAAAAAATAAATAAATCTTGTCCAAGCTGAAGAAATTAGTTTAAAAAATTACTAGATCAAAATGGACTTACTGCTCCGGGCACAAGAAAACAAGAATGTATCTCGAACGCCCATTTCCTCATCTCTTTGGCGTTGCCCTCTTTATACAGATCTGTTAATAGGTAAAACATTAAGCTATTAGGATCAGAATTAGAGAGAATGTAGTTGGTAAACACTGCTAAATGCGGCAGGTGTTCCCACAATCTCGACAACGATTTGAAATGTCCATGATCTTCAAGATGACTCTACAACAAAAATATATATCATGAGAATCACTATTGTATCTTTATATACATTTATTATAATTACAAATAAACAAACCGTAACTAATCAACTTTTAATCAGTTCCATTAGTCTATTAATTTTATTGCAATCCCGAAGACTTTAATCAGAAGTGGGAAGCTTCCAGTCAGAAGTGGGATTCATGACGAAGAATGAAATATTTTTACTCCTAGTTAGAAATGACATAAAAAAAATGAAAATATTTGTGAAGGAACTAATAAAAGAGGATTCCATAGAAGATCATAGCAGTCTGAAGGCGGTAGTCAATGTAACCTGCTGTTCGGAGTTTATTTGGACTTCCATCGCTCTGATTCTAGTTGATCTCTGCTATTGAAAATGATGCGAAAAATAAGAAAATAAATAAAACAGAATCTTGGTTGAATTAGCAAATTCGTTATTTTTTTCCAAATGTGTATCCAAGGGAAAATCCCAAATGGTTGGACATTTCACCATCTCCTAAACATTAATTTTAAGCAGAAATTCATGAAGAATGTCATAATACACAGGTCTATCTATTCTGAAGTATTGTACAGAAGTGGGCCACAAAATTGAGAAGACAAATTTTTCATCAGGACGAAAACTCGAGATATTGACTAGTTGCCATTGAAGAGGTCCACTCTGCACCTTTTGGCTTCACGATAAGATCAAATCAGCAGAAGTTGTTTCAGATAATTTATTTGCAAACTAGAAGTGAAGCTAAAAAAAAGTTGTTAAAAAGTGGTCATCAGTACCTCACGAGTGCCAGAAATTTCTAGATTAGGCGTATTGCCTTTATAAGTAGAGTTGAAATTGTACAAGTTTAGTTAAATTTGATAGTTGCATTTTAACGTTTGTATCTTTATTCGAGATTACTTATAATTTAAACTAAATAACGTTTAAAGGTGTATTTTAAAACCAAATTGAACACAAGTACTTAACAGTATAATGTGATCGACTGCACTGACTTTTGGTTACTCTTACATAGTTTGTAGTCCATTGAAATTTTGCCTGAATCTGCAAAATGATGTGGTAGATAATTAACACAGAACATTTATATTTTCGAGGGTGTAGATTACGAATCTGCATAAGGGAGGAATGCCCCAAAAACACCTCCAAAACAAGGTTCCTTGTAAAATTTCACATCGAAAACATGCAGTAAGTTACACAAAATCAACGAATTGTTGTCTAATTATTTAAATTTTCAGCTTAGTTCATTACTTTCCTAATACAGGAAAAGTGCGCGTAGACACTCCAATAGATCATAAAGATTTGTCAATCGGAATTGCTTCTAATCAGAATACTAAGGGATCGTTTATATTTTAAGAACATATCAGCGGTGTGGTGGATTATGAAGTTATTATTATTTGAATATTTTACCAAGGGTAATTTTTTTTACATTCATTTGTTATTGAAGATAGTCGACGAAATTGTATGTTTTCGATGTGAAATTTTACAAGGAACACGATGCTCGAGTTATTTTTTTCATATTCATTGTAGTTTTCGGGAATAATGCAAAAAAAACCTGTTTTGGGGGTGTTTTTGAGGCATTTCCCTTTTATTGCAAGCTTGCGGAAAAAAATAATTGCAGATTCGTAATCTACGCCCTCGAAAACATAAATGTTCTGTGTTAATTATCTGCCACCTCATTTTGCAGATTCAGGCGAAATTTCAATGGACTATTGGTCGTATTGAGATCAATAGTTTGTTTAACTTACGATTTCTTGATCGGACATTTCGTCATCCTCCATACTGATAATCGGCTGTTGGCTAACTGGAGAAGTAGCAGCGTGTATCGGTGAGCTGTTGGCTAAGACTCTGTTGCCTAAACTGCCGTTACCACGGAACATCACACCACCATCGGCAGACACATCCAAAAAGTGCTGAAAATTAAAAAGCAAAATGTTCGAGTAAACTTAAAACAATCATTTTGTCATACGGTACCTCATCAAAGGTACTATCTCCTTCATCTGGGGCTCCAAGTTCCCTCCTGATCGCTCTCGGACTAGGATACGGAGGAGGTGGAGTACCAGGTGGTGGAGTTCCAGGTGGTGTTTCCCAGACTTCCCTGGGACCGCCTTCCGTCAGATTGTTCATACTTTCCGATAGTTTTTTGTTCCTTTCAGAGCCACCGAGAGAAAGCAATGTTTCTGGACTCGATTTTGTTCGATGGTGGGTTGGATTCGGGGACTGGAACATGAGCTTTTCGTTAAATTCAGAAACAAATTAAAATTTAATCAACAAAACTGATACTTTACTATTACAAACACATTGAGAATTCATGCATTGGGCCAGACGACAAAGCAGTTTTTTTAATGATGTATAGTTTTTCCTAACATTTGAATAGAAAGTTTAACGTAAATTACTTATATAAAGTTCGTTAAAATTTTGAAGTATATCACAGTATGAGTACATAAAACAAACAAAAAAAAATTGTTAATTGTAAGAGAATAAGACAGACATTTTTGTATTAGCTAGCTCAGTATTTTAAGCCTTTCAAAGTCTAAAATTTGGAATGGGGATCATACGAGGTCTGACTATTAAATAACGAGACTACGCGCTCAGAAGGCGCCTTAAAGGTGTAAGCAAGGATACGAATGCAGCGTTGGATAGCAGTAGGAAAAGACGTTTTAGTCATTGCAGTACTATTTTTTAGACTAAGGCTGCACTATGGTTTTTCCCCGCGAACCGTTAACTCCTAGATCACGAAACCGCTCGAGATGCACACTACGGTTAAAAACCGTGAAACTGGACTCGATCATCACTGGAAAAAACCGCAGGTTCGGCCGCTTCAATTACTTTTCCTTAATTACAAACTTACGCGGTTAGAAACCTCGGCGATTTAGCGGTAGTGCGGCATAGGCCTTAGAAACAAACTGTTTTTTATTCACGAGCAACAGACTAATGTAAAATTAATCGTTAAATCAAAAGAAAACTCCCGCTGAATATGATAAATTGTTGATAGAGGTCTATGGTGAGAATTCTCTCTCCTGCACGTGGTTTCGAATGACAAAAAAAATTCTGAAGACCGAACCTGTGTCTGCTTCAACTCCGTATACAGTCATCAAAATCAATGAAATTGTGCGCAAAGATCGAAATATGAGGATTCGAATGATTGCTCAGATTGTAAACCCCATAAAGAAATGAAAAATTTTGACATGAACTGAACATGAAGACAGTCTGTGCGAAGTTGGTACCAAAAAATTTGACTTCCGACCAAAAGGTCGGCCGTCAACAGATCTACTAAGAGTTTGTTGAGAGGTGAGATGAATAACCTGAATTGATGGACAACATCAACACCTGCGAAGAAAACTGGTTACGAGCTTGAAACTAAACGTCAATCCTTGCACGGGAAAACTGCTGCATCACCAAGAATGAAAAAAGCTAGGATGTTTAATTTAAAGTAAATTTGTTTCGACATCAACGGCATCGTGAGGGTTCCAGAGGGTCAAACTGTTAATCAAACTTACTATTCGAGTTATGGCAACACTGCAAGAGCGAGCTCGAAAGAAACGTCCGGAGTTGTGGACAACCAAGTTGTGCACCAGGACAACGCACCTGCCCCTATCGCGCTGTCTGTGAAGCGTTATTTAGCCGGAGTGGGTTTAGCGGCTCGATCACGCGCTGTACTTGCCTGATTTAGCACCCTGTGACTTTTTCTTGTTTCTTAAGATCAAATCTGCCTTAAAAGGGACCTGGTTCGAGTTTATGGAAGATGTGAAGCGAAAATCGAAAGAACTCGTAAATGCTATTACACAAAAAATGGAATGTGTGGCGAGGGGAAGGGAGTACAATGAAGAGAAACATTCGATAGTGCAAAAAAAATTCATAGACAGTTTCGTTATGTGGATTTTTCATTACCAAGATAATTTTTCAGTTCGCACTGAAATTCTCCTGATCTTGGTTTAGACTTTCGGGTTCTCTGTCTAAATTCATTTTGTATTAGAGCTTTTCCAGGACAATATGCTTGCTTGATATTATCCTGGTCGCTGTGATTTGATGACCAAAGTCTCCTAGACGGTTCGAAGTTGAGCTGGGCAATAAAAGGAATTAGCCTGGAGGTGTTGCTTTTCTTTATTAAGACAATGCGGTGTGACAACTGATTGTTGGATTTTACCTGTTTTGTGATGTTTAATAACCAGGTGATTGAAAAAACATGTTCGGTTGTATTCTTCCATGACGTTAAATACCAAAGTTACATCCACATACACACATACAGTTAGCCCATGAAAAGGCCTGAGAATACTAGTGATCCCACTGAAACTCTTTCTATTTGTTTATACCGGGTGTCAATTAAGTCCCGGGACGGCTGAATATTCGCTAAAGTACTTCATTTCTGGAAATGTCAAGGTCATTCTTTTAGTAACTTTGACCAAGCAATCCTATGGTGACCTTTGAACCTCATTTTTGAGGTCAACCTCATTTTTGAGGTCAACCTCATTTTTTTTAAATGAGGACCCCTATTTTTTATTAAGGAATCAGAAAGAGCGGGAATTTTCACGTCCGGACCTGTATTGAGATATGAGATTGAGGTATGAGGTTGAGGTAACCCCTAGAGTTCAAACAATGACTTCTCAAAAATCTCGCGAGTTCAGTGATCAAACAAAACAAAGGTCATGAGTTCGTCGTTAAGACTTACCTAGGGTATGACTTTTGATTGTTTTGTTTTACCACTGAACTCGCAAGATTTTTAAGAAGTCATTATTTGACCTCTAAAGGTTACCTCAACCTCATATCTCAATACATGTCCGAACGTGAAATTTCCCGCTTTTTCCGCAATAAAAAATAGGGGTTCTCATTTTAAAAAAATGAGGTTAACCTCAAAATCACCTCAAAAAATGAGGTTCAAGGTCAAATCCAAGGTCACCATTGGATTCCTTGGTCAAAGATATTAAAGGAATGACCTTGACCCTTTGAAGTACTTTAGCAAATATTCAGCCGTCCGGGGACTTAATTGACACCCTGTATACATATTGACTCGGTTCTCGTTGGGTACCCAACTGAGTTTACTATTTTTTCCCTGGTATCAGTTACTGCACATTCTTACATTCTTCTCGATTTTACGTGATAGGGTTTTAATTTTAGTGGAATTTTCGACATCTAAATTGTTGGGTTAAGTTGTACCGATTTTTTGACATTTTAGCCAAAAACAACTGCGCCTTTAATTTTCGGGGATTCATACGGCAATAGTGACCACCCTACCAACTGGTACAGAAATTACTTTTTATGGGCATAGATCATGAGACAGGACTTTTTGTGAATTCTGACCGTCGAACATGCTTCGGTTTTGTTCTTTTGATGCATCGCAGGGCACTGTGCCTTCCTGACGTCAAAGAAAAATCCGGGACTAGTGAGATAGTTTTACATATGTCGTATGCTGGATCCTCTCAATATTTGTATTGAATATGTGTAACCCACTGTATCCAAGGTTTCTTTTTTCGGCGGGTAGAATCCGATGTCTTTATCGAGTCAAAGTAGTTTTAAGGCATTGTTTTCTTTTATGGATAGATTGCTTCTAGGTGGTTTGGACTTTTTAAGAAAAATAAATGCTTGTCTGGATTTTTCAGTTCAGAATTCTGTCTTAGTACTGTCTTTCGGAATGATGATGAAGCATTGTAAGTCACATAAAACTTTTACTTATTTTTGTCTGTAATTTGTTGAATTTTCGAGAAAGATAAAAGTATTTTCGCCGTAAAGCCGGAAGTATAAGAACAACGACAATGCGAAGACACTTGAAGAGGACAGAAACGACTATGCCGAAACGTCGCCATAACAAAGCTCCACAAGAGAAATAATGACAACCTTCTATTTCCATTTATTGTAGTCTGGAAAAAGTTACTAGAATGATAATAAAATTTTGTATAATTATTTCTCAAACTCAACGCTGTTCCGACATAACGTTGATATCTTCTTACAGTAAAATACACCAAAGTTTCCACATATTCTTCAGCTGAAAGGAGTGTACGACTTTTTTTTATTTTCAACCTAGAAATTACAAAGTAATAATTAATTAAAGCATAAAGCTTAACTTAGCTGAACGATATAATCGTTTTACAAAATTGTTAATTGTTGTATATAAAAAGGATTCTTGAGTACTTCCCATGAAAAGTTTTTATCTCAATAAATGTACATTTTGAATACTCAGAATAACTAATTCATTTCAAATAAGGAAACTAAACTAATCCAAGCTTAATTTATCAGAACTTGAACAAAACAAAAAAATATTCCTTCTCAAATAGTATGGCAAAAAGCCCGTTTTTTTTTAACTTTGTCGACTGGTCCATTAAAGACCACAACAAACAAAATAATTTACACTTTGGCTGAAGTGTTTGTGTGAATTGTTAGTAATGTGCCGTTAGTGCAATTATTCAATTAGGTTAGTAGAGAAATGATAGTATGTACAAGAAAAGTGATACTATTGAAGATCTTCCAACTATTGACAGAAAATATAAAATAAATAATTATAATGAAAACATCAATACTCCATGAATATTGCAAGCTTTTTATTTGACAAAAATTTTGGGCCCGGGACATTGTTATCAACAAAAATACTTTGTGTAATGGAACGTTTTCGATATTTCCGCTATATATGTCCGTATGCATAGTTTCTTTTTGTTTGGACACTGTTTACTTTGACTTTATTTTAAGGAAATATAAAGATTTGTTTCATGTATAATTTTTAGAGCGTTTAGAGTTTTACCGATCTTGAAAACCTAATTAATTTTCCTTTTATAGTTGTTTTCTGAAGAATACTTGTGGCATAATTTTCAATGTCTAAGTGTTTATTGGGAAATAACACCACACTTTAAAGGAAATTGCTGTATATTCCAAACGTTTCGGGGTCTAGATCAGACCCCGTTGTCAATGGCTAAGAAACTACGGATTAAAAAGGTACAATTCCAAGATGTAAATTTAAATATTTGTCAATAAATGCGAGGATCTTCTAAAATACTGGAAAAATGTAGAAAATATGTGAAAATATTAAATTTACTCCAATTTTATCTAAACTCCGGAATACGGCAGATTTTTTATAGTAGTAACTACTAACACCAGTACATTACAAGACAAACAATTAAACTGTTGGTTAAAAAAAAGAAAATTGTAAGACTTGCCAAATCTGAAATAACAGATACAAATGTTTGAAATTGTTTGTGCATATAAAGACAGAACACATATATCATCTACAAAGGTCACACGATTTTTTTAAAATTCAATATTTTTTTTATTTCACAAATAAAAACATTGTAAACAAACTTCATTTGAATTTGAATTCGATTAAAAAAATTAATCCAGAAAATGAAAGTTGTTTATACGGATCTTAATTGTGAAATAAAAAAACGTTTTAAAATTGCAAAATTATTTACAAAATTCATTGTGAGAATGGTACAGAATAAAAGTATCCTAACTGTATATGCAAAAATACAATCAAACATTTTTCTTCCTTATTTCAAATTTGGCAGTTGCCATAATTTTAAAGCAAACAAATAATTACTGCTATGGTAGTGAAAAAACGTATTTTACAGACTTAGGGCAAAATTTATTTTTTTTAATTTAATATTTTATCGCGAAATGAGTTCCGACATCCAGGAGTTTCAGGATGTTGCGTTCAATGGATTGAAAAATCTCGAAAAGTTAGTTTATAAATAATTTTTCTCAACTTTTTTGCAAGAGGCATATAGATAAATTTATAAATGTTGTCTAGAACCCATTCCTACCAAAAACAGATCTATTTTCCATTTTGAAAAAAAAAAATACCTAATTTGATCTAACCCAGAGTATTAAAGTTTTAACTGTGTAGATACAATTTGCACTATTTTTTTTGAGGATTACGATTAGAGTTTTTCCATTCAGCTTTACAATGGATATTTTTTAAGGATTAAAAAATCTTGTCGTATGACGAGCTTCATTTAACTGTCGTTACCAAATAGTTAAAAATAATAAATGAAACAAAAAATATTTTTACATGCCTTATAAACAAACACAAAGTATTATTCTTGTTAACAATGTAATACCAAACAAGTATTATTAATATTTTTCAATATAGAACCCAGTTATTTTACGGTCGCATTTTATATACAGAAATAGCACAGCAATAGCAGCATTAGCAGCAAGATCACAATAGCAACACTTTATCCTAGAAAAACATTGGGTTTAGGAAAATATAACAACCAAATAGAAAGACAATACACACATATGTAAGAATTATAGAACAGAAAATAAAAGAAAAACAAGAATAATGGAGAATACCAGTCAGTTATTTTATAGAAGTGTTTTTTTTTAACGTCGCAACTCCAAAATAGCAAACCATGTTGTTTGTTTGAAAATCTTTTCTCATAGTTGAAGCACCACACTTCACATGATTATCCAAATATGATAAAAAATGTGTTCAAGATGCAAGTACTACTCGCATATTTAGGTTTTTTTACCATCTATGAAGTTTCTTATAATCTCGATAAAAAAATATTTTTTTTAATTTCGGTTTCCTAAACTAAAATTAATCATAAAGATTTCATGTACTTCCGAGATAGAAAGGTGCTCAATTTTCTTTAATATATTTAAGTATTTCAAAATTACAAAAAATATATTTGATATATAACATAAACCACATTATATTTCAATACTAAAATGTGTCCCCCAAAATTAGCTTAAGCAATAAAATTAAATTTTAAAATTTTATATAAATTATGACTGATACTTTATAGATTGTACATTTACAAAAATGTAAAAAATAGGTTCAGCTGTTCAGTCGTTACTATTTATTATTTAATATCTATTAAAATAAGTATTTTAAAATTATAAAAAATATATTATTATATTTGACTTAACGACCAACTTCATTTGATACAAAACATGAAGTATTTAAATTTTTAAAAACATTACTTTATGATTTTCGTTCGTCTTGTAAACTATAAGTAAAGCCCTATAGTAACAATTTTCTGTATAAAATTTTAGACAGCATTTTCTGATAAAGTGGGGCAATGCCCAATTCTCGTATATTGTATTCGGTATCTTTTAAATTACACATTTAAAAATTACAATGCTATTGATTTTTTTATTGCCTGATTTGATTTTAGACCTAGACTATATTACTGGTAATTTCTCATACTTTCTTTTTTTTAAGTAACTTTTTTTAGGTTTAGTTACGAATCAACTAATAATTTATCATATATTAATGCAATATTAGTTTTAACAACAACATATATTTTTAGTGACAATATCCATAAAAAATATATAAAAATTCAACAATTCCTATAAATTCATCAATTTATAGTCCAACTTTATCTGTAACTTTTCAATAAACCCTTAACTAAGTTGTACCTTACACTGTCAATGTAAATAGAATAATTCAGGCAATATTTCAACATTAAATGCTAAACCAATCCATTAAATTAAGCGTTTTTTAAATGAAGTGGAAAAATTGTGACGTTTATATTGGTCAAATTGGTAGGAGTACAACATTCCGGGTAAGTGAACATAAATACAATTTTTAATCAAAGGAATATCAGAATAGCATCACACTGTATAGATAACAACTTATCGAGTAATTCATTCCGTTATAATAATAAGGATAAACGTCAGATATATATATATATATATATATATATATATATATATATATATATATATATATATATAAAATTATTAAATACAATTATAAATGTTTTAGAAAACAACCATTTTCGTTTTGTTTTAGTAACGTTTACTAATACTTTCTAGAAAATATTTACTGACTGAAATTTTCCAAAAGTAAAAACATAATCTAAAAGTAGGAGAAAAGCGAGAAGAAAATAAATATAAAAAAAATAATAAAATAAACAAAAAGTTGTGGGAAGTAGAGTGAGTACTTACATAGTCATTAACTAAAGTAGCGCAGGTGGCTACTAACGGGTACGACATTTGTTTATTTATCGAGTTGACCGCGTCCGACGGTGAAGGATCCCCAGACTCAGGTATGGGAGCCGAGTGGGACGATCTCGGTGGCAAGGGAGGTGGCGTTGAGGAGGGACCGCCTAACGTTTTGCTTTTGTTCAAAACCAAAGGCGGTGGCATGGGATGTTTTTTGTTATTCAAATTTCGATGGTTGCGTTGATCGGATGGCATGTTAGCGTTAATTTCATTGTTAAGGAAATTATTTACAATCGAAGTTGACCCGTTTATGTAAGACGGAGGATGCTTGTTGCTCAGGAAGGGATTGTTCCGTTTGGGAAGGGGAGGGGGAACGTCGGGAGACTTGTTGCCGTTTGACGGCGAACTCCTGTGCTGCGGAGACTTCAGAGGGGAGGGGGGAGGGAATGATGGAGGCGTAGAAGCGGAAGTAGATGGAGAGGAAACAGCTGAGGTGTTGGTTGGGGTAATGTCCGGAGTAACCGCGATGGTGTTGAGAGGATATTGTTGCTGTAAGAGAGATATACAGAAAAGCGACGTTAGTTAGTAATTTTAATAAGTGTGTGTGTTTGTTTTGTGCATATGTGTCTGCAAAGGCTACCAAGGATGGCTAACATTTCGTTATGGTATTAGAACGCATCGTTGAACTGTTCGTCAAAATGAATTTTAAAATTTCCCATATTGTTGGAGTTCTTGCATTTCTTCCATCATCTTCATTTTCGGCAATAGTAATTTACAAACACACTTCAAAAGATAAATGTAGCAAACTAGGGGTGTTATATAATTAAATTGAAATAACATTTTCACATAACAAAAAAACTGGTCCTCATTACTTTGATAATACTCTCATACGCAAAATTATGTTGTATAGTTAGTTATATATGTTCTAATTTTATTCCTTTACTAGTTGAACTTATTAAATTGCTTCAAAATGGTTTGGTTAGCATTATAATTACTTTCAATTGAGCAGTTTGTCATTTAAAAATTATTATTGATTTTTATTTGTTGATTTCTCTATTTGAAGTAAACTAATAGCTCCACTAGACCTCAGAAACACAGAAAAAATACCGTTTATTCTTTAAAACCAACCGTAAATTATAAGGCCACATATCTACGAGGTGTGGCTATTAAATAACGGGACTGACACTGCAGTGGAACCAGTGCGCTTGCGCCAATCAACATTGACTAATAGCTGTTTAGTTTGCAGTTAGTCTCGTTTCTGTAAACAACATCGTTGAGACACAACCTTCATTTACGTTAGTGTTTTTATTTTATTTTGCCGGAAAAATGGTTAGCGTAATAATAGAGCAACGAATTGTTATTAAATTCCACTTTAAACTTGGAAAAACCGCTACCGAAACCTATAATATGCTAAAAGAAGTCTATGGCAGTGAATGTTTATCGCGGACTCGTGTTTTTGAATGGTTTAAGCGTTTTCAAGATGGTCGACAAGACGTTGAAGATGATTCGCGGCCAGGTCGTCCCCTTCTACATAAAAAACGGATGGCAATGTGGAAAAAGTTGTTAATTTGATTCGGTCTGACCGTCGATTAAGTATTCGAGCAGTTGCTGAATCTGAATCTGTAGGCATTGATAAAGAATGTGTACGGAAAATTTTAGGTGACAATTTGAACATGCGAAAAGTGTGTGCAAAAATGGTACCAAAAATTCTCACGATAGAACGACAAGCAGCTAGCAAAAATGTTTGTACTGACACTTTGAATGCCATTGAAAATGACCCAAATTTATTGAAAAGGATAATAACATGTGATGAATCGTGGTTTTTTACTTATGATCCGGAAACGAGGCGCCATGCATTGGAAGACCCCAAATTCACCGAGAGTCAAAAAAGCAAGGATGAGCAAGTCAAAATTTAAAGCAATGATTGTTTTTTTCGATATTCATGGGATTGTGTACCTTCACTGGGTTCCTGAAGGTCAAACAATTAATCAACATTACTACCTTGAGGTACTTGATAAACTACGTAAAAGACTAAGAAAAAAACGACCCAAAATGTGGAAGGACAAATCGTGAGTTTTGCACCAAGACAATGCGCCAGCTCATTCCGCGTTATCTGTTAAGCGGTTCCTAGCCAAGTTCAGCATCCCAGTTATAGAACATCCACCTTACTCACCAGACCTAGCACCATGTGACTTTTATCTTTTCCCTAAGGTGAAATCTGCATTGAAAGGTACGATATTTGAATCCGTAGAAGCTGTTCAAAAGAAAGCGGCAAGAGTCCTGAAAGAGTTGACAGAAGATGACTTCCAGCACTGTTTCCAACAATGGAAAATTCGCATGGAGCGTTGTAGGGATAGAGAAGGGGTGTATATTGAAGGCGATAAGTAATTATGTATAAAATAAAAATATTTTTTTACAATATCAGTTCCTTTATTTAATAGCCATACCTCGTATTATGATCATCTAATGAATGTATCGTTGATGTTTCTAATAGATCATTGATCCTTCCATATATGTAAAATAAAGCCTATATTTCTTTACTTTTGTTCTAGGTATGTTAATTTTTTTTAACCTGCCTCAGCATAAATTTGAATATCTTCTTTGTTTTCAAGAATTTATTATAGTTTAGTGTTTTGTGATCCAATCAGAGATTATGAAAACATTTTATGCCTCTGAATATGAATCCATTGGTTTACTTTGTATAATATGGGACATACCATTAAAAAAAAATTCTAAAAAAATCACCGAAATTAAGTTTTTTGCCAAGAATTTTTGTCAATTTCCAACAAAAAAGCCAAGAGCAACTCTCACTAAAGTTACTAAAGTTAAAGGTATTCTAGATATACGTGAAAATGTCATATTCAGAGCTGGAAAGTGATGATAAAGATTTTAAGGTTGTAAATGCTTCAAAGTAACCTTTAAACAGTACCTTGCTGTTAAATGAAGCCCATGGAAACCCCAGCCTCTAGACTAGCAAATGTAAAAACACAGTTCTGCACCCTAACACCAAACCTTTATTTCAAACACTCAACGCCGTTTCAACAACTCTAAGTTGTCATCTTCAAGGAGTAAACCAAACTGTGTTTAAAATAAAGGTTCCACAGCTTTTCCATCTAGACTACCACACAAAAACTGCGCAGACTGCAATTATAAAGTCATTAAATATTTTGGAAAACATGTTTATGAATAGGTACTAGGTACCAACTTCAGAGGGAGAAAAAAAGTGTTTGAACACATTCACAGGTGTAAAACTTTTAATGGCGAATGTTTTCAAAAGCAACAACACAAAAACTCGGTAGTTGATGATTTGGTGAACACATGTTCGCCTACAATAATTTCCAAAGAAATTTTGATATCTAAAAAAGTTTACATAGCGTCCTTTAGAATTGAGGTTATTCATTAGAATGATTAGAATTTATTTTGGAAAATATCTGTTTCAAAAAGTCAACGTTTGCAAAAGAAGAATGCGCTAAATATTTGTTGAAAAAAAAGTGGATATATATGCTTGAAAAGAATTATTTCTTCAGTGGCAGTATTACTATTTCGTATTCGTTGTGCGTCAATGCTAATTAAATATTTTCGAAAACCTAATTAAAAATGCCTTATGTGGGTTGTCAAAAGTTCAAAGGGAACAATTATTGCTTCGGAACAGAGTATAAAACAAAGGGAAATTGAACGAATGCTCGGAGTTGCACAAGGATTGTTTCAAAAACCTATAAAAGTTTTGGAACTGAGAACTCAAAAGAAATAGGCCCAGGAGATGTCGTGGAACAGTTACTTCAAAACGCCAGGCGCGCTTCTTAGTTCAAACAGCACGACGACTTTTGAAAGCTACCGGTGTTAGAGTTTCAGTGGAACCTGTAAGGAAGATTTCGGAGCTGAGCATTGTTCCGTAGAAGACAGTTAAAGGTTCCGTACGTTTCTAAGCAAAATAAAATTGCCCGGCTTAATTGGTGTTGGGAGCATCAAAACTGAATAAATTCAAATGCAGAAATGGCTGACATGGATTTCGTCTACGGTGTCTTTAATGGTAACTCTTTAGAAGCATCGAGAAGATATGCTGCAATGTATCCTAAACGACCAAGAGAAACAGGTAGCTTCAAACCTAGAAAACATGATTGTAGTCGCCACCCGGATATTAGAACAACCTCAACGCCATACGGGAGGAAGAAAATTCTCATGCTATCGTTGAAGCTCACCACCAGGGGCCTGTTTCATAATCAACTTGTAACTTGTAATTTTGTAACTTGTAGAATTAAACGTCAAAATTATTTTACAAGTGACAACTTGTAAAATCCAAAATATTAGTATTTGAAATGTGCACGAGAGTAGCACAGAACACAGATCATGCAAAAAATAGAGAGTAGCGCCACCTAACATGCGGAACTATTGGCGAATATGTCAAACGTTTATACAAAGACAATAAATAATAAGTAATGTTTTTAGATGAAGTTGAAAATGCTACATAGAAAAACGGAAATAAATACAGGTTTTGAAAATATAAAAAGGTATAAGAGCTAGGAAATAATGACAATAGATATTTAACAGGATCACTCCTCAAATACAGGTGACATTAACACCATATAAAACAAATTTAAAGGTAAGTAATCTCATAACTTTAAATTTAATGAAGCACACATTAGTATTGGTAAATTTTACATCTTAATTTATTTATTACAGGTTAATGATGCTTGTGTTGTCACAGGAATAAAATGCAGCTGTGTTTATAACCAGAGGCAAATGCATGTTGCTGCTTTAATATGTCATTCAAAAATAAGCAATGAACAACAATGAGTAACAGTCATTGGTCAAATATTCAAAAAAGAAATTCAAGCAAGATGTTTTCATCAGTATCCAAGAGTGAATCTTGCCAAAGATGATCACTAACTCATAATGAATTATTCCAAGAGTCTTAAAACAAGTATTAGAGGCAGACACAAGATTTAAGTTTAATTGCAGAAGTAATACCTGAAATGTTTAAAAAATGAATGACATTTGCATTAATAACATCTCTCTGTCTCCAGTCTGAAAAAAGAAGAGTAGCAGAAACAAATATAAATATTTGTTTCTGCTACTCATTTTTTACTTTGTGGCTTTATATATAAATTTCAAAAAAAGTTGAATATGTTTCTTTTTGATAGAATATTTTATTTGAATAGCAATATTATCTGTTATCAATGTAAAGCAGTTCAGATTGAAGTTAGGCATAGCATTGTGAATCTGCTTTGTGTTTGGTTGTGCATATTTAAAATAAATGTGTATTTAAAATATTTAACCACATTTGTAATATATTTATTTACTTAGGAAATCTGATTTTTTTTATATTTTCATTCAAACCAATGTAAATAATAAATATAAATTTGCTGCAGAATGTGAATGGCATGAGCTTAAATGTATGTTATTGGAAGCCTTTGTATAACTATTTAATTAATTTAAGCAAGTATCTTGAATATCTTCATAACATTTTGAAGGCAGAATGAAACTGATGGAAGCAGTAAAACATTATGAATATCATGAACAATTTTTGTTTCATAACTGATGAAAATATTAAAGAACTTTAAGGTAATAACTACTGTTTCTTTAATTACGAACCCAAAGACATGTTGCAATCCTTACAAGCCAAATTCCTCCACAAAATGTGATAAAACTAAAACAGAATGTTCAAGTATTTTCTGATAAATATCTGGAGTATTTAGCAAATGGTTTGATTATCATGAAAACATCAGGTTCTGAAATATACAAAAATAAAAGTAAATTTCATTTAATTATTTAAAAATGCAAGAAGTGTGAAAAAATATGTGACAATCACAGTAATATCCATTTCCATTTCCATGAACAATATAATTTCTTGTTCATTTTGTGTAATACCATTGACAATAGTGTCTGATTTAGACTTTGAAACGTTTGGACTTTTGAAATATACAGACTTTCAAGTTCATGTGGTGTTACTCCCAAAGAACTCAGAAAAAATAAAAACCAGAGATGGCACAATTATCATCCAGAAAACAACATGGTTCTCATAATATGGTTTTAGAATTTCTCCTAGTGTATACTCACTTTATTATAATTAAAATTCACTTTGGATTAGGTATAAAAAAATTAAACAGCAAATGTATTTCATTTTTTAAACATTTCAAGAATTACTTCTGCAATTAAACTTAAATATTGTGTATGTCTCTAATACTTGTTTTAAGTGTCTTGGAATAATTCATTATGAGTTATTGATCATCTCTGACAAGATTCAGTCTTTGACACCGATGAAAACATCTTGAATGAAATTCATTTTGAATATTTGACCAATGAATGTTACTCATTGTTGTTCATTGCTTATTTTTTAAAGATATACTAAAGCAGCAACATGCATTTGCCTCTGGTTATAAACACCGCTGCACTTTACTCCTGTGACAATACAAGAATCATTAACCTGTAATAAATAAATTAAGATGTAAAATTTACCAATACTAACGTGTGTTTCATAAGATTTGAAGTTATGAGATTACTTACCTTTAAATTTGTTTTATATGGTGTTAATGTCACCTGTATTTGAGTGTGTTAAAACTTATTTATTTCTGATCACAATTTAAGATTGAAAACATACCGTTTTATATTTTCAAAACCTGTGTTTATTTCCGTTTTTCTATGTAGCATTTTTAACTTAATCTATAAACATTATTTATTATTTATTGTCTTTGTATAAACGTCATTATTTAACATATTCCCCAATAGTTACGCTACTCTTTGTTTTTTGCATGATCTGTGTTCTGTGCTATTCTCGTGCACATTTCGATTCCTAATATTTTTGATTTTACAAGTTGTCACTTGTACAATCATTTTGACGTTGAATTCTACAAGTTACAAAACTACAAGTTACAAGTTGATTATGAAACAGGCCCCTGGTACGATTTTCTTGTGTTCATAGGAACTAAAATGAGTCATTTACACCTCAGATTATGTTTTTGAGTTAATTATGGTTTTTGGTGATGTTCACAATTTTGTTATTTTGTAATATGAAATTATGTGTATTTATTTCAATATTTTTTTAATAAATTTAGTTTGAATAAACTGCTTTTTATTTTAAAGCCATTTATTCGTAGTAAAATACCGTTTTTTGTGTAATTCATACAGAGGGAGGGAAGGCGAAAAGCGACTTTATTTTATACAATGTAAAGATGGTCGTGACAAAAAAATTTGATACCTATACAAAGTTTCAATGTGACTTGGGCATTCTCCGAAGGTTCTTATTTTAAGGACACCTTGATTGGTAAATGGTGTACGAATCCCTAAATACCAGGTTTGTATTTCTCATTGCCACTTTAGTCATAATATTTTTCTTGACGGTATATTATAAGCAGGTATTCAGATAATCTGACAGTGTTCAAATGACTAAATTTCTCCCAAAAAATCTGAACGTGATGTCTGCCTTAGTAACTCCTATTGCACAGACACCCTCAAGTTTGTTGCATTTATCTTGATATAAACAATATAAGTAAAATTAATGTCAGTCCAGGACTAGTCTAGAACTAACAACAACAAAAATTACTAAAACAAGAAATGCAACACATTTAACACAGTTCTCGAAAATGCTTAGCCTTGCCTTGCTTTGCCTTTAGCCATCCAAAGCGAAATATTAAACAATCACCAACACAAAATGCCACCACATCTCAAATTATTATTATTTCATTCAAAAAATAATAATAACAATAAAGATGAGAAATGTACAAGAAAGTGAAAATAAAAATGTAACGTTTAGTAGTGTTATGGTATTTTGATTTCGTTCAAAAAGTACCATAACTGGCTAAAAAGCAAAAAATAAAAAAAAACACATCACATTCACAATATTTGCACACATACAAATCGGGCGCGCTGGCCAAAATCTTGACTTTGCCTATGCAAATGTAGAAAAACACGGTTTTATGTCTGACAGATAAAAACCGTGTTTTCGAAAATGTATCTTTCTTAACAGTAAATTAATATTGAAAGTTCACTTACATCGTTTTGGTTTCGCAGCAGCATTGCCTGCAATGTCTGCAAATTCTTTTCGGTTTTGGCAAGTTCCAAAAGCTTCTTTTCATCAGGCGAAGAAGCGATTTGACTCCGTAACAAATCGATATAGTTTTGTTCTTTTTCGATCATAAGGCGATAATATTGTTCTCTTTCTAATTGTAATTGGTGCTGTTTCTCATTCTGGAAATAAGATTTCGTACAAATAAGAATATTGGTCTACCAATAGCCTATTCGAATTGTATGTATTAGGAAATTATTTTAATTGTTTCTTATGGTATTAAAATTACGCTATATTTATATTACCAGGAGATTGGTTGTATTTTCTATTAAAATAACGTTAATAGTTTAAATTACAACAGATGAGCCAAAAAAGCAATTACGTAATAACATGGTCACGTGGTATGTGTGACGTCATTAGCCAGGAAACAATAATTCAGTTGAAACTATTTTTTTTTCTTATCCTGGTTTTATTTATATTTATTACAAAATGATATATACTGCACCTAAGTGGTACAGATATGTCTAAATCTTTGATTTGAGCAGCTGAATATGATATTTTTAGGTATTTTTCAAATCTGAATCCATGGTGAAAAAATTTCGTACAAGAGGTGTAGGTGTTCGATTTAGTTCATAAAACTGGAAGTGTGTGCAATAAAATTGTCAAGAATCGAAGAGTTTTAACTGAAGCTGTACAGGTTGAGATTTTGGGTCATTTTGCCATGGATCATAAAATCTCCAAGTTAACAAATATTTCTGTCGGCTCTGTGCATAAAACGTTACGCCTCAATAAATTATTTCCCTCCAAAATACAGCTTTTACAACAGCTTGCTGGGAATGACAGAAGATTAAAATTCTAAGTATTAATGACTCAAAAGGCAAAAGCAGACCCTAATTTTAATAAAAAATATTTGTTTTTCTGACGAAGCAATTTTTTTTAAATGGTTTTGTTAATAAACATAACTGTAGATACTGGAACTATACCAATCCATCCAAGTTTTTCAGGAAGAGCACAACCAACATCTTCAGAAAATCAACGTATGGGCTGAAATTCTCGGAAATAAAATGAGTGGTCATTTATCCGCGGAAGAAAATTTAACTGGTAGTATTTGGACTTATTTAGAAATTTAGAAAATGTAATAAATCCCCTTATAACCGAATCTTTAGAAAACCAAATAGATCAAGATGGAACTTTGTTGCTATAAGAAGGTAACCTATTTTTTCAACAGGACGGAGCACCTCCACTTTATGCCTTGCCCGTACTAAATTGGGTTAATGCGACATTTCCAGATAAAGGTATTGGAAGAAGGGGCGCTATAGAATGGCCAGCAAGATCCCCCGACCTAACGGCCCATGACATTTTTTTATGGGCACTTCTAAAAACTGGTGTATAATTACTATTACCACTAAGAAATTCAGAAATCAAAAAAATCCACAATGAACAATCATTATACCAATGGAAAGTTAAGTTTCAATGTTTTTTTGCACTACATTATAAATGTATGCTCGGCTAGCATCTATGCGGTAGCCGAACTCATTCTATAAACGAGCAAGTGTGTCTACTCTTACTGAGTGCAAGAAAGCTGTGATACGGTTCCACAGATCAAGAGTTATTGGTAGAGGTGGAACATAAACAACTTCCTTAACATAATCCAGAAGTGTAGCGCCAGGTCTTCATTTTCCTTGCGACCTATTACTGCGCGAACTGTATCGGCCGCTTCTGTAACCACCATTGCCCGCCGAAACTTTGAAACTTCCTCTTTCCATTGGTAGAGATTGTTCATTTTGAATTTGTACTTTGGTAAATACTCATCTTTAAAAATGGATCCATCATTTATAATAACTCTATACTATATAAACTGAAAATGCATCTAATTTTAAAAATAATCTGTAAAATATAAGATTTTTTCTAAATTTCGATTGTCAACTGTTCGATTTCTGACTTTATCTTGCATGTTCGGTCAGTGTGATCATTTTATCCGTCAAAGGGACTTGTCCAAAAAACGAGTCACTGGACTCAACTTTGAATATTCATTATTTAAATGAATTTCGAACAATTATACCCATTTTTAAAGCTGAGTGGATAGAGTTTCCTATCAACACAAAAGTAGAAAACGAAATTATTTTAAAAGATTCATTATTTTTACCAAATTGTATGACTATGTCGAAAATTCGCGTTAACCTTGTATAAAATGCCGATTACAACATTTTCCAAACGGAAGGTGTTCAAATATGCCAACAATCAAACGATTCGTTAGCCAACTTATCAATTATTCAGAAATGTGTTTAAAAAAATATGTGTTTTTCTGACGAAGCAGGATTTTTTTAAATAGTTTTGTTAATAAACATAACTGTAGATACTGAAACTATACCAATCCATCCAAGTTTTTCAGGAAGAGCACAACCAACATCTTCAGAAAATCAACGTATGGGCTGAAACTCTCGGAAATAAAATGAGTGGTCATTTATCCGCGGAAGAAAATTTAACTGGTAGTATTTGGACTTATTTAGAAATTTAGAATATGTAATAAATCCTCTTATAACCGAATCTTTAGAAAACCAAATAGATCAAGATGGAACTTTGTTGCTAGACGAAGGTAAGCTATTTTTTCAACAGGACGGAGCACCTCCATATTATGCCTTGCCAGTACTAAATTGGGTTAATGAGACATTTCCAAATAAATGTATTGGAAGAAGGGGCCAGCAAGATCCCCCGACCTAACGGCCCATGACATTTTTTTATGGGGACTTCTAAAAACTGTGGTGTATAATTACTATTACCTCTAAGAAATTCAAAAAATCCAAAATGAACAATCATTATACCAATGGAAAGTTAAGTTTCAATGTTTTTTTGCACTACATCATAAATGTATGCACGGCAAACATCTATGCGGTAGCCGAACTCATTCCATAAACGAGCAAGTGTGTCTACTCTTACTGAGTGCAAGAAAGCTGTGATACGGTTCCGCAGATCAAGAGTTATTGGTAGAGGTGGAACATAAACAATTTCCTTAACATAATCCAGAAGTGTAGCGCCAGGTCTTCATTTTCCCTGCGACCTATTACTGCGCGAACTTTATCAGCCGTTTCTGTAACCCTATTGCCCGCCGAAACTTTCTCTTTCCATTGGTATAGAGATTGTTTGAATTTGTACTTTGGTAAATACTCATCTTTAAAAATGGATCCATCATTTATAATAACTATATACTATATAAACTGAAAATGCATCTAATTTTAAAAATAATCTGTAAAATATAAGATTTTTTCGAAATTTCGATTGTCAACTGTTCGATTTCTGGCTTTATCTTGCATGTTCGATCAGTGTGATCATTTTATCCGTCAAAGGGACTTGTCCAAAAAACGAGTCACTGGACTCAACTTTGAATATTCATTATTTAAATGAATTTCGAACAATTATACCCATTTTTAAAGCTGAGTGGATGGAGTTTCCTATCAACACAAAAGTAGAAAACGAAATTATTTTAAAAGATTCGTTATTTTTACCAAATTGTATGACTATGTCGAAAATTCGCGTTAACCTTGTATAAAATGCCGATTACAACATTTTCCAAACGGAAGGTGTTCAAATATGCCAACAATCAAACGGTTCGTTAGCCAACGTATCAATTATTCAGAAATGTGTTTAAAAAAATATCTATGACTAACTGCATATTCATTTTTAGAATTTATAATTAGTCATTCGAGGATTTTACTGACAGTTTCAAATTGCTTCCGAAACCGTTGAAAATTTTAATTAGTGCATCATTAAAAATTTTAAATGGAAGAAAATATTTTAGGCAAATTTTTTAATTTAATTATTTTCCTTACACGAGAAAAAAATGTATACGAAAAAAACTTACGTCGACCGGCTGGGGTCCAGTAATTCTAGATGACGTTGAGGACGGTCTGCTGTGGAGACTTGGGGAACCCATATTTTTTAAGGCACTCAGCGTAAGTTGCTGTACAGTTAAAACAACCTGTGAGGATGCTGAAAATAGAAAATTATAACCTTAAATTCTTCCCAATAATACATTTGGTTAGATTTTAATTAGATTTACACCATTATTAATTTTCCTAGGGTAATTAGTCTAGTCAACACGTTCCACCTATTAAATTCTAGTTTCCTTCCAATGCTTCTTGCGGAACTTAGATTTTACCAAACACTTTCTAGATGCAACTACAAATAAGCCAAAAAAAAAGAGATTTTGACGTGACAAAATTCAATAGCAAACCGCTTACGCCTTCACGTAAATATTATGCTAACGCGAGATGTTAAGACCGACAATTTTCAGGTTACTTCACCTGTCACAGATATTGAATACTCTCTTCTAGGAGTTACAGGAGAACGGCAATTATACGGAACGGCTCCAGATTCGGAACGTCTGTGTGCTAGTTTCCCCGAAAATCCTAGATGTCGGTCTTAACATCTCGCGTCTACAAATTTACCGATATGTATAAAATTCATAAATAAATGTTCGAGAAGACATTCTATTGTGGGAAGCGCAACTGATGAAGGTTCCCGATCAGAAACATATATATTATATATATTGTCTTGCGTACAAAAGAATGACACCTCGAAGAGAGTATGTAAATATTAGTTTATACGCAGGAACTAGCATAATTTTAACAGCAACTCGTAGAAGTAAATTATTTGAGCAATAAAAATCCCCAATAATTGAGGATTTATTTGTTTTTGAAGAGCAAGCTTCTTCACGGAGGTCCACACTTACACATGCGAAAATAGATGAGTATGGTAGAGAAATCCCAAATTGCATTTGTTTCTAGACTTCGTTCCGACCGACCGACTCGACAGTTCTTTGACCTTGAAATACCCATACAACTCAGTCTTCTGGATAAGTACCAGGGACCAGTTTATACAGGATGGTAGACAATTATCGAAACTCCTGAATATATCATCAGGAATTTTTTGGAAAAATGTTAAATTCCAGTGTTTTAGGATGTTTTCCTGGCTATTCAATAGTGACCTTGGATTTCACCTTGACCATGCCCCTGAAGGTATTTTCAAGGTTAAATTCATTTCTTAAATGGGAACCTCTATTTTTACTTATGGATTTGGAAAAAGCAGGACCTTGGTTATGTCAGTGACCTTGAACTTCAAGGTCATTTCAAGGTCAAATATTGTTTTTAAATAGGAATCCCCATTTTGTATTACGGATATGGAAAAATGTGGCAAAACCCTAAAACATTTGCATTCAAAGTATTTCCAAAAAATGTATTCCTGTTGAGATATTCAGGGGTTTAGATACTTTTGTGCCACCCAGTATATTAAGAATCTCTACGTTTATAGAAAATCAATAAACTTTACTAAATTAACAAATATAACATCTAACTTATATACAATATCAGCACAAAATTTGTTTTTCGTTCTAATAAACAATCAATTTTCTGTATGTGATATTTTAAATTAGAGACTTAACATACGTCAAAAGTCAGAACTCCACAACAAAGGGCAATGTTACCAAGTTTATGGATAGTAGAGACAAAAATAACAATTCAAGAAGTGACCAGAATGGCACTGGTGTAGAAAAAGGACATGATGGTCAACTGTCAATATAAAATAATTTAATGTCAACCAAGAATACGTAAAATATATGCTTTCCTAAATATCTATCAAGGTATTCTAAAAAAAATGACAAGTTTATAATGCACCCTCTTGCGACTTCAGTGCCACCCCAATTTAATGCATTTTGATGGAAACTTTTTTTAATATGTATTAGATAAAACAGTGTTACAACAGCTTTTTTAAGAGAAGTTTGGAAATGGTGGGTTATTTAAAAAATATCTATCTTAAATAATGATCCCATAAATTAATCTATTATAATTAAACTAACCTCATTATATATTGCCAGAATATTAAATAGGTGAAGTAGGTTTGAATTAAAATAAATCAACAAATTTTATATTTAAATAAAAATTAACTTACACGTACAAATGCACATTTGCAGTTATATTTAAATTAAAAACTAAATTACTCATTAGGATTAATACTTGCACTTTAACAAGATAGTGAATTACTTCATTATTTTAATTCTGCTGAAACCTATCCGTTACTAAAAATGACATTCAGCGAGGGAGATAACGAGAGATGGAAAGTATATTTCGTAAGAAGCTTTCAAGTAGTACTTCTTTTGGTTTATTTTAGAGTGTAAAAAATACAACACAGATTCTTTAATTGGGAAATTCCGTGTGTTCGCATCCCGAGCTAATTAAGACGCTTGGAGTTTCGTGCAATGTACTCCGAACTTTTACGAGTCGCGTCGTTAGTAGCTCCAGTTTTAACGACCCAACGTTTTCAGTTTGTTTCTTTTGTGTTTAGGCATCATTTGTTAGGGATTTTCATAACCCGCATTTTTTTTTTTTGTATGCTCCAATCCATTCTAGCCTTAGATCATTTACCATCTAGATAGCGGTCGTCTACTTTACTTTGTGTGTACCACGGTTGTCGCAGAGTATGTGAAGGCGCTTCAAGATATTGATTCTTGTATCACGGGGACTAATGCCTCTGAAGCAAGAATAACGCAATTTGACGACCCTCTTGTCAGAGCATTCGACGCTAGAAAAGAGGGCAATCAGTGATTTCACTTAGTGGGTATTGGTCGGTGGACGCAGAATTACTTTACGTGCTTTATTGCATTGTTCCCAACCGAGGTCCTTCGTCAATTATAGCCTACTTGCTATTGAACCACGCATTTGTTGCAACTAGAAACCGCAAATCTAAGATTCATAGCATTTTTTGAATATTATCTTTCATCTAGTGGTAATGATTGCATCGAAGACATTCCATAAGACTACATTTATGATTGAGTACAGAATAAAAACTGTGTTTATCTTTACTACAAGATTACGTTGCCAATTATATTAGTTATTCTGCATGTTTAAACATATTATAAATCCGTTACAATTAAGATATGTACACAAAAAAGTCAGCTGAGGGAGAACGAGAGATTTGGAAAGTTTTCGATAATTTCTTAAAAGAAGCTTTAAAGAGACTTCTTGTTGCTAAGGAAATTATTTATTTAAATTGTGAAAAAATTACAACACATGATATTTTAATTCCCTATTTTTCACTGCAATTCTGATAGTTGAAGTTGATTGACTATATAAATTAATATAACAATACTTGTTGCAGGAGGGAATTTAATTGTTTTTGAGCGGTTTTTGATTGTAGGCTTTAAAACAAAAACAGCAGTTGGCCCATTAAACAAAATTATTGCCGACCAATATCATAACGAGAGAAATCGAACAACCACAGGGAAAACTGGTCACCCTGTATACCACACAGTCGTTTTCTAACACCAGTTACTACCCAAGTCAATCATTAATATTTATACCACGTCTAATAAAAAATTTAATCGCGATCGTGAAGGGGTAATGTAGGTGTTCTTGTTTGCAAACACACATCGGTAGAATTAGTGGACATTACGTCGGCAATGTAGTTTTTATTCGCCGTTTCGTGTACTCGACCAAGCTCCACAGGTTTAAAAGTATACGTTTAGTCCAGTCATTGAAACTTTTCGCCTCCGAATTATTTGAAATTGAACAAATTTGTAGAAAATGTATCATCAAAGATTAGTTGACACGTTTTCTCAAAATAAATAATCAAGTTTTTTCGATAAATTAATACTTTTTGTGTGAAATTTAAGATTAAAAGGAAAAGCCACGGTTTTCAAATGATTTTTGGCAAATAACTCAAAAACTACGCGATGTGTCAAAACGTATATAATATTTAAAGAAGGAGCTTATAAAGAAACAAAGAGAATCGTTTTTTGAAGAATACTCTAACTGGTACAGAAAGCGAGATATATGGTTGGTAAAAGATAACTTTTATGGCGAATACTGGAATCGATGCCTTTGACATCAGATAGCGGAAAAAGGATTGATTCTACGGATATAATGAATAGAGACCATTTTGTTTTGCTGGAAAAGTAGTTTAAAATAAGCATGGATAAAAGAAATTTAGAGGAAAATTGAAGGATTTATCGTTATAAATAGACGGGTCGTTTTATATTAGTGTTATTTATTTGATCATAAAGTTTGATCGGTTTAGATACGTATTTTTTTAAATAAAGTACGATGAAAGCTGAAAGCTTAATTCTCAAAATTCGGAAAAAATATTTTTTTGATAATAACCCTAACTTTAAGAAAGATACGAACATAATGAGACAGAACAAAAATAGCTTCTTTTAGCTCTTGAAATTCCATTATTGTTCCATTTTTGTAGCAGACGATAGCTTACAAATTGACAGTTTTCGTAAAAAAAAATCAAAATTTTTCGGCGTATTTTTTCCTCATTTTGGAAGTACAATCTCTTCATTGAAATATTAATGCTCAAATATTTAAGATATTTAATTTATATTGAATTATTATTGTTATATAATATTTAATTTGAGTTATTGCTTTTTGAAAAAAATAAAAATGTGAATACACCAACATATCATCTACTTAAATTTAGATGAATACTTGTTTGAATACATCTATCTTCCTTTATAATTTATTTTCTTTATAAATAGTTGATCATGTTTTGTAAGGGTTGAAAAGTGGCAATCATTGCATTTTTTTTTTTTTCGTAAGCAATTAATGAATATTTATTTGAAAAGTTCAATTATGAAACATGATTGACTGTTTAAGCAAATTTTTTATCAATAAATTACATTAAAAAAAACAAAAATCGACTTCAAAAAAGTAACTTCACTAAAAATAAAAAATACTTTTTTTTCTACACCAATTAAATAGTTTATTATTCAATATTCAATTTTTTTGTGATATAGCAAAGTTGGTTGCAATTTTTAGTTCTAATAATACTTGTTTCATAAAAATTAAGATATAAAAAATAAAGGTACTTCACTTTTAAGCAAAATTGATATTGTTTGTCAAACCTAGTAAACAGTTGAAAAAGTGAAAAGAATATTTATTATACAATGTATACAGTGATATGGTATAACTAGATGCAGTTTTTTGAGAGTTCCGTAAACAATATCAGTCCTGATTTCTCGGTCTTTCAAATCACAGCAATTTTCTCCGAAACTACTCGATGACAAAGGTTGAAAATGAAGTCATTTCGATTTAAATGTACTTCTGGGGGAAATTTAAAAATATCGACCCCCAAACCTTACCTCAGAAAAATATTGAGCCTAAAATATTCAAACGTAGAACGTTGCCCAAAATTTGCAACAAAAATAAGGAGAAAACCATAATTTTAATTTTGGGGGGCAAACAATACAATTAAAAGAAAAAATAAAAATTGAAATTTAATAATTACAGTATAAGTTTCAGACCATGCAAATTTACTTATGACGAACAACTTTCTCTATAAATATTATTCAGAAGAAAAGTCTTTCATTTGATTTCAACTTATGAAGACACACTGTATATAGAGACCGGACCAATTAAGAACCTCCATCTTGAAGTTGGCTAACTGACATTTATTTTGATTTAATTCAACCTATTTTAAATTTATTACACTCCAGGTTTCGAACAGAGACATTTGCTTTTTTAATACTATCGCCTTAGCGAAAGTTAGTATAAAAAAGTCAGTTACAAAGTATTTGCAAACTTTCTAAAAAATTGTATAAGCAATATACTTGAATAAAATATGGGACTCTTTCGCGATCCCCCTTAACAGAATCCAGTTTAAACGATCCAAACTCCTTAAGCCCGTTTCGAGAAATCCCTGAACACACAAAAAACATAAATACATACGAATTGAGAACCCCCTTCTTTTTGAAGGCTGTTAAAAATGCTTATACCGTAATTTTTTACTGTTTTTTTTTTCATTGAGAGGCAGTTTTTACCCCTAAAAAACCAAAAGCGTCAATTGGGCTCACGTCACTTTCGAAGTTGAGGGTACAATGACACTTGTTACAAATTTCCAATGAAGTTTTTCAAGGAATTTGGAGGTTACAGCTGATGTTCAGCTTCAATGACTGGACTAATTCCTACACTCTATACACGTACACATACATTATGTGAGCAGAATGAGATTGAATCAGTCTTATTTATAGTTCGATTCATTCGCATATGTATATAAAGTTAGAAGGAATTAGTATTTAAATTTCTGTTTACCTTTCGTATATAAACCGACCAGCAAGGTTTGTCATACGAAAATTTATATGTTTGATTTTTTCTTCACGTAAAAATGTAAATTGTTGTTTATAGTCATTTCTAAAAATACAGTGTGTGCTTAAAAATTACTTCGAGTGTATTTATTTCGTTAGTTATTCCAACTAATGAATAACAGTTAATGTTATATTTATTAGAAGTTGCTTTACTAGTATAACGGGACTTGAGGATATAGGTTGATATGTTGTGTATGATTCTTAGAAATTGAAAATTATGATCAAACTAAACTATAGAGTTGGTGGATTGATATATATAAATTAACAAACCAAAAAATGAGCCAGCAACTAGTATAAAATAATTTACAGAAAATTTGGAAATTGAGAAAATATCATTAGGTTTTGTAAAACTTAAAGAATTCCAGAAACAGTCTGAACTACCTAAATATGATGGGCCGAGTGAATAAGACAAAAACTATTACTTTATATGTATTAAGTTATAGCACTAGCTTACAATATTCAGTTATAAGTACTACGAGGGCTGCCTTTTATATTTCGGGATTAGAGAACAAAAACAAATATTAATCATCGAAAATCGCTTTATTGTTTTTCAAAATATTCCCCATGAAGATCTATACACTTTTGCATGCGTTTGAACCAATTGGCGAAGCACTTTTTCCACTCTGATTGAGGTATCTCCAAAACATGCATTCTGAACGCAGCAACCGTTTCTTCAGGTGTCGAAAAACGTTGACCTCTCAGTTTGTTTTTTACGTACGGGAATAAAAAGAAGTCATTTGGTGACAAGTCAGGACTATACGGCTGATGACTCATCAAATCGATGTTTTGAGTAGTCAAAAATGCAGTTGTTTGAGCCGATGTATGAAAGCTCGCATTGTCGCCGTGAAGAGTGATCCGTCTTCGGGGGTTGGTTTTCCTCATTTCTTGGAAGACAACTGGCAAACAAATGGTTGTATACCACTCAGAATTGACTGTTCTGCGTTGTTCTAGTGGTACGGTTGCGGCATGTCGAGTTTTTCCGAAAACACAGGCGATCATTTGCTTGGAAGTTCTTCGTGCCCCCTTCAGAACAACTTTTGTTGGAGCTCATCTTGAAACACCCATACAGTCGACTGCTGTTTACTTTCGGGTCGCTTGCAGTATTCATAGATCGTTTTAAGGTACTTTTGTTAAACAGTATTTAAAGCATAATTTAATAATCAGTTTTTTTAGGCTCATGGCTTAAACATCGAAACACATGCCATACATACGACTGCATTTATTGTTTAATTTCAGGTTATGTCAGGAGACAATTTTGTTACTTTCGATTATTACCCCCATATGGCAGGTAAACCATACGCGTGAAAGAATACCTATTTTTTTAAAGAACGATTCATCACTTGAAGTGTCTGAGCTGTCACTATGTCAATAACGATGATCGTCTTAAGATGAAACCTTTACCAAGTAAACACAGCCTTGTTGAATAATTCATATCTTGTATTTTTATCTTTTGTAAATAAATAAATTTAATTTCAATATTGAGTTTCATTTATTCTGATGGTACATTGTCTTCTAAATGTTATTTGTGGCATATTCCTTGGGAAATAACACCACAAACGAAACAAAAATCATATTCGATTTGGTTTTTCCTTGAATATAGATTTTTATTTCGATTGTGGTGTTATTTTCCAAGAACACATGAAAATAATTCGATGGTACAGCCCCCTTTTGGTGAGAATTGGGACAGAAACGGTAGATTAGTTGTGATGATCTGTCAAATTCAACAAACGTCAAATTTAGTACTTGAAGGCTGAAGATGCTTATTATGCATATTCTAACCTCTCATGGGACATTCAAATGTGAACACATTTTATAACATTGAGTTGCCCATCTATCTTTATTGTATGATCTGTGATTGAATGTATGCTGGTCCCACTAATGTGTAAGGTTGACTCAATCTAACGATAGGTCACATGGACGATCTTGCAATATCAGTTCGCGCACAGCATCAATGGTTTCCGGAACAACAACTGTTTTTGAACGACCTTCACGAAATTCGTCTTGGAGTGAACTACGACCTCGATTGAATTCACCATACCATCGATAAACAGTGGTCCTTGATGGAGTTTCATCGCCAAAAATTAAATTAAGTTCATCCATGCACTCTTGCTGACTTAATCCACGTCGAAAGTTGTAAAAAATAATCGCACGAAAATGTTCACGATTTAATTCCATTTTTTGGCCGAGATGAATCCTTTAAGTTACTATAAACAACACATAGCGCTTATATGTCAAAACGTTCTGAGTACGTATAACCTCAAAAATGTCAAACTTTACGATAGAGCTGTCAGTTGTCAGATTGCAACACTAGGGTTGTCCAATCCCGAAATATAAAAGGCAGCTCTCGTACTAGCATGGGTTGAAAAATGCGAGAATAACCTTTAATGGATACTTATAAGCTTAAGCTAGAAAAATTGAGCATAAACTAGAAGAACAAGCTCGTTTTTCTTGGGATTAAATTGCTTTTTATTCGATATGACGTATCTGGTATATTTTATCGGGTATGAATTCAGACGACGTCGAGAAGACGTCAACCTCAATTTTATGGGGTGTTAGCACATGGAAGTAAATTACCTTTAGTTTTTGTTCGAGGAAACATGACAGCACAACGTTATCCTCAAGAAGTAGTGGAGCCGTATGTAATCCCTTACCTTAATCGGGTCCGGCTTCATGTCGCTCGAGTTAGTTCAAACTTTTTTGTAGAGACCAATGTAAATCTGTTGTTGCGATGGCAGCCCACATCCCCAATCTTTCGTCCATGGAACATGTTTGGAGATATGATGGGTAGAAGGCTCGGAAATTTACCCCAGCCCCCTTGGACTTTGGGAGGTTCTACGATATGAAATACAGGTAGCTTGGGATAGTATTCCTCAAGAAGAAATAGACCATCTTATTGAATCAATACCAAGACATGTTGGGGAGTGTATAGACAACCGCGGTGAACAAACAACTTATTAACATACTTAATTATTCAAGTCCTTGGTATTTTCTATTCAAATTTTAATCATTTACTCCTTACTATAGCATCTACGTTTGACCAAAACAATATAAAATTTAAACATCTCTGAGATCACTAAATTAACGAATTGAACTAAAAAGTTTAACAAAGGCTTGTGATTATTTATTCACATATTAATTTTTATTAACACCGGTCGATCAATTACTAACTCTTTGGCTACTACTTACTTCTCCTAAGATAACTTTTCTTACTGAGAGATCAATCTAAATTGAAAAGAGCTAAAACTTGACAGTCACCGGAAAGAAACAATCTTGTAAGTTTCAGACTTAAACGTCGCCAACAACAATCCAAAGCATGACAAATGTCTACTATCGGATTTTGTTGAACCTGCCATTTATTCGTGTTCGAATTCTATGATTATCAACTGAAAGTTTTTAGAATTACTGCCGGAATACTACGAAGGTATAGAAATTAACTCATAGAGATTTCTAATTAATACGGTATCATATGAATTCAAGAAGACTACTCAAGATGAAGCACGGTGTTCATCAATTTAGCTGGATCAAACTCAAAAACAAACTTCCCATTTGTCGACTCGGAATGGATTTCAACCTTTAATTACTACAATTAGATTTTGTTGTCTGAATTTGATAACGAAACTCAACTGCGTTATTTAGTACTTTGGTAAATTACCCAATCATATACCAGGTATGATCAATTGGTGACAAGTGTGGGAAACGAGAAGGCCTATAGAAACAGGATGGCAGTGCAACGGGCTGTAGTATGTAATCATTTTCTTCCACACACCGCTTCACACTTAACTATCTTAACTTCTTGTAACCATCGTGAACCTAAATATAGAATCAGGATTCGACACGATTCCATGCACCATTTCAATTGTCGTTACACCACTCAAACTAAGCAATAAACCACTACGTTGTGGAGATGTCAATAGGAGAGAAAAATTGTAAATGTGAATGAAGGCCAAAAGCAAGTATTTCTTCGATATACCGATTCCAAAGACAGTTTGCTGGAAAACTCCCAACCTAATATGGAAGCTTTATCCTCTAAGCTCCAATCCTAAAATGAATTAGAAATTTGACATATACGATAAAGGACAAGACATTATTTACACGAGCCCAAAAACATTTTTTATTAGAACTAAGAATGAATAAGAAATTAGTAGAAATTTATAATAGCCTGCTGCCCCTTGTTATTTTGTTTTTATATCTATATCAATATATAAATAGTTAAAGTTTGTTTGTTTATGTTTGTAGGGATAATCTCTGGAACTACTGAACCTATTTAAAAATTCTTTAATTAATAAAAAGCTTTTCTATCGATATGTAATATCTCAGGAACAAAAATTATAAAGGCATGAAATTTGAGTTTCATACCCTTTTGCCCAAATAAATAAAAACGATTTTAATCATTGTGCAAAAATTCATTTGTTCCAATAGGGGGCAGGTGGGGTATTTTTTAGTAAATTCACTATTTGTCGAATATCTCAAAGAAATACAGACATGAACATTATACGAATTCTTTACATTAATGAGAACTTGTTCCATTTTTCGAAAATTGTATTAACAAATCGGAATATATCTTCTTAAATGACAATAACGGAGATGCTTTCTTGCTCTTTGCGTAAACTGCCGTATACGATAGGGCGCGAGACTATTTTATCATTTCAAAAAGGTTAAATTTTTCAAAAATCTCAAAAATGTTATTATAGATGTCAAAATGTCCAAAACGCCTAACATTCAAAAATGTCAAAAATGCCAAATACCTACGTAAAACCAAAAAAAGTAACAAATTTAAAAAATGTCAAAAATGCCATAGATGCCTATAATGTCAATTAGGTAAAATAAATTCCAAAGGTTTACAAATGTCAAAACCGTCATTAATGTCATATAAGTTAAATACGTCAAAAACATCAATAACTTACCAAAAACGGCAATAACTTACCAAAAACGTCAATAACTTATCAAAAACGTCACAAATGTCAAAAATGCTTAAAACGTCAAATATTATTTTTTCAAAAATGTCAAAGATGCTTGTAATGTCAAAAAAATTCTAAATGTAAAAAATGTTTAATTGCAAAAATGTCAAAAAATATATTCAAGATAAAATATCAAATACGCCGATTTGTCTACCCCTTGAGAAGCCCTGGCGGGTCAGTTAGTTATAATGATCTAATAGATACAGTAGGCATAATATGTCCTATGTCAATTGAAATGTGTTATTGCGGCAGTACCCATGATCTTGTTAAATATGCTTAGGTGGGCTATTCACAAAATTGTGTTAAATGTCCAGTTTTGTACCCAATGCGTTGTTGTTGTCGGCCAAAAACAAATCGCAGTATTCTGTCGATTACGAAGATTGAACACCTAATCTATTTGAAAAACGGTTTTCTGAACAGCTTCTGCGAAATATTCCGATACATTTTATAATCCATCTGTCAAGGGTAGATTTATACGAGGGCTGCCTTTTATATTTCGGGATTGGACAACCCTAGTGTTGCAATCTGACAACTGACAGCTCTATCGTAAAGTTTGACATTTTTGAGGTTATACGTACTCAGAACGTTTTGACATCCGAGCGCTATGTGTTATTTACAGTAACTTAAAGGATTCATTTCGGACAAAAAATGGAATAAAATCGTGAACATTTTCGTGCGATTATTTTTTACAACTTTCGACGTGGATTAAGTAAGCAAGAGTGCATGTATGAACTTAATTTAATTTTTGGCGATGAAACTCCATCAAGGACCACTGTTTATCGATGGTATGGTGAATTCAATCGAGGTCGTAGTTCACTCCAAGACGAATTTCGTGAAGGTCGTCCACAAACAGTTGTTGTTCCGGAAACCATTGATGCTGCGCGCGAACTGATATTGCAAGATCGTCATGTGACCTATCGTGAGATTGAGTCAACCTTACACATTAGTGGGACCAGCATACATTCAATATTGCATAAACATTTGAATGTCAAAAAAAATTGTTCGCGTTGGATCCCACACAATTTGTCAATCGTTCAAAAAAAGGCTCGTGTCGATTGGTCGAAAGAAAAGCTCAAAAAATACGATCGCGGTGCTTTAAAACACGTTTATGACATAGTGACAGGTGATGAATCGTGGATTTACGCGTATGAGCCCGAAAGTAAACAGCAGTCGACTGTATGGGTGTTTCAAGATGAGCCGAATCCAACAAAAGTTGTTCGCGCACGAAGCACTTCCAAGCAAATGATCGCCTGTTTTTTCGGAAAAACTCGACATGTCGCAACCGTACCACTAGAACAACGCAGAACAGTCAATTCTGAGTGGTACACAACCATTTGTTTGCCAGTTATCTTCCAAGAAATGAGGAAAACCAACCCCCGAATCACGGATCACTCTTCACAACGACATTTTTGACCACTCAAAACATCGATTTAATGAGTCATCCGCCGTATAGTCCTGACTTGTCACCAAATGACTTCATTTTATTCCCGTAACTAAAAAACAAACTGAGAGGTCAACGTTTTTCGACACCTGAAGAAGCGGTTGCTGCGTTTAGAATGCATGTTTTGGAGATACCTCAGAGTGGAAAAAGTGCTTCGACAATTAGTTCAAACGCATGCAAAAGTGTATAGATCTTCATGGGGAATATTTTTAAAAACAATAAAGCGATTTTCGATGATTAATATTTGTTTTTGTTCTCTAATCCCGAAATATAAAAGGCAGCCCTCGTATATCGCAAAATTTTAAACGTTTGTACGGTAAAAATTATTTAATTATAATCCTTTCCCGACTTGACCATACAATGTAGGGTATCACACTCCCTCTAAGGCACGCTATGAGTGCCTTTAGGGGAAAATTCACTAAACCCCAGATATCCTAGATATCAAAAGGGTTAAGCTCTGTGGGAACCCTTGCCAGGTTTTCAGGCCCGTGGTTGGAGTCGTGGCGGCAGTTTCCCATGAATTTACGGACCGTCCGAGCTGTTCCTAACAGGACGGCTTTTTGCATTTGTTTGTAAAGATGTTCGTCCAGATCTAGGTATTTTAAATTCTTTAATAGATATTGTCGTTGACATAACAATTGGTACAGTTCGTGTGTTGTTCATGTGCCACTGAGTCTTTATTTGAAATTCCAAATCTCTATATTTGGTTATTTTCTCAGCCTGCTTGATATTTATATTATTGTTGTTAGGAATTGCTACGTCAATTAAAGTTGTTTTCCGAGAGACTTTATCTACCAAAACTATATCTGGTCTATTGTGAGCAACTGCCCGATCGGTCAGTATCGTGCGGTCCCAGTACAGCTTGTAGTTGTTATTTTCTAAAACAGATTCTGGTTTGTATTTATAGTATAGTAATCTTACCGACTGTGATAATTCAAGTTTCAGTGCTAGTTCTTGGTGAAGTATTTTTGACACAGCATCGTGTCGTTCTTTGTATTCAGTTGCAGCGAACGCTTGACAACCTCCTGTGATATGTTGGATAGATTCTGATGTTTGGCAACCGTACCTGCATCTGTCGTTGTTAATAGAAGGATCTTTAACGATGTACTTCAGGCAGTTCTTAGTTGGAATTACTTGATCTTGGATTGCCAATATAAAGCCTTCCGTTTCAGGAAATATATGACCAGAGATCAACCAGTAGTTCGACGCTGAACTGTCGACATAATCTTGGTTGACGTCATTTATATGTCTTCCATGAAGGGGCTTCTCTTTTCATTTCATATAATCCTTTATTATTAAACGAAATTATTTTGTTCATTTTCAATTTAGTATAGAAACACTATACTTACATTCGCCAACAGAAAAGCGTGTTCTGAAGGGGTTCATTACCCTACTAAACTACAACTTTTTTCAAAAAGCGCCCTGATTTCAATTCATCAGCATATTATTTCCCAACAAGTTCTAACCCTACAGGGTACATTTAAAATGATGCAAATATCCACTCAAAACCCAGATAGATTTCAAAAAGTGTTATGTTAATTAACGGGTGTTATCATCAAAGTGTAAGTACTACGAGACTGATATATAAAATCAATCCAAAGAAGATTCTACTTACATTATAAACTGTGGTACTTAAAAAATCCCAGAATCATAGGAAACCATAACAACATAAACACACTCTCGAACAATGTTCACGATGAATAATAAAAAAAGTGTAGGCGACAGACATTGGGAACACACCGCGCCGTACCACACACTCCACCACACCGTCACTTAAGAGCAAACAGTAAGCAATATGCACGGCAGAACAGACGGCCAGATAAAACTAATGAATTAAAATTCAATGGCAGTAGGCCGCGTTCGTTACATGTAGTAGGGTAACAACGAATGGGGTGGCTTTCACCCTCTTATTGTATGCGACATCCTCTTTAAAGTTTTTGAGCGCAACAGCTGTTCTCGTGCTGCACCGGACCGTATTCATAGGATTCTTAGAATCAACACTGTTGCCAGTTTATATACGATTTGTATATAAATTATGGGCCCCGGTATATAACCCTTTTTTCGGGTTTATTGGATTGAAAACAATTGCTCCCAAAAAATTATATTTTCTAATATACAATGACGTTTAAATTTATAAATACTTTATCGGTGAACTATTATTACACAGGTTAACATTTGATCTAAGCCGGAACACGGCATCATGCCGTATAGGGTACTAGAGGTTTTTTGGGTCGCTAAATACGATGAGAGGGTCGGTTAACCTCCATCACGTCAGAGAGTCAAGGGCATTTGAGGGTCACTTGAAGGTCAAATCGAGAGTTCTACCAAAAAATGTGAAAAAATTCATGCTAATGTTTTTGAGGTCTCTGAGTCCAAATCCGTAGTTGGTTTGACCTTGGGCTTTTTCCCAGAGGTTATTTCAAGGTCATTTGAAGGTCAAATATAGAGAGGTCTACCAAAAAATCTAAAAAAAACTTGCTTATATTTTTGAGGTATGAGTTCGAATCCATAGTTTGTTTGACCTTGCGCTTTTTCCCAGAGGTCATTTGAAGGTCAAATCGAGAGAATTCTAAAAAAACTCTCTCGATTTGACCTTCAAATGCCCTTGAACCGGATGTGATGAAGTTCAACCGACCCTCTCATCGGAATCAGCGATCCGAAAAACCCCTAGTACACTATAAGGCATGCCGTGTTCCCGCTTAGTTCAAATTGTGAGACCTGTGTGATTAAGGACCAATGTGAATTGTAAATAAAAGGCAGAGTATTTAGGAAATTGTTGTAATTTTATTTTCTTACGATGTTCTTCGGAATTTTGTGTGAAACAAAATATCATATCATCCTTTAGCTCTAGAATTATTGCAAATTTATCATGGATTAAGCCATATCAGAGAAGTCAATGAGGATTCACTGAATGGTAATTTTAGACTATGGTTCAGATTTTCTGGAACATACAACTATATGGTACCCACCTATTCGAGATATTCCTGAATAGATTACAGACAGAAAAAAAAAAGATTACGCTGAATTGTGAGACCTTTCTCATTTTTAAAATCATTATGGAGCCAATGGGTTTTCCTTAATGTAGAAAATGGAGGTTTGAAGATAATTTGGAATGGCACTAACAGAATAAAGGGATTACCGAATGTCATATGGCTACGAATACGACAACGATTTTACTTCGAATGCGTCAAAGCGTGGTGCCGAAAATATGACATCTGCGCCAGCCAGTAGGATCCCAAAGAATTATTCCAAGGGAAAAATTAAAGATACGATATAGGAGTTTGGTTTGAATGGGCTGCTACTGGTGCAGGCGGGCGATTGCATATTCGGGAGGGAACAACACTGGCAACAGTACTGGTAGAGCAGATATCCACCTGATCTGGTATGCATTTAGAACTGCATTCTAATCATGGTCGGAACTTAGCGTCTAACATATTTCAGAATGTATGTGAGATGTTGGGTATTAAAAAAACGCAAAGATTTCACAGAAAAATCGTTAGGTTAGTAAGAACCAGGGTGATTATGATGAAAATATACCTCTGTTCTTATTCGCCTATCGTTCTGCAGTCTCTAGGTCTACCTCCGGCTAGAGTAATATTCGAAAGAGAGTAACGAATTCAGAGCTTTTGACTTTTACCTACCATAGAACCAAAGGCAATACTCTAATGCCTACACCAACTTGGGATGGTCTAAACGAAATACTTAAAAATAATAACTATGCATTCTTCCGGCTAAACTAAAGGTGGTCAATGTAAAACGACTCCCCTCTAACAAAGATAGGCACTAGATTTTTTGGTAAGATCGAGAACTCTAGATGAAATGATTAATCTAGAAGGACGATAGTCTTATATAAATGGGTCAGAGAAAAGAGGACGGACAGTCTTAGTCTAAATAGTCTTAAGAGAGTTGGCAGTAGTAAAGTTGTGAATAATCGTAATCATTTAAAGGATATTTGAAAAATATAGAATGTTTTATTTTGAAATTTAAATTGTATTTCTATTCATCATATTGTTACGAGAATTCATCCGACAGCTGGTGGAATCGGCCATCAACCAATTCGTGGAAGGGCCATTATTCCGGTACTTCTGGTAATCCGAAATGTTTCGTCTCTCAACAGGCCGACCGCTGCCGTTACTGGGAATTCCCTTAAAGCTCTAGACCATGAAAGAGTTTCCCGATGGTTCGTGGACTTACCAGACAATTCGGAGAGAAATATATAAATGTGAACAGCTGGCGATAAGAGGCATTCAGTTTTCGACGGTCGTATTGATAGTTAAGATAAAATGTAAATATTTTCTGTGAATATAAATTGTGTTAAATTAGTGGAAATAAATTAAAGTAAGTTGGACTGTGTTTTTAAATAAATCCAAGAACTGAAGAGAACCCGTGTGTGAAAATAAAAACATTACAATATATAAAGTTTTAGATAATCAAAAAATATATTATTTCAGTTGTAGATTTCAGTAAAACTTTATCAAATGTTACATTTTTTCTGTAAATTTGACAAGGGGAGTTTTTTATTATTTGTTTTTTGTAATCCCCAGATTCAACAAAATATTTTAACAAGAAAATTCGTAGTGAAAATCTGTATATTTAAATTTTTCCGTAATTAACTTTCATAAACTTTTCCATAGACCTTTCAGATAGAGACACCCTTTATAAATATATTGAAATCTCTTAATTGCTTTTGAGCACTTTATTTTATATTTCCCCTTTTTACTTACAAAATATACAAACATCACGAAATTTACTAAAATTTTTCTGGTCAAAAAAATCGAATGTTATTGACATATAGCGGGAAAAAAAAGTTAAAAGTCATCAAACAGTACAATTGCTGAGGCGTCATAAATACAATCATTGCACACATAAATATTCCTTTCACCAAACTGCTTCTTAAGCTTTAATTCTGCAGAATAAATATAAACTAGGCTTATAATTTTCAAATCGAAATAGCCAATAATACATCAGTTTGTAGCGAAATTGAAGTTATTTGGGAATTTAACAGCAAATCGCTTATACCATCACTTCAGTAACAGCTTATAGAGAAAAATTGATCAGATTTTAAAATATGATTTTATTTTATTTTTGGCTTATAATTTGAAATGTAAGGAACAGATCGAAATGCAGATAATGGACAAGTTGTAAAGAATTAGAAATCCTTCCTAATGAGTGTTTATAAGCACTGATTGAATCACTTTTCACTGAAAAAAGTCAGAAAACTGGTAAAAATTGGATATTCGTTAAATGATAATTTATGATATTAAGTTTATACGGATTCAAAATGGATATTCTCGAATAAGGCAAGTTGAATGGCCATTTTGATATCAGTGAAATTTCAAGACTTAACAAGTAAGGAAAAAAGAACATCAATATAACATTTTCAGAAAAGTGTTAATCGGGACACTTCAATCGACGTTCATTTGGACTGGAGAAATCTATTGCTAACAGAGCAGAAAAACGGTACCCTCAGTATCAAGTGATCGCCAAAAGAAAATTGTCACTATCAAATTTTTGACAAACAACAAAACCAATATCAAAATGAAATTTTTAGAAAAAACCTCGAAATAAAATACTAAACGATTCACTTTCGACTCCAGAGTTGAAGTTGAAACGTCTCCAAATACAGACAAGTATAACAAATATACCTACAATAAATTTCTTATATACAGAAATACTGGTTGACCATTTTGTAGATATCTTTTTCTCTCAGAATAAGTGTGAGGAAGAATTTCTGTACGGACAGCCAGTAATCCGGGCAATTTTACGAAATTGCCTTACTACACATTGTTCTCTATATACAATTTTCAAATAATTATCTGTTGAGGAAAAAAATATTTGAGACAATATTATCCATTTTACAATCTACATATAGTGAGTGTTTTCAGATTTATTAGAAAAATTAACATAAAAAAAATAGAATTATTTTTTTCACAAATTCGCTACATTACACTCAATACTTAATTCTCATTTAGTTATTGATATTGAGATAGTAAGCAAAAACCATTCCTGCGTTCCTTTTCACTGATTTGAAAAAAAAAAGATTTATTTTCGTCAAAACTCATAGCCTTAGCATCTTGTTGTCTGCCTGCATGACAGTGGTGATCAGTGTCAGTGTTATTATCGTTTGAATTTCGTTAACTGTACGTAATAAATATCAGAAAAATCGTTCATTTAACAGAAACGCACAAAATAACAATTCTACAAATGATTGGTTATGGAGATAACACATGGGCACAAATGGAAGTTTCTCCCTTCATTCACGAAGATTTTCTAAATTTGCCGCCTGTATCCCAAGAAACAATTGGTAAAATAGAAAAACGTGAGCTTGGTCATTTAAGACAGACAAAAAAAGTGATAATACGAAATTGGATATTATGCTTGAGTTTCAAGAAAACCCACATAATTCTGGTCGAAAAGCAGCCCCACTGTTCAACGTTAGCCTCAATTTTTCGAGTATTAAAGGAAAGTAAAATGCATCCCTATAAAATGATGCCGACTCAGGAGCTCATGAAGACGACTTCGATAGGAGAACGTATTTCTGTGATCAAGTGATGGTAAGGTTAGATAACAATCTGATCCAATTTGAAGATGTTTTGTTTTCTGGTGAGAGCACTTTTACAGTTCATGGTCATATTAATCGTCAAAATTGCCGCTATTGGTCTAATGAGAATCCTCACTAGATGACCGAGAAACCTACGTAATAACCTATAAAAGTTAATGTTTGGGCAGGAATTGTTGGATATCATATCGTAGGTCCTTTTTTCATTGATGGCAACCTGAATGGAGATAAATATTTATAGTTGTTCCAACTTTGACAAACTTATATCCTGATCCAGTAAACCCACAGCACGATCCACTGATTTGACGCCATTGGACTACTTTTTGTGGGGATATGTTAAAAGTACTGTATACAAAACTTAACCCCTCAACTTAAATAACCTAAAAAGACGAATCACGCTTGCGATTACATTAGTTACGCTTAAGATGTTGAGTAACGTTAAAAGACATTTCTATACCAGATTAGCATGTTGCCAAGAGGTTCGCGCGAGCATTTTGAACATTTCCTACATTGACATTAATGTTTTTTTGTTTTTTGTATATTATTAAGAAATAATGAGTATTACTTATTAGGTTTTTAGTGTAAAAATAATTTCCTTTTTTTAATGTCGCTCAGTGGTGGAAATTCGACCCTATTTCATGAAATTGTAAAAGGTATATTTTTATAAGAAACAGAGTTGTGGAGAAATCGGAGAAGTAGATATAATGACCAAAATTGTTCACTCATATTGACAAATCTATTGAAATAAAAAGAAAATAAAAATGTAAACAAATATCGGTATTCGAAATATTTTTCACAAATGAATGACCCCCCCAAATTTTTGGCTCGAACCGCTCCTGGAAAAATATTCGATATAATAATTGGAAGATTATTTTTTGCAACCTAAAAGTTTTCGTCATTTGCGATTTCAATCAAGTTCAGGAATATTAAAGAAAAAAAGAGGACCAACACTAGAACTTAAATATTTATTTAATACATTCTCTATTGTCCGTTGTCTGACAATTTTTTACACAACACCTTCGGGAAGGTTGTGATAAAAATATATTAATCAAATAATTAAATTCCCATTAAAAACAGAATATTTAATATGAAAGTTACTGCAACGCATCCGAAAAATCAATACTGATTTATTATATTGACTATTTTACCACTCAAGAATAACAAACCCTTGCATGCCACTTCCAGAAGTACATGCTCTAAGAATATATCGGACGATCGCCCCATATATAATTACTCAATGTTTAGAGTTTTGACCGTCTGGCGGGGACGGCACTGTCAGTTGTTTGGCGTTGACAGTATGGACTTAAATAATGAATTTTTATTATATTTTATTTAATGAATGAACCAATATTATAAATTAATATTAGCATTCTGCAGTGAAGGTCGTCAGTAGCTACTAAACAAAACAAAAATGCAGAAAATTGGTTGAGAGACAGAGGAGAAAATGGTACCTAATCGTTTTGTCTTTGCCTATTTATATATAGATTTTTGTAATAAATCTGAAAACACTTAATATTTCCGAAACAGTTGAAGATAGGTGTAGGGCATTGTACATGCATTATGTCGAGAATTTTCTAGAGAATTTAAAATAAGAAAGTTGCTATTAGCCACCGTCACATGACATACCCTATATAATTTTTTTTGTTGACAAATTGCGCATTTAAAAATACAAATGGACCTGTCAAAGCAAAGAAAGTTGCTATTAGCCACCGTCACATGACATACCCTAAATAATTTTTTGTTGTTGAACAAATGCGCATTTAAAAATACAAATGGACGTGTCAAAGCGTTTTTCCCAACACGCCCTCTTTTATTGGGTATCGAATTTATTCGATTTATCTGTTCCACACTGTATATTGGATACTTCATCTGTGAAAAATTTTATTTACTAATTAAAACTCTGGAAAAGATTTCCGTATATGTATTAATTCAATCGCCATTCTACAAATTTATTTAACTGACGGTATATATCTTGAGACCAATTAATCCCAACGTTATAGGAGAAAGATTACAGCTTTATATACAACAAAGGTAAGAATTTTTTTAAATTCATTTTCTACCAGTTTTTCCGCCTTATCTCTGTAAAAAAAAATTAAGATTTGTCAATGCTTATTTTGAAGATTTTCTGATTCTATACAACTTTTTTAATGATGACACTATTTTCGCCTCATCACTGTTAGCAATATAAGCAAATAAACAAAAAAAAAATTATTGGATGTTTAATGCTCAAATAATTTACATCAACGTGTTTGCTGTTAAAATTATGTTAGTTATTGCTTATAAACTATTTTGAATTTTATGTCACTGAAAAATCTCTATTGACTAGTTTTTAATGAAAACTGAATATTTTTAATTAATATCTGAAGTTTTAGTAAAATCACAGAACACTTACATTTGATAAGGGCCACAACTTGCGTATGAGTCGAATGCGTCACATTTGTCCCATTGACTTTCAGTATTTTATCACCGGCATGCAGACCAGCCCTTTCAGCGGCTCCACCTATCGACAGGAAAAAAAAAGGAATTGATACCCCTGTGACAACAAAATTTGTATCTTACCTTCCTTGACGCTCTGGACGTACACAGGGTTATCCCCTGATACCTTCATGCCGTATCCTTTTTCGTCTTTGTTCACGACCACTCTGACAACATGGGACTGACCTTGATTGTGATCCATAAGGGATGCGGGTCGGCCCCCCGCACCGTGGATAGGAGAGGCGGGGTTGCTGAACGCCCCCGTTGGCACCGGAGACGGCCGCCTCATCGAGGAGGAGGTAGACAGAGAGGTTTTTGATGGTGAACCTCTGCTGCTACTGCTGCTGGTCCTTGTGTTCCTCACAGGACTCTTACTGTAACAAACAAACATTTTAAGCAAATTAGTGTCATGACTTCACTTCCACCCCGTATGAAATGAAAAGAATCAAGGAAGTTTGGAATTTTTATTTTGTTCGGTTATCATCAGCTCCCACAAAAATGTACTAGTACACAAATGAAGATATAAATATATATTGTGATCTATAATGGATTAATCAAAGAATTGATTTTCGGGGCCCAGAAATTCGATTTTTTTAATAGATATTAAGCAATACAAAGGCCGGGATTGCGAACCTTTTCATATGCGCCTGCCAAATATTACAATTTCTTTATACAAGTTTTGGTGTGCAGAGAAATTTTATGTAGAAAATAAACAATAACAATATTTAAATAATTTGGTCAAGTGCGAGTTGGATTCGTATACTAAGGCTTCCGTACCACCTTCAAGATTCTAATATTCCAGTTTCAGACAAGCAGGGAATGAGTGCATTTCCTTATATTTACCCTAATATCTGTTAAAGGAAGCGTTTTAAATTTATAAAGAATATACACTTTCATTTTCCACAAATAAACTTTTTATTTTATCTACTTCAGGAATCGCTTGATTTTTATAAGCATACATATGTATTTAATTTTCTAATTTGGCCCCCAAAAATTAACATTAGAGTTTTATTTTACTAATAAACTTTCAGGGAAGCCTTTTATAATCTACTGTCTGAATTTTGAGGCTCTGTAGATTGGAAGATAAAGGGCAAAATAGCTCAAGTTTTAAATTATTAAATTTGTTATTCAAATTATTTAAAAATACAAATAAAATATATTTTTCAATATTTAAATAGTGTAGTTTCTAAAGTTGGAATTCAGTCGATGTTTAATATTTTTGCTAATATATTTTAAACAAATGATTTAAAAATATCATATATTTGTAATTCACATAATGAGGCTTTTATCTGATAAATTACATAACGTTTGAATATTGAATTTTTATTTTCCATTTAATTGTATAATTTGTCCCTAAAATTACAATAGGGGTTTTCTAATAATTTTTTTTATAAATTTCAAGTGAGCCCCAGTACCCCTGATTATTTTCAAAATTTTAGGTATTATGGTTTCGGAAATAAAGCAAGAAATGAGAATTTTTAATATCTTAACAATTAATTTTAAAAATATCGAAAATATATATTTGTATTCCTCATAATGAGCCCTTTCATTTGATGTTTTGCATCATGCGTTAAAAAATATATTTTTTATTTTCCGTTTAATTCTATAATTTGGCCCCCAATATTAATATTAGGGATTTTTGGTATTTTTCCTGTAAACAAAAAAATTTAGGTCTTATGGTTTGGGGAATAAAGGGGGAATGGGTATTTTTTTAAAATATTTTTTTAATATATTTTAAAATATTCATTTAAAAACAAATAAAAAAAAAATATTTGTATTCATCATAATGAGCCCTGTGATTTGATATATTACATGATCGATAGAAACAAGTTTAATTTTTTATTTTTCATTTAATTCTGTCATTTGCCCACCAAAATCAATATTAGGGGGTTTCTCCTTATTTTTCAGTAAAGTTTATGTGAGGGACTACACTTCTATTCTTTTTTCAAATTTTTGCGTCTTATAGTTTCGGAGATAAAATAGGGGGGAATAGATAAATTTTTTAATATTTTTGTTAATATCTTTTTAAATATTTATTTTAAAAATATTAATTTGAATTCATCATAATGAGCCTTTTGATTTGACATATTACTTGATCCGTTAAAAACAATTATAATTTTTTATTTGCCATTTAGTTCTATAATTTGCCCCCCAAAATCAATATTAGGGGTTTCTCCTTATTTTTCCAGTAAAATTCAGTTGAGAAACTATACTTCTATTATTTATTTTTTTCAAAATTTTACAGTTTATGGTTTCGGAGATAAGGGGGGGGATGATGCATTAGAAACAATTTTAATTTTATATTTTCCATTTAATTCTGTAATTTGCCCCCCAAAATTAAAATTAGAGGTTCTCCTTATTTTTCCAGTAAACTTCAGGTCAGACCCTATACCTCTATTTTTTTTCAAAACTTTACGTTTTATAGTTTCGGAGATAAGGGGGGGAATGGGTAAATTTTGGGATATTTTCGTTTATATCTTTTTAACTATTTTTTTAATATGAAAAAAATATATTGGTGTTCCTCAGAATGGGACCTTTCATTTGATATAACGGGTGGGCATATCTAACTTTTTTTTGAAAATGCTATAAAAAAAAAACTAGTGAATATTTTTCAATTTGGTTTTTTTATTCGAAAGTACAATCCTTCCGGTTATTTATGGAAAACAATTTCATTCAAATGGCTTCCACGGCTGGCCTCACAGTAGCTAATTCGGCCGGTCCAATTTTTCAATTATTTGCGTATTATCGGCACAACACTTGTCTTTAACAGCGCCCCACAAATAATAGTCCAGCGGTGTCAAATCGCAGCTTCTTGATGGCCAATTCACATCTCCAAAACGGCTAATTAAACGATTTTCAAATCGAGTGTGGCATAACTCAATTGATGGGCGCAATGTGTGGCACGTGGCACCATCCTGTTGAAACCAGATGCCGTCCATGTCCAATTCATCAATTTCCGTGAAAAAAAATCGTTCAACATGGCGCGGTAGCGTTCGCCATTCACAGTAATAGCTGCTCCTTCCTCATTTTCAAAAAAAAATGGGCCGATGATGCCGCCAGACCAAAATCCACACCAAACAGTCACTCTTTGGGAGTGCATTGGCTTCTCAACGACCATATGTGGATTTTCCGTTCCCCAAATTCGGTAATTTTGCTTGTTAACATATCCACCGAGGTGGAAATGAGCTTCGTCCGAAATGATGATTTTTCGATAAAATTCCGGGTCTTCGTTCAAGTGCTCATTGGCCCATTGTGCGAAGCGATAGCGCATTGGATGGTCTGTTGGCTTCAACTCCTGTACCAATTGAACTTTATACGGTGTCATTCCGAGGTCTTTATGCAAATTTCTCCTCAAAGAAGTGCGCGAAATGTGCAATTCTTGCGATCGATGGCGAGTTTATGTGCTCGGAGTATCGGCCACACTTTGTGCTACAGCATGAATATTCCCCCGTGTACGCACAGTAGGAGCACGTTGACGTGTTGGTTTGTCAATGAGCAAACCAGTTTCACGCACTTTTTTCACAAATTGTCTCACATACGGAGCGGACGGCGCTTCTTTTCGGCTCATAGAAGTATGGCATTTTCGCACACATTCGGCAACAACACACTCACTTTAGAAATAATCTTTGAGTATTTCCCAACGTTGTTCAAGCGTATATCCAACCATTTTCGTTCACGGGAGACTTTAAACTAATTTTCTGTCAAAACAGATCTGACATAAATGTTACCGTGTTGAAAATGACCGCTAGTTCAAAAAAAAAAAGTTAGATGCCCACCCTTTATTACATGATGCGTTGAAAAAATTTTAATTTTTAAATTTTCATTTAATTCTATAATTTGCCCTCCAAAATTAATATTAATGGTTTCTCCTTATTTTTCCTGTAAAGTTCGAACAACGTTCTATATTTCCTATTTTTTTTTCCAAAATTTTAGGCTCAGTAGTTTCGGAAATCAAGGGGGGAACGGTGGATTTTTTTAGTTTTTCCCCCCAGAAGTACCCCTAAAATCAAAATTTATTCTTTTACGATATGTACTCCTGATCGGGTCACCAAACTATACATTGATACCAAATTTCAACCTCTTCCGTCCAGTAGTTTAGGAGAAAATGCTGTAATGTGACAGAGGCAGAAATCCCAAGTGATATTATAATTATATTTTATTTATGGAACCCTAAAAAGTACTCCTAAATCCCGAAAACTTTCTTTGTTACCTAACACTTTATTATCGATGGTATATAAAATTCGGGAAACCTTTTTAATAAAAGACATTACAGAACACTGATTAGCATTAAGCAATAACTTGTTTTCACACCAATGGTGTACTTTGTCAAGGGCATTTTGATACAACACACCATCTATTGATAAGTACAGCTTTATATCATCTGCAAAAATTTGAAATTGTATATCAATTTTCTCAGAAATATCGTTAAGAAAGATTAGGAATAGGAGAGGCGCTAAATTGGATCATTTAGGTAAGCAACAAAAGATGCTGAGCTGAAACCATTATACCTATTCCACAAATTGTGTTCTTCCAAGTTTAATCCGCTGATTGTGGGCTTATGCTAAGCTCTTAAGTTTTTCCAGAATTATACCTACTCTGGTTAATTTTGTCGAGGAGTATTTTCCAAATACCACGTCGACGGTCTTTTTAGTATTAAGTGTTTGTATTGTAGCCAGTTATTAACTAGGCTTCCTGCTTCTTTAATATATTCTCCACTGCTTATTAACACTGTGTCGTCGGCATATGAGGAACCGTAATTTCCCACTATGTCCAATAAGACATTAATACATATAACAAATATTAATGGCCCTAATATAGATCCTTGTGGAACTCCAGTCATAGTTTCCAGTCCCGAACTCAAAGCATAACCCAGTCTAGAGTAATGTACTCTAATACTCAGATAACTTCACATTCAATCATTTGCTGTGCCCCTTACTCCTTTAAAATGTTACTACAGGTTACATTTTTTATAGATCAGAAAACTTGAACTTCAAAATTTGTTTGTTTATGAAAACTCAAATGGTTTTTTTTAATTCCATTCCTACAGACCTACCTCACACTGAAGACCCACCCTTCATGTGATTTTTCGCAATTTTTTTTTTCGCAATCAATGAACAATAACAACGAAGAAAAGGATGACGTTTCCATTAAAAGCGATTTCAAACCACAAGAATACATTACGACGTCCGAGGCTAGTTGACATTTATTTCAATTCTTATTTAAATGAAAAATTAACAAATCGACCCAACATATTTCTCCTCAAACGTCACGACAACGAACAAACTGTGTCAGCAACAAAAATAAAGAACTAATGTCAAAACAGTTTTATGGTTGCATTATTATTCAAGCATGATCGCGAGATACGCGAGCACAATTCTACATGGTTTCTTTTTCCGAAACCCAAATTCTAATTCGACTTTTGAACAAGTTGGGACATGGATAATAAAAATCTTAAATAATTCTTAAAACAATACCGTAATCTCAACGAATTATCTTGGACCTACGGTAAACTTTTGTTGTTGCACTCGCACTCGTTGCCAATGAACCAATCGAGGTAACAGGTAGAAAAAGAATAAAGAATGACGTACGACGTAACTTACGACACTGGTCATAGAGCGAGCGCCCTTCAATTGTTATTCTCGGATTTTTATATCATGATTCTTTCGATTTCTACCAACTCTATCTTTGAATTTTACACACGGTAAAAGAATGTAACATACCTATTGTTTAAAACGAGGCTTATGTTATCCATCACGAGCTAAAACAATCCAATATTTACAAAAGTCAAATGTAAATAACACAACAATTATTAAGTCCACTACCACGGTTGCACACATTATATCTCTTAAATTTATTTAGTAACATCACTGTTTCGTTTTATTCGACGACGCACTACTAATCACCGATACACTATAAACAATTTAGACCGATTTAATCGATTTTCAACATCGCAATTTAATTATAATTCGTTTCGAACCGATCGCTTTAAATTTCTTGTGACCAACAAGTGTCAGCCATATTGAGAATCTCCAGAAGACTGTTACTCGTATTCGTTCGGGAATTTTCGCACATGTCTTGGATCACTTTAATTTTGTCGGATGACGATCTTGGCATGGCGCGTGCGTTCGTCCGGTGTTGCCAAATTACAATTAAAGGCACATTTTGTTAACTTTTAAGATGTCCTACAAAATATAAATTGCTTCAAATAAGGCCGCTATTACATTGTCAAACATTTGATCAAATATCTTTGATAAAACATCTTTGTCAAAGATATTTGATAGTGTAATACCTAATCTTTGACAAAATATTTATTTGACATATATCTTTGATCAGATTTACACCCGATTTTGTATGATCTGTGCAGGCGATCAAAGATTTTTTACGTAATTGTCAGTGACAATGAAAATTTGCGCCTCCGAAGTTTATTGTAGAATTATACAGCAAAAATTGCATAATTTGAGTATGAAGACTGTTGATTTTGAATATTGTTATATATCAAATAAAAACAAGAGGTTAACTTCCTAGAATGAAAATTGTTTAGTACAATTGTATGGATGTACAAAGACTGTTAAAGAAAACTCGATGGACTGAAAAGTTAATAAATATACCGAAAAAATTAAAGTAATTTTGTGTGTTGTTAAATAGTGAGCTATAAATCATATAACAGATCTATATAGATAAAGAAGCGCAGTCGACTAAAATGATGTAGGTGGGTCCTCTATACTAACACAATTTCTTCATTTGTGTTTTTATTTAGCAACAGATAATTATAGTATCAACATCTATAATCTGGCCTAATCCATTCAAAAATAATTATTTTGCCATTCTTGCCCTCTGTCAGCTCTTTTGAGAAGTTCAGGTGTAGGGTAGTTCGTTGCTATGAGGATTTGCTGATCGTTGGTGGTTATCGGCCCCTTTTCTATTCTTTTACGAAGGATCACCTACGCCCTTTTGGAAAAATTCCAACAGTTGATCCAATAACAATCGTAAAATTAACATTTTGCTTAAACTGCTAATAAGAAGTTTTGCTTATCAGGTCCGCTATTGATAAACTATTCCTTTTTAGGCACCCACTACTTTTTTTTTTAATTCTGAAATTGTAGTCATAAAAACACAAACAATCATAAAATTACGTACATTCCCCATTTTGAATAGAAAATATTTGATGTAGTGTAATGTGTCATTTAATGAAATTTCTTCTGACATTCATATCAAATATTTGATCAAATGTTTTATAAAAGATCTTTGACAATGTAATACCGGTCTATAGGACCCTTAAATTGAATCAACTTTATGAATCTTAAGGGTAATTTAATTTTTACACGCACTAAAGGTTAATTAGGTAAATCTGGATTATTTACAAATACTTATAAAAAATATATTGGTAAATAATAAAATATTCAGGGAGTGTTACGGAAAACTTCTAAGCTCGTAAAGGAAACAGACCGATGAATATTTATTTCGAAAAAATACGTATTCATATATAAGATTTTTTTGCAACAATTTGTCGGGGCGATGTTGAAAATTTCTCAATAACGTTACTACATACTAAGGATTGCTAAATTAAAGTAGATGAACATATAAATGTTCTTGTAAAGAAAATCGATTAAACTACCATTACAAGACATAATGAAAAATCTAATGTAGGTGCAATTGTTTTGAAAAACGGAATTTGTTTATACTGCGAGGTTAAGAGAAAAACCTAAACTTTGAACCCCTTCTATAAAAAAGGGATTAGTTATAACCCCATTTTCAATGGCAATATAAACAAAGCCTAAGAAAATCTTAAAATTATTTGCAAGGCTGAACTGAGGTAACTATGAGAATTTACAGAAATTTGTTTGTATTGAGTACAAGGTGGCACTAAAAAATTCAAAGATCGTATAAAATAACAGAGCTCCTTTCAAATTGGAAGAATAATTTAAAAGAGTTATCTCTAGAATTTTGTTATAGGTACCGACTTACCTACCTATCTACTTAAAATGCAATCTAAGAATTCTGTTGTTTTAGAGAACCCATTAGATCATTTTCAAGTCCAGGGGGCAGTTGTCTTCCCTCCTGCTCCCTACCCTCCCATGCCCATGGAGATGACGTTTCGGCAGAGTCATATGTACTCTCCAGTAACCAGAAGCAGGCACAAAAAAATTTTGCAAACAAATAATACGTTTTTTCTGGTATTTACTGCTTTGGGTTAGGATAGGTTTAACATGTGGCAATTGTTTTTTGAATATATAAATTATGTATTAACAATGTTTTTTTGTGGCTATTTTCTTTTCGGTTTTAAATAGAGCTAGCCCCAGTGAGTAACGATGTATTTAATCACTGGCTAGCCCTCCTGTCAATGTTCTGATTAGTGTACATTTGGAAAAGGTACATCTGGCAACGCAGCAACTCCAGTGAAACTGAAACGTCAACCGAGATATGAGAAATGTCAGATTTTGTTTACATTTGAGGAATATAATTAATAATGTATTAAAAGATATATTTTTTAAATAAATCTGTGTTATCATGATTAATTATTAAGTCCATATAAATTATCAGAATGGTTACAAAAACAGATACAGAGTTAAAAAATTACTTTATATTTAACTCCACCTTAGGTACTAAAGAAGGGGAGGTAATTCTACAAAATTTAATAGATTTTAAAAAAGCTTATTATTTTCTTTAAGGAGCTGCAGAAAATACTTTATTACTATCCAGACACCGAAAACGAAGATCAACAAATTAAAAATGTAGGACTTGTAGAAGGAATTATTCAATTTACCAAGTTTGTAAAATTTATATCAATTGCTGGACTTTAATCAATGATTCATTTTAGGACATTCCAACCTAGCGCTCCCGTGAATTCATTACACACGACTAAAACAAGGCAGCTATATTTTGAACCTGAGAAAGATTACTGGGTAGTTATGGCAAGTATTACAAAATTCTGATATGAACATCTACTAGGAATGTTTACTTATAGACATTGAATCTACCAACTGTGACTAAGTTCAAAGAGGGGAGTGCAGATGTTGAAAAATTGGAAGATGATGTGTTGGATAATGTTTATGAGGCTGTCTTGAAACAAACATATTACATGTACAGGTTGTTTCATGGAACATTTGAGAATCCCCTATACATTAAAACTTTAAAAAACAATTTAGAAAGATTTTACACTTTCGTAAGTTATTATTAGTGGTAAACCAATTGGATCTTTGATTGCACAGATTTACACTTTACTGAATTATCATTGCCGATTACCTTCACTGGCTCCAACAATTTTTATTTTTGAGCCTCTGACATGATTAATGTACCAGTATGAATGATACTCTAATAAATTTGTTTGCTTGAAAATCAATCCAAATCAAGCACAATTTTTTCTGTTAATTTATTGTGACGTCTGAAGGATGGGGTGCCTTGTTAACTTTCACTCTTTATGTATCTTTTACTGCTGACAACTCCTATTGACTGGCACTGTTTTACCAGTTCTGGTTAGGCAGTCATGTTCCATCATGTAACCTTAATTTTATATATGTCTCAAATAAATTATTCCGCCAAAAAACTGAATTAAATTCTTAAATTCTTCTTAAATTCTTAAATTCTTCTTAAATTCTTTAAATAAGTACTTGGGGTCATATTTGGTTAGTCAACGTCTTAGAAATATAATCTTTTATTAATAATGACGTGTTAAAATTGCATTTTCATTTAAATATTAATGGATGTAGTAATATTGAAATGGGATCTTTAATTGCATTGTCTCTGTTGGCTCATTACCATGAATCATTTAGTTTTCAGTAGAATATTTAGACTGTGCTATCAAAAATCCAATTTTCAATAGTTTTTTATATATTTTTATAATTCTATTGAAAAGTTTTTTTAGTACCTTAACAATCTGAAGTTGGCAAATGCAGATATATTAAACATATTTAATGGTATGCAATATCTACCTTTAGATAGCTTGACATTTTTGAAAGTACAATCATTTATTAATCAATTAGAAACAACTTTTCCTTTAGTTATATATTCATCATTCCTGTACAATGAACATATCATATGGTAAGTTATTTCTCAAGAATAAATCACTTCTTTCTAATCATGTATCCAAAGTTTGGTTTGGTATATTGTACAATTCTTCATGATTTCAACTGTAAAGGTTGACGTAATGACAATGTAACTCCAGATGATTTTGACACAACTTAACAATTAAGAGACAGATAATAATGCAAGTGTGAAATAATGAAAATACAATGTATGCATCATTTATATAGAGGGTGTAAACAAGGAGCAAAATTTAAAAAAATATATCGTTGAGGGGGGCAAATCAAAGAAAAATTTGTCATAGAAAGAGGGACAAATCAGAAATTTTTTGGTCCAGGAGGAAGGCAAGTTGGGGGCAACTTAATAACAGTTTTAAAAGAAGCATTTTTACAGTTACCAACAGATAATTTTGCTTTTCAACTGTTAGGGAAGCTTCATATATACAGGGTGGCCAACTAAAAATGCGAGGTACTGTATCTGGTAAAACTATTCATCGTAGACGCTTGCGGCAAAAAAATTGTTAAAAAAATGGCCAAGACAAAAGCCTGGAAAATTATTTTAACTTTGTTAAATGCCCGCTAGGAACATAAATGCGTCTTGAACCTAAAAAACTGATGTTTCTGTAAATTCCGCTATATTATCGTGGATATGTGAACATTTTTTGTTTGACAATTTTTGATGTATCTCCAAACATAAAGTGGTGTGGTATTCAAATGTTTTCGTAAAAAAACACCCTGTATCTGCGAAACAGCTGAGCCTATTTTAAGAAATTTAAGCTAGTTGGAAAGAGCTTGGGCTACACATGTTGTAATATTTGAAGTTTTGTTAGTTTCGCATCTCGCCGATAAAAGGGATTACAGAAATGGTTGATTTTCTTCAAAAAAATTAAATGCATTGGTATGAATTTTTTCCGTTAAAAGGTGGTTAAATGATGCCTATACAAGCCCGCGAAAACCGCATCTCGATATCTTGTTTCCTAACCTAAAATTTAGGCCAAAGAAAATTTTATACGGAAATCCCTTAAATTTTTATTTTTTAAACTGAGTTTTCTGGAATTATTTTTTATTTATCAGAATAAAATCACCCTTTTTCAAGTTTTACAAAATATCCCTAAAAGGTAAGTATGGAATGTTAATCATTAAACGCCATCAAATAGTCGGATTTTTCCATAGTAAATATTGTACCACGTCTGTTCAATAGGGATTAAGTCCGGCCTGCCTGCAGGCTACTCTGATCCTGATTTCAGCCTTTCTCAAAAAATTCGAAAAAAAAACAGAATTGTATACTCCCGGTACTCCGGTCTGTGCCAAAACATAAACTGATAAGCAAAATCCAAAAACACCTGCGTACTAGTTAAATTAATTGTCCTGGAAGATTTATAATTAGATGAAATATGCACTTTTTCGGTTGTAAGACATGAAGTAATGTATCAAAATCATTTGCAGACACATTTTTGGAGAAACTATCGATGAAATTGGTTACCGTTTACACTTTTTTCCTTTCTGCTGTCCTTTTTGGGCAGGGCGCTGCAGGTCTATTAAAAATATACGTTACAATGTGCCAAGATGACTTTCGCACGCATACCTGCTTTACGCAGCTGGTGCGAAATATCCTGTTTAAACATTCTTGTATAAATTTGTAGGAGCGGCGTGGAACCATTCGATATGCAAATAATTTATCAGTATTTAGTTGGGACGTTATTACTTGCAAATATGGAGGAAGAATTGCAAGGTGGTTCAATGCCGAGGAACTCCTCATCGCCGTTCGCCGCTTTGCATCACGGAAGGTTCATTACTGGTCCACCGAATTTGAAATTCGCTTCAAGAATGGCTGTGTTGGAAAAAACCCCAAAAGTCCACATATTTAACAGCGATGGATTTGAAAAGTACAATTTAATAGTTTACAGGATGTTGAGTTCTTCACTTGTCATGTTCATTGATGGTATGTACGTTTGTAGGTTATGTGTTACTATTATATTTAATACTATAATATGAGCAAGGTTTGTTTATATATATATATATACAGGGTGAGTTTTTTTTGATGATCAGTATGGGGATCTCGGAAACTAGCGGAGATAGAGCAAGGATAAATTGGAGAAGATTTGCAATTTTACTGGCCCAATTTAATGACACTTTCGGATTTTTGTAAAAAGTCATGACTTACTAGATATTTTGAAAAAACGAAATTCTGTCGATTTAGTCAAATCCCTCTAGCTACTTTGTTTTTGATTTTATAAAATATTGTAAATATCAAAATTGAAGGGAATTGTATCCCGAATATGATTGTCATGTCCTCGTTTGGGTGACAGCTCTCGTTTTCGAGATATGACACAAACTTATCTTTTTTTGAATGGAAACCATAGTTGGCTATGTCCTCAAAAAATCGGACAGTTTTAGAGACTTTCAATATAATACTTAACATAGTTATTCATAAAAATAACGGAGTTATGGATGCTTTTCTCTCTTATTTTCACTTTTAATGTAGGTAGCCATGAAAAAGATTGTTTTCACTTTGACGTTTCCTCGTTTGAGAGTAATTCCATTAGTACTGCTGAATTGACAGTCGATATTGACAAGTTTTCGTGATAAAATGGAATATTGTAACGAAGAAAAACTGAATATGATGGAATGTTATATCATATGCCATAAAAATTCAGTTCGTGCAGCTGAGGAATATTTTCATAGATATTTTAATCGTCGTCAACCTGCTCTATGTACATTTAAGAGGCTTTACGATAATGTACGCAGATAAAGATCTTTTACTAAACCACCAAAGGAACGTAATCAAATTAACGAAGCAGCACAAATAAATGTTTTGGCAATGGTAAATCAAAATACATCTACATCAACTCGTGAGATTGCGGCAGGAGCTGGCACATCTCAACGAACTGTAGTTAAGGTACTGAAAGCGCACAAGTTCCACCCGTACAAACTTTCAGTTTCTCAAAGTGTGCATGCTGGTGACGAACATCGACTTATTTTGTTTTGTACATGATTTAGCGACATGTGTCTTGACAATCCACAGTTTCCATTAAAGGTGTTATGGTCAGATGAAACTAGATTTACTAACTGCGGTATGTTCAATAAACACAATGAGCATATCTGGGCTAAAGAAAACCCTTTCCATGTTTGGTGTGGTATCATAAGATTTACTATTCTGGGGCCTTTTTTCTATGACGAATCACTTACTGGGGAGCGCTACTTGCATTTTTTGCAATACACTTTTTAAGATATGTTGCATAATTTGAATTTGAGAACTCGTTTAGAAATTGAGCACCTGCACATAACTTGTTATTAGTAAGACAACACTTAGATAATATCTATCCAAACTCTTGGATTTGTCAGTTATAGACTTCTATTTATGGGGTGCGCTAAAAAAAAGTATACAAAAGAAAGTATGAGACAGTTGGTGACCTAAGAGAGGCGGTATTACAAGCATTTGAAGAAATTAATAGGCTGTCTGTGAGGAAAGCGGTAATGTCAATCTTAAAAAGATGTAATTTTTGACTAAATATCAATGGTGGACATTCGAACATAAATTGTAACCATTATTATGTACTTTAATTTCTTAAGTTTTTAGTAAGTACCTACTTATTAGTTTTTTCGTTATATCTGATATACTAATAAAAAAATCGTTCAATGTTTTTGGAATAGTTATAAATAAATCAATCTATTTCATGGCTAACTACGTTAAAAGTGAAAATTAGAGAGAAAAGCATCCATCACTCCGTTATTTTTATGAACAACTATATCGAGTATTATATCGTTGAAAATCTCTAAAAATGTCCGATTTTTTGAAGTCATTCAATTTTGATATTTACACTTTTTTTATAAAATCAAAAACTAAGGAGCTAGAGGGATTTGACTAAATCGACAGAATTTCGTTTTTTCAAAATATGTAGTAAGCCATGACTTTTTACAAAAATCCGAAAGTGTCATTAAATTGGGCCAGTAAAACTGCAAATCTTTCCCAATTTAACCATTGCTCTATCTCCGCTAGTTTCCGAGATCCCCATGCTGATTATTCCGGGTGAGAACCGCGTCTGAATTTATTGAATACTCGACGTTTCGACTTCTGCTTTGGAGCCATTGTCAAGAAACAAAAGTGAAAAAGAGTTTCAGAGTCTAGATCGAGCTCGGGGCGTCAATCTTCTTACTCCCTAATAGTGACTTGGTCACTGAACTGTGAACGCCCGGTCAGCAAGCAACCGGCCAGCGTCGCCGATCAGAACGTTCTCATTGTACCCTTGTATGCCTAGGCGTCACCATGCGATTGACATTCCCTGAATCTTCCTCATAGTTCAAGGCAAGTATGTGTGAAAATATCGGCCAAATGCTCACCCCGGCTCCGCGACGCTAAGGCATAATTGAGGTTCAATATCGATAAATGAGCCGAATTATCTCATCCTTTAGTTCTTGAAATGTTGTAGGGAGATCGGCGTACACCTTTTCTTTCAATGAACCCTAAAGAATGAAGTCCAATAGAGTCAAATTGCGTGATCTTGGCCGCCAATTGACATCACCACTCAATGAAATAACACGTCCATTGAATGTTTCGTAAAAAAGTGTGATTGTTTTTTAGCTGTTTTCGCACTGCTCAATGGTGTACAATTCCAAGAAATGTCAAACCAAACTTGACGTTTAAGTGTGATTCACAATTAACATGGTCCCTTAAGGCTGGTTTACATTTTATGATCAACCTACAAATTTATTCTCATTCTTTTTTTTTAGCTGAGAACGAACTCACGATGGATCTTTTCCGACAATTAGACGCATTCATGAAATCTAAATTAGTCAGCGTCGTATCGAGCATAGCGGATTATTGTTACAAAGAAGTGACGACACCAGCCCATCAACCTGAACATACTCCGAAATTTATATATTTCAACAATTTCAATTTGGCATACAAAAGTACCGTCCATCTCGATAACAAACGAACTGGAAATCTGTCATGTTCCAAAGACTGCATGAGAATTATGGGTGATATGAAAGCCATGAATCCTCTACTGGGCTATTCATCGGAAACCATCGTCAAGACGACCAATGATTTTTGGGTCGTTTCGAAAGTATCCAATTCCAGGGAGTTTTATATTGCGTTGCAACAGAAAAATGCCAGTCTGATTGACGTTAGCGGTAAGAGTTTATTCATATAGATATTGTCTTCCTGCTTTCAGTCCTTGTTTTAAGTACACCTGTTCTTATTGTCCCAACTCAGCGAAAGAAATTGTTTAGGAGTTCAAATCACTGAGAACTCTGTAGATTACAAAAATTCGTACACCAAAAATAAATCGTCTTTATTTACACACAACATCACAATAAATTTCACTAACTAAACTATTCGCAGTACATATTTTCACTAGAGGGTCAATGAACTCTCATTCTTCGATATCAGCTGTTTCACTACGTTGCTATCTACTGCATTCTACTTTATATCATCTTCAATGTTTCTCGAACATTCCCGTAATGATCATAACTTGTATAATTTCTTTTCTAGAACATGATGGAATTTTCGATAACAGTTTTGATGGGCATTCGTGTGTTTAGGAACTACTTGTCGGCTTTTGTTTATTCCGGGTAGATGGTTTTTGTTACTACCTTTAATTTCGAGATAGATTCCATTTTTAGCAGTGTCAAAATGAATTCACTAAGAAGTCTTCAAGACATCGAATGCGCCACGTAAAGAAGTCATTTTTCTCACTTTATGAAAAAGTCATTTTTCTCAGTTTATGAAGAAGTCATTTTTATGAGTCCATAATGAAGTACTTTTTCTGACTTCCCACACAAAATTACTTAATTAAAGAACTTATTTTTTATTGCACAATTGACTTCTTAGGGACATTACTTGGGAATAAAGTATAGTAATGCAATTTTGTAAAATTGCCCGGGTTATTGCTTGTCTTTAAAGAAATTATTATACCAAGAGAAAAAATATGTACACTACGATCAACTAGTATCTCTCTCTATATGTAATATTTATCTGTGTTTGGAGACGTTTCAACTCGAAATCATGAGTCGTTATCAATCACTATGGTTTAGTTATATTTGCAGAATTTCGTAATGATTTTTTCTTTGTCAAAAATTTTTAACTGCGATACACAGGATATATTGGTATAAGAGATAATTTTTGTAAAACGTTTTTTAATAGAATATAAATGGCAATCTGATATGCAGTGTGTCCGGTTATGGACTAGCGATAATCTAAATACATGTTTTGGTCTTACTGAGATAAAAATAGGCTTATTCGACGGACAATAATACTGTCTATCAACAACATTTCAAAGCAAAATGTTGACGTTTTTATCTCAGTAAAACCAAAACTTTAAGAGATATGAACGTTTTTGTTCACACGTAGAGAATAGGCTATCAAAAAAAATGGCTGCCATATGGCGGGGTGGGGTATTCAGCCCTAGTATATAGTGTAATTGTGTATTAAAATACTTGCTTTACATGTATTTAGATTATCGCTAGTCCATAACCGGACACACTGTATACAAATAATTAAGAGAGCGACTTCACTTGACTTACTGCTCATTTCTTTATGGATATCGAATAGAACCACACGCACTTTTAAATATTAGGTCATAACACTTATATACGCATTACTCAACAGAATCAGAAGTTTAGAAAAAAGACTTCTGGGTGATTTGATTTTCCCGATTTGTTAAAAAAGTCAGAAAGAACACGTCTTTGTGATTTCATTTTTACCAACTATTTAAAGATTTCAGAAAAATGCCTTCTATGCGATTTCATTTTTTGTACTTCTTGAAAAAGTCAGATGAAAGACTTCTTAGTGATTTCAGTTTTTCGACTTCATAAAGAAGTCAGTTAAAAACTTATTTTTGATTTCATTTTTCCTAAATCTTAAAGAAATCCGACAAATGATATCGCATAGATGTCATTTTTCCAAATTCTTTAGAAGTCAAAAAAATTTTTGAAAATGGCGTCTTTAGAAGCTAATTTGTAGGACTTTTTGATTAAGTATTTGAAGTAAAAATAACTCTTTTTGGCTAGGAATATACGTACTTTCAATGGGATTTTTATTTTTCTATGTTTTTTTAGGCAGAATTTTTTATATCTATCTTGCTAACTCCGTAACTTGAGCAAAATTCTAAATTTTTCTTCCATTGTGTTAGTATTGGCAGTAGAAATAATTTAAAAAATATGGAGATATGTCAAAGGTCTTTATTTGTTTGTAATAGGGATTTCATTTTGTGTTTTTCATAGAGAAATAACCTCATTTTATCATGTATTCCCAGAGTTTTATCTTATAACATTTTTCTAAATATGGCTAATACATAGGCTTCAGACGATTCCTCTGGAAGGTTTTTCGCCAGATGAAGGGTGGCCTACCCATCAATTTCTAGATTTCCCTATTCATTTTCTTTCATTTCTTCTCTTCTCAAGTCATCTTGAAATCCTGTTATTTTAAGTTTATATTTTAGGACTCCTTTTGGTTACCTATTATTGTACATTCTGTATATGTGACAGAATCACTTGAATTGTCTATTCTATTTTGTCTTTTTGTTTACTCTACCTTTATTTTTTCCCTTTATCTCATCAAGATATCCTGATGCTCATCTTAGAAAGTCAACTTCTAGCTTTTGATATATATTGTTAGGTACATATCAGGCTCAGAGATTGAATACACAAGTATTATTTGGGATCTGTAAAAGTATTGGAAATGTTTACAGAAAAATCTTTATATTTGATGATTGAAACCATCTTTACTTGGTTTAATTTTCATTAAAATAAACACACAGATAATTTTCACTTATACATATATATATATATATATATATATATATATATATATATATATATATATATATATATTGTAGTGAATTGGATTAAGTGGACTGTAGTTTTGAGTTGGTTCTGTTTTGATAAAAAACTCAATTGCCCTTCATAAGATCTAGTAAAAGCCTTGGTAAATCTGCCATCCATGTATTTGTCTGCATTCGGCGCGGGTAGCCGGCCTTAACCCTGGGTTTTTAGGCACAACTAGAGTTTATAAAGTTGGGCAATGCGCACTCACGAGGGGGTTTACAATAAGTGAGTAATAGCTGCACACGCACTTTGGGGTTGCACTAGCGAGCATATGGGGTAACGTTTTCTCATTGAGAGTTTCATTTATTTACTATTGACAATATAATCTCACCAGGTTACTAGCCTCTTCAGAATACTACTTGGTTTTCTTTTTATTTGGTTCTCAATAGTGATACAATATATCAGGATCAGTTATCTTACTTGCAATTGATAAGAAATTGTGCTTCTATGGTATTTTTTTTAAGTTATTAAATGATATTGTATGCTGTTCAGATTCATTTTAATGTCCTGTTTCACTCAAGGCTAAAGACCGCCATGAGCAGAAACAATCATTTTGTCAGTTTATGGTATGGAAAATAATTTTAATTAGTTATACAATATTTGTGATATCTTTGCATATAATTTAATAAACACGCATTTGTTATTAGGTATATATTCGAATTTCAAGCGCATAACTGGTTGCATACCCAAACTTATGTTTAAATATTTACTATTAAGGCAATTTCGTACGTACTGATTTCTTTTGTTTTCCAGAGGAAGTGAGAAAACTTTGCGAAACAGAACTAAAAGGAATTTTCTTCCACCCCTCATGAACCTGCAGCATTTTAGCATTATGGAAACAAGAGAATAAAAACCAAATCATAATCAGAACAATTTTATTACAGTCATGATGTAAAACAACAATTATGCTAATGTCACCATAGCTTGTAATAGGGAATTGTATAAAATCAATATTAATAATAATTAATTTAATAAAAAGCTATAAATAACTAGCAGATCACTTAATAAATCAGACCATGTAATTTGAAATGAGAGGGTAAGTAAGTAGCTTCGTTTGCAGTCAAGTCAATAAGGAATCGATAAATTTCATTTTGGAATGAACACCAAGTCAGTCTTAGTTTGAGCGAATATCAGGGACAACTGGGAGTCCAAACCGATATTCTCGACTCTGACGACGTGGGCTTCGGAACTTCGAGGCTCTTTTCGGACGACGGCGACTCCGGAAACCCTCATGAGGAGTTCGTCGTCTTCGGTGGTTCCCCCTCCTGTTCGACTCAGTTTTAAATGGCATATCACGTCGACGTGGATGTGTTTTTGGATGGCAATTCCTTTTGGGGTATTTATCTGGAAATAAGCAGAAACAATTATCAAATACAGTTTAGACATATTTTGCTGTTTAATTTGTATATATAACTCAAACACGGCGAGGATTCCCTGTGGCGCAGTCTAATAGGAACTAAATAGAGAAGTACTCTAGTGAACGTAGATTCACGGAGGAAACATTATCAAATATAAAACCCTGGAAATGACATATTTTGGGCCATATAATCTCGCATATATCCTTCTATTGGTTTTTGAATTTTGCGAAAACAAACATGCAGACAAAACTTGTCCTTTATTTGATTGGGTAGTCATTATGTCTACTGTTTTTATGTTTCAATAATGACGGCATATGACGTTAACGGAACTTTATTTCACTGATTACAAACGGCTAGCGATATACGAGGAGGGTGCCAAAAAGCGGGCTGAAAAGTGTGCTGCCACACGTAGACGAAGTAGAGAGTTTTCTTGCTAGATGGGGTTTGTATCTACTCGCCAAACTATTTCTATGGGGTCGATTGTGTGCCTTTTTAAGTTGACGTTTGATCGTATATAGTTATTGGCAAAAAACACGAGTTTGCCTGAAATTTGGTTTTCTGTATTGAAAAATCTGCACGGAAGCATGCCAAAGCTTCAAAAGGCTTTCAAAGAGAATGCTCTGAGCCGCATGTAATTTCCAGTTAGTTTGTGCGACATAAACTTGATGAGAATAGTGTTGAAAACCATGCTTGTTGAACACCCTTCAAGGTCTCGAAACGCTGAAAACTCGTCCTGTCCCCATCGACGAAATTTCAGACGAGCTGCTAAGTTGTAGCTCGTGCCAGCAGATTTAGACAGGATTTGCAAGTTAAACTGTTTCCGCAAAATTTGTTCCTCGCCATCTCAACCAGGATCAGAAATCTTCGATTGAATTAAACTCAGGATTTTGGAAAGGGGATTGAAAGTGATGCAAACATTCTAACCAAAGTCGATAGAAGTGTTAGAATTAGTGTTACAGGTATGACAAAAGCAAACGCCAAGCCAATGGAAGAGTGTTAACTCCCTCAAACCAAAAAAATCACGACAGATTAGAATTGCCACAATAATCCCGCCCCCACCGGCTTACGCTTTTTGGCCTCACAGTGGTAGTGCGTCATTTCCTACCCTCCGTATTCACCAGACCTAGTCCCGTGCGCCTTTTGACCATGTGGAGGCGGTAAAAATAGCTTTGTCAAGGGTACTGGCCACTATCAAAGTTAAACAAGTTTTTCAGGTAGTAAGAAAACATACATCACAAGTGCATCGCACTTAATGAACAGTACTATAAAAGCGACTGACTGAACTGGTGGAATGTTTAATTTATCATTTAAGTAATGCTTTTCTACATATGTAAGTATGTTTAATTAAAATACAAATCTAATTATTTTATAGCACATCGGTAGTTAATGTTGTTCAACAGATTATGAAAAAGTGTTACGAAAAAATGAAGTATAAAGAATACAATACTGAATGAGCAGCATTAGTTTTGAATAATTAAGTTACCAGAATAATTAAAAAGATTGATATCTTTTTATATTCTCGTCCAAACTTGTGTACTCTCTTTTACGCTTGTTATTAGAATTCAGTTAAAATATTTAACAGCTACATCGTCGGTTGTATCCCTATTAAATAACTGTTTTTGAATTATATTCCTACAATGAAATGCATCACCCTGTACTTAAAACTTCTCCATAACTCTGCATCCGAACTAACTAACACCTGTGTTTGTTTATAAACAGGACATGAACTTGACCAATATTAATTCTTGAAATTTTATGACTTTTTTAAAAACCATAAAAATATATTGAGGGCTGTAAAACCAACACCTGCATAAATTCTCATAAATATGTAAGCAAAAACTTGACCAAGTTAATTTCTCAGAATATCGTTTTAAGGTCAGTTTAGGATTCCCCTTGTCTGGATGTTTCAAAATTAAAGCAAAAACGTCTAGCATAAAATTTACAATATTTTGTTTCATAAAATAAAAATCCAACAAGCTGAAAGAGTTGAATTATAAGTACCGAAAATCATTTAAAGACCTTTTGTGCATAATAGCCTTTTGGAAATTTTAATATATATGAATAATTGAATATTCTGAACAATCTTGATGTGTAGAGCTAAATATCGGGTATCCCAAACTCAAGGCAAGATTTGAATTTAATAGAAAACATAGTTTTTAGTCTACATTATTTTTTTATTGAATTATTAAGTACTTAGGATAGGGTTCTTTATGGAATAAGACGTGGAGCAAATGGCCTCCACGGCTTTCCTGGCACTCTTTTCACGAATTTTTCCAAGGCCATTCTGCATAAATGTGGCAGAATTTTGTTGATACAGCTTTAGAGCTTTAGATTTTCTCCTGTAATGCACGGGTAGTTGTGGGCTTGTTGACGTTGACTTTTGACTTCATATAGGTAAACCCATAAAAAGAAATCTAATGGTGTCAAATCACAAGAACGTCCCCACCGAGAGCCTCAAAGTTAGTAAATTTAATATTAAAACGAGGTAATCTTAACTCTAAGAGCCTAGAAGAAGGTCACTTCTATGGGTTTAAACCAAAACGACTATTTTTACTGTAATAGTCCAAGAAATATGGTATAAAACTATATTTTGGTAAATTTAGTTCAGGATTGCCCCCCCCCCATGAAGCATGAAATCGCCCTCCCGGAAGCACGTGTCTGGATCCGGCCCTGAGTCTGCTAGACTAGCCTATATCTTGCGTTAATTTTGGACAACCCTTTAAAAAAACACAATCTTTCGAAACCTGCATGAAAAATTGTCGTGGGTTAAGCCTCACAAAATTATGTCAGTTTCAGTATGACCCTTTAGGGACTAGGACTCCGTTTATTGCTTATTTGTTCTTAGGCACAACCAAACAGAAATTTCGCACCAATTTAGAATTATCTTTTAAGGATATAATTCTAAAAATTAATTAAAATTGTCGGAATGTTATGACTGATAAATTTTTATCGTTTTATAGTATCAGTAGCAAACAAATCTTACGAGACATTTTAATTAATGACAAACATTTATTGTTTAAACAATGTTGACTCATATTTCTCATCTTGTTTGATTAACCCAATTGATAAATTTTGAAATAATCATTACATTAATGCTGCTATTTTGATCCATGTCACAATTTTCGCAGTAATATTTATTAAATTATGCAAATGACCCAAAAATTAAGACCAAAAACCGTGTTGAACCAAGTCTTAACATTTCTGTTGTGACCTAAATTTAAAGCGTAAAACAAATATTACCTTCTATAATAGAAAATAAAGAAAATGTGTTTATTGGGAAAACGAAAATTTTGGTGAATAAATGTTAATAAAATCGCTGCAAAACTATAACTTTTTTGAAAGAAAGTTGTTTTGTGACAATTGAAATGTTCGAAATACCATAAATAAACCACAGTGAAATCTTGAATGCTGTGATATTCTTAACATTTTTTGTTAAAGCAAATGGTTTTTACAACTGAAGTTTTTTAGCAGCCTATTATTGTAATTTATATGGAAAGAGAAGAAATTAAGAGGCAAATTTAACAGAACAAGCGTTTTCATACCCTGTAGAAAGTTGGAAATCACAAAGATTTTTTCGCGCCGGGAAAGGCTTGGAAAACACAAAAGAATTTGATGACATATACCTTTTTTGAAAAAAAATTGGTAGATATTCCGAAAACTGTGGTCTGCATGTAATCCATGGAAGAAGTAGTCATAGTAACTACACTATATTTTTTTCAGATTTAACTGCGAATAAGGACTTTTCTGTACCTGGGAATGAAATAATTGATCCTTATTTCATTAAAAACAACTGAAAATTTAATTGGTGTCAGCCAAGGGTATTCCAGACAGGATATTATTACCTATATCTTCTTTGAGAATCTACAAACTTGCTCTACGCTTAAACTACTTTTGGGTAAGTAATGGTTACAACAAACCATAGAGCATAATATTGGATTTTCATCGTGAACAAATCGGAAAAAAACACTTCTTATCCTCCCCATTATCCCGACCTAACACCAACTGATGTGTACATTTTAGGGCATGATGGAACTTTTTGTTCAATATTAGCAGCAACCACTGATCATAAATATAATTAAAAAAACGCTATGAAGCTCTTCAATAAAATTAAAAATAAATATGATATTAGTGACATAAATACCTTCTCCATTTTTTCTTCAAACTGTGGCAAATCGTCTCTGAAGACTTGCGCTTCACCAAGTGTTAAATCGCCAGCTTTGATGATGAATTTCATGCCCTTGTGAACTGCTCTTGGTTCCAAACCTAGACCGTCTGGATGATTGTCGGACCACAAGTAGTTGTCAGGTTCCACTAAGGAATCAGGTTGGAAAGTCAGTCTTTTAGCATAACCCATACCGATGCTGAGCAGTTTCAAAGCGCGACCACCGAACAGGTGATATTTTCTGTCGTTCGGGCGGACTTTGTAGTAGAAACCTGGGATCACCCTGGGATCTACGTAAGTACCTACAAACAAAGAAATGATATGTTAGTATTCCATGTTGATTTATATTAGACTTGACAAAAAAATAATGTAATAGAAAACAGGTAGTGTGAATTTCTTTTTAAAATAAGCCACACAGTGCATAAAGTTTTGTTGAGAGGTCTACTAGATGGGGCGAGACGTTATTCATACTTCTCCAAAGCATTTCACAGAGAAACTCAGTAGTTTAGCAAGAACCATAAAAAGTAGTCAGAAGTGTCAGACCCGGTTACCAAGGAGGCCATTTCACATCTCAAGGAAACCCAGAAAATTTTCTATAAAAAAGGTATTTGGCACCATGGACGTGTCACATATGCACCATTTTGTTGTAACCATATAGTGTTGAAATTAATGCGTCTTATTTCAATATCAGCAAAAATAAATATTGCAATAATGAAGTTTGGATTAACTAACTGTCTTGCTGTGCAAAGGTTGTTAATGAAGTTCGACTGGGTTGTCGACTATAGCGAAACACTGTATTGTTTTCCTTACGTACGGCTATTAAAAATACATAGTTTACAAGAATTTCCTGTTATGAAAAGATGGATATGTGGAAAAATATTTTTGATGGTACCCACGCTCTCTTGATTTTTTGATAATACATTTCTAGAGAAACTGCGGAACAGATGTTTAAACACAAAGTTTTGTAGCCTAACATGAAATCGTTATTTTTCACATTAAAAAAAAATGGCTTTATATATAGGATTTGTTTAAAAACGACACCAAAATGTTTAAATGAATGTAACCTGTTAGTATTTTCATAGTTTAAAATAGTAATAAAAATTAATATTAATTAAAAATGAAAACTAGACGTCACTTTTTAATTTCATAGTTCTTTTTAGCTTCTATAATTAATAACTAATAACGAACTATTTTAGTTACTTTTTTTACAATTATTCAACTTGATTTGTAGGTAACCAAAAATTGTAAAAATGTTAATTTACAATAAACTCTAATAACGGAAAAAATCAGTGATTTCTTTGTTTTAAGTAACTGGATAATACCATAATTTCTGATTCATTTTTAAATTACTATTCACTGTGGGGGACTGTTCGTTAGTGATTCAATCAATAGCATATAGCATTTTTGGGAGGAAATTTAACAAAAATCGATCATTTCCCATCATCTATGAAACTATTGAGCCCAAAATTTTGAAAATGAAAGGAATATCGTAATGTCAATTGGGGTAATGACAAAATTTAAGAAAAAATCTTTTTTAACTTACTTGAAAAAGGAGGTTCTCAATTCGTAATTTTTTTAATTAGATGTTCAGCAATTACTCGAATCCGGCTGAAGGAATTTGCATCGTTTAACCTGGACTCTGTTAACGGGGATTCCGTAGTGGTCCCACATTTTTCCCAAAGAGATAGCTTATACAATTTTTTAGAAAATTGGCAAAAACCTTTTAACTGACTGTTATATAGTAGGATTTGGTGGAGGCGATAGTATTTTAAGAGGAAATGTCTCTGTTCGGAACCTCTATATAATGTGTCTTCATAAGTTGGAATCAAACGGAAAACTTTCTTATGAAAAATATTTATAGAAAAATTTCTTCTTCATAAAAAAGATTTGTATGGTCTGAAACGAATACTGTAGTCGTTACATGCCACTTTTCCAACTGTATAGGAAGTTTGTCAGCAAATATGATTTTTGTTTAAAAGTGAAGCACCTTTATTTTTTATATTATCTCAATTTGTTATTAGAAGTTTATTAGAATTAAAAACTTGATCCCATTTTATTTTAAAATGATTATTTTCTTTAAATAAAAAACTTGATTTTTTATATAATTTCGCAGACGAGATATTATTAAATGAATGTAATTTGAATTAAACCAAAATGTCTAATTAATGTACCTAAAAAGTTGAAGAATATCAGATCGTTTACATATTTAGAAACTAGGAACTCTATTTGTCACAAAGTAAACGAGATTGGTCAAAAGAGTGTATGTTGCCAAAAAGTTAATTAAATTTTAAACATGCACCAATTACAATACTAAAAATACATGTTAAAAAAAAACAAAAACCAACTTCAAAAAATGAAGTTAATTAAAAAGCAAAAAAACATCTTTTTACAATTAAATACTTTTTCTGAAGTCGGGGCCAAGTTAAAGTGAAAATAATTAGGGAAGTACATATATGACTTCTACGTTGCTGTTCAACTTGACACCGACAACAGGAAAAGGATTTTAACTGTTGCGAAAAATTTTTTTTTTGCTTTTTAGTTTTGTTTATTTTTTTGGAAGCCGGCTTTTGTTTTTTTTTTTCTAATATATTTATTTCATGTGCAAATTGTAATGTACCAAATGAAAGGATTCCTCAAGTAAAACACAAGCATTTATTTTAAGTAATTTTAAAATTATTTGTGTAAAACGTATTAAGGAAAAAATTCAAAATACGACTCATTCCCTCTTTATCGCTACGTTAAAACTCGAATTATTGCTGAAATATTACCACATAGATCACGATTGCCATTCAAAAAAAGCATTAATGCTTTTACGATATCATTTATTGATTCTTCCTTCGACGCAAAACTCACAATTAAATTGATCACGCTTTGAGCACGTGTAGAAAAATTTCCAAGGTATAAAACCCAGAATAATTCAAGGCGATCGATGATTGTAAAGTCAGTTTGCAAGGAGGCTGGCAAATATTGGTGGCGCAATAAATACACTTATCTGATTTATGTAACCGAGACGACGGAAAATTTTTGTAAATCTACATAATAATTTTGTTACCTTGAGATAAATTAAAATGTCAATAGGAATAAAGAGTAATTAAAAGTGTATTACCTCGTGCGATCGAACTTATCAGATTTATTTTTATTGCTAAATCGACATTGATGGTGATAAAAAAAATAAACAAACAGATGGAGATAATGAGTGCTAAATTTAAACCGTGTCAATAGCTCATCTGCATAAAAACGTGGAATTTAGTTTTGTTAGTTTTGTGATAATCACGACTTTGGAATTTGTAGGAATTACGTTTGAAATAAATAATATCTGATTGATTATTGGGATTCTTGAGTATATTAGACAAAATTCATAGAACAAAACCAAGCAATTCAACATTTATCATCAATAGATTTCTTGCTACAATAGAAAATATTCAAGAGAACTGAAGAATGTAGAAAACTCTAAGTTGTTGCAGTTCTTTGAACACAAGGAGCATGTATTTTGATGTTTAAAATATATATAATTTCTTTACTTTTATTAGTAAAACTTTCTTTTTGAACAGAAACGTACTGTTTGAAATATTTAAAAATAGTTATATTTCACTGAAATATTTCTTTAATATTCGCATGTCTGGGATAAAATATACTGCATGACATTTGAAAAGAAAATATGATTTTTTCACAAAAGTTTCAGTAAAATATTTTAGAACATTTCAAGTCAAAAATGAAATATTTACCTGAAATATTTGTATAGGAATATTTCAGAAACATTTCAACAAATATCTAAGAATATTTTGAATCACTCATGAAATTTAGTAGAAATATTTTTCTGAAAAAAAAATTCGTATAAAAATATTTTGAAAATATAATATGAAATATTTCATAAATATATCCTGATATAGTAAAGAAATAGTTCATATGATACTTTAAAAAGATTTTCTTGTCGAGACATAGAGATATTTCAGAAATATTTAAAAACTATTTTAAGCTAAGTGCATGTAGCCTTGATTATGACAAATAACCATAGACAGCCCATTTGTATTGAATTACAAACTTAAAATGTTTTTAGTTTATTTTATTATACTATAAATAATGATACAAATAAAAATAAAAAATTAGTCATGTTTTTATTTATCATTTAAAATATCTATTATAACATATTTTATAAAATAATTATCTTCAAACAAAATAACTAAGATAAAAGAAATTGTTGCAACAAATTATGCTTATATGTAAAAAAAACCCAAAAAGACTATTGAAATGTGACAAATGTGCTGAGAAACCAATAAACTTATTAATAAAAACTAATATTTCAATTGGGCGACCCCACTTTACTTAAAAAAATTAAACGTGCCAAGGGAAATAGAGTATAAATTATGTGCGAAAAGATATATATTTTCAGTTAACAAGAAAATTAACAAATAAAATTGAGCAAATTATAAAAGCAGATTTTAAAATAAATGTAAAATAGCAATAGATTTTCAATAAAAAGTGCAAACTCTATTTCTAATAATATAAATTTTAATTTAATGTTGAAAATGGGAATAATCGACCAGGCGTTATGAAGCTGCCAAACAGGTCCTAACAAGTAAATAATTTTTTAGGAATCATTAAAATTAATTTAAAAATTTCTGAACTTTTATTATCGTCTTCTCTTGCTAAAAAAACACTGATTTTTCACTATTGTGAATTAATAATATATAAAATATGATAAAAATCATCCGTTAACACATAATAAATAATATATTATTTACATTAATTTTAAATTTTTAATGATAATTGTGAATTTTATTGGTCAACATATTATATTTTATAAAAAATTCTTAGAGTATTATTTTTATGTTTTTGTTATAATTTATGTGTTTATTTAATAATCAATTTGTTATAATCATCGAAATAGCTTTTTTAATACCACAAAAAAACAGAAACCCAAACGTAAAAATAGAAAAAAATACCATAACAAATATATAAACAAAATATCCTTCACATGTTTACCGAAAGGTTTGTATTAAAATGTGATACTAAATAATCAGTTTTAGCGAAATTAACAATTTTGTTCATAAAATAATTTTTTTATTCTATAAATTTCTCATATACTGGAAACACATGAAAACTTCATTTCATCCTTAAAAAATTATATATATTTATTTCCTCCAAATAAAAATTTAAATATAAATAATTGAATTGATTAATTTTTACTACAATTTTGTCCTTAATATTGCGTTTAAATCTTGAAAAAAAAAGTAAACAATTAAATATAGTCTAATGACAAGATTAAGGTTTTCTTATAAAATCATATTTTCTAATAAATAAAATCAAAAAATTAAATATTTGGGTCATCTAATAATATTTTCGTACCATATATATTGGAATGTCTTCGATGGCACATTCCAGATTATATCCAAAAAAAATTTATGAATTAGATGTTGCGGTTTTAGTTCAATGCTGATTCAATGCAAGAATGTAATTGACGAAGGACCTTTAGCGGAACAATCAATAAAACACGTGCCGTCGCGTAAATGAAATCACCAAATAAAAGTTAATCACTGACCTTTTACGTCGAAGCTCTGCAGGTGGTGTTTTATTGGTTCTTCTTTCGTCAGAGGCTAGCCCCGCAGCGACAGGAACTGTTTTAGAGCTTCGTCTGGACGACACGTTACACAAAAAATAGCGACGTAATGTTCATTGATTGAGCAAACAAAAAATGCGGGTTTAACAAGCAAATGATACGCTTTTGTAAACACAAAAGAAACAAAATGAAAGCGGTTTAGCGGTTGTTACGACTGGAACTATAACTCGCGAAATCGTAACACAATAACAACAAAAAGCGGCCGTCTTAAGACGGAATTAAAAAAGCGTCCGAATAGCTCGGAAATCAATACACGAAACACGAATACTGTCTTTATGTTACACGCAAAAAACACTTAAAATTAGCATTAGCGCGACGGAAGGTTTTGGAAAAGGTGTAGAAGTTTAAAAATCAATGAAGTAATTCAATCAAATATAAACAATACACTAAACAAATTGCGGGAACGCAACATATATAGTAATTGTTTTTCAACTGTTTTTATTTCCAGTACAGAGTTCTACACCATAAAACTTCCAAACTAGAATATATTTGTATGATGAGTTATCTAGACGTTAGTTGTTGTGTCTACATAGTTTGCAGTTGTAACAAAACCGGCATATAAATCACAGCAATAACAACTAATTCTGAACTATCAATAGTCTATTTAAAACCCAATTCGTAGAGTTCGCAGACATTATTATCCAAATTAACCTCAAATCTACAAGGATAAAGTAAAAAATAACCAAATTTATTGTTTCTTAACGCCGTCAGAGCTTATTATATGTTAGAAGACATGCATAACGGGACTCAAATTAGCCAACCTCCTTACAGTCCAGACCTATGGTCGTGGGATTTTATTTAAAAAATCGTTAAGAGAGAAAAACGTTTAGAAGACGACAAGGGCATGGACTGAGATGCGTTATCCTTTCGTAAGATGAATTGGTTTCTTTCGTAGGATAATACGAGTATGTAAAAAAATAATTGATTGCCTGAAAGAGTTTCACATATCGTTAGGCAGAAAAGCAATAGTTTTTTTCCAAGAAACACAATCACAAGTTTATTTTGCGCCCCTCCCTCAGGACATTAGATGCCCCTGGTTTAACTTTAGTATAAAAATACTTGTTTAAACTTACCAACAACAGGAATTTCATAAGGCTCCAAACCAGTCATCGTATATTTCGTCGGGACATCTTTGATCTCTTGTCCGCGTACTGTGACTCTCCTTAGGGTCTTTTGTATTCCAGGCATAAGATAACATCTTCGTTTTTTGATATTAACTTTAATGATATTGACAATTTCAGCCTTCGGTTTGTCTCTGGGCTTAAACGAAACGGCAACGCCGCTCAAAGACATAGGTTTGGCAACAAGGTTCTCATAGTATTCCACTTTACCTATAAATTTTACAGTGGCTCTTTTTTCGATGCCATTTTTATTAATAACATTAGCTATTTCAATTTGAGGACCCTGAAAGAATGAGCATCATAAGTAAATGAGCGGTGGATTGTGAAACGATTTTTTGTGAAAAGACTTACGACGCCCAGTATATGCGGTTAACAGCACGAGAACGAATGGGGGGCACACGTGCTTGATGGGGTGTGTCACGAACGATACTGCTCCAAGTTCGGTTCAGTACAGTACATGAACTACGTATAAATGCAGTTTCGATGTTTTTGCCCCCGTTGAAAGCCTCTGACAAAAACATTTTTTCCAACATACGCAAAATTCCAATAACAAAAAAGATCATCGATTATGGGTTGTACGTTTTGGGGATTCACGAGCAATTGACGACTTGAAAAAGAATCAGGTCTTGTGAGAAAAACACGAGATACACAGCTTCCAATATGTTTCACCTATTTTGGAATGTTCGAAATCAGCATGTTGTACAATCAGAGTAAGACACAAATTTGAAATTGGTATCCAATACTGAATTACTCCAAAAGTGCGATTGTGAGAATTAATTTGCTATATGTAGCCTATGGCAGATTTTATATACAGGTGTGGAAATTCGTTCTCTGGGGTCGGGTAGAATCCCATGCGATTTTGAATCAATCAACGCAATACGCACCAGGAGAATGAAGTCGGTGTGACGCCGGTTCGGAGGTGTTCGGGCGATAAATACTTTTTTTGTTATCACCACATTCCGACGATTCCAATCGCTTAAAAATAAAACATACGATATGTTGTAAATAATTATAAGGTTAATGATTAATTTCTTATTGACAATTTTTTTAACAGTTACTAATTTATTTTATTTTTAAGAGTATCTATTTTATTTCATTTTTAAAAAAGAAAAAATGTTAAGTTTTCGTTCTGGCGTAATAGCGGACAATTAATTTTTCATCGCAAAAATCATGAAAAGGAAAAATCCTCCGAAATCCGTATTATTTGCGTAAATAATCTGTCGACGAACAACATACTCCTTCGTTGATAAAACCTTACTGACGAGGAAAGGACGGACGGTCGCTCTGTGACGATCGATGCTGTACGATACGATATTCTCGTGCTTTACCTTGAATGCTCGTGAAACAGACGTACTTAAAACGACAATCCTCGTCTCATGCATAGAGTAGCCATTCCGTCCTTGTTTAACGTGAGCATTCTCCAACCCCAGTCAAACGTTTTCCATACCTGTATGTAGCTTATATGCTACAAGTGGCTCCTAACAAGAAACGCTCCTGTTAAAGGGCATGTCAAAGTTTATAGGGTAGAATCCATCCTTAGCAACTATCTTGAACTGTCTTGGTTAATTTTTAAGTAATCTTCCGTATATTCCGAAGTCTGATATTTCCTTTGTTTTTAGTCATAGGAAAAAAGTTGTAGATACAGTCAAGCTCCACATTATAAAAATATTTCGTAATGTACAGGGTATATCATAAAATCACAGCATTCCAAAGTTATAGAACATACTACTATTCATTTTAAATTTTGCTCATTTTCCCTATTCCGGCAATATAAGGTTTTATCAGGTTATACAGGGTACGTTTAATGGCCATTTTTATGTGAAATTCTTAATGAAATTATGAAATTATCACCATGTATTATTTAAAATTAACAACTGAGGGTTAATATCTCAAGACCAGAATAATTTCGTAGTAGTCTAGTTGTGTTGTAGCTTATCAAGACCGCGTCCCTATAACTAAATGTTACAGCCGTAGTAGAATTATTTCGATTTTCTTGCCAAATACTTTCTTAGAGTTGGCCATGGCTGCCATATTTGACAGCAGGTATTAAATAAGGTAAGGTAATAACGGTATATTATAAATATTTCCAGAGCGCCGATTACCAAAAAAAAAAAAAAAATAAGTTTCGAAAAAGTCATGGATCGACTTAATCGTACAGGTAATGTAGCACATGAAAAAAATAAGAAAAAAACGAAAACCATTATTACCTTGTAAAATGAACTCAATGTATTATTAGCAGTTACGAATAATCCAAATATAACGTGAAATTTCCAACGAACAAATAAGCTATGAAAATGTGCAAAAATACTATTAAACAATAATATATGGGTGCCTATATCACATTTGGTTACACCATGAAATACTGGACGCTGATTCTCAGCGAAAAACAAACTTTTGTAATTGAGCCCAATGAAAAATTCGAGTTTTGGCTCACGCTGTATACAAAATGAAAAATAAACATAACTAAAATATTATTCCAAATTATTCTGACCTAGAGATACTAATCCTCACTTGTTGATTTAAATAATAAAGGGTGACCATTTCATTAAAATTTTCAGATAACACCATACTAAAAACATTCTGAATATTATGAAATCATTTTAAAATTTGGAGCTTAAAGTCTAAACGAAGGAGATATCAAACTCCGGAATCACCCTATATACTTAGTACACAAAGAGAGCGAGCCAAAATGAGAGGGCAAACAAAAACAAGCAAATATCTATCTCCTACAGATTTTCACAAATGTTAGTATTGATATAGTACTAAGTAAACGCAAGTTTAGTCACCTAAAGTTTTTGAAGTAAAATGCTACTGTTTTATAATTATCTTTTATTATTTGTTGATGCTTACATCAACTATTTCTCATATTTTGAACTGAAATTTAGGACAATCCTAGTGACCGATATATTTTTTCTAAATTTGCATGTCTTACTTTGATTGTATAGCTTGGATAATTCTTAAATTTATACTGTAAAAATGTTTATTCAGTTGTTGCAAATTAATAAGTCTAATTTTGTTCTCGGTTTTTAATCGACTATGACTGATTTTTGTATTTCTTTAAAAGAGGCAAATGTTTATATGTCCCGCAAATTTATTAATTTAAACCCAAACAACCAGAACAAACATGGAAGAAACTAAACCAATACATGCAGGAAACGGTAACAGATTTTTTTTTGCTTTCACTAAAAAAATATTTGTGAATTTAAATATTGGTTTAGTTTATATCTATAAAAATCACACTAGTTATGAACTTCACTTCATCAAAGTGTGATTTTTTCGATCCTAAAAAATAAGCTTGACATATTGGAATCTGTCAATTAATCATCCCCAAAAGTACTCTTCTTCACGAAAACAATGCAAAAGCACATCGTAACAAAAAATACAGAAACAGAAACTTACCTCGATCTTTAGAATTTCCACGGTGCCCTGGGATTCCCCATTGACATCGAAGAAAGTAAACTTGTCACCTTCAGAAATCAGTTCCAATTCGAAAGCATACCCTTCTGGTCTGTTATCACTCCAAAAACAATTTTCGTGGTTGCTTTTGTTTTGGTCTTCGAACGTGAATCTTCTCGCGTAACCCCTACCGATGGATTTTAGAGGCAAGGCCTTTTCGTTGAACAGGCATTTGTTTTTAAGCGAGGATTCTCCAACTTTGGGTAGTGGTCTTACGCGGTACTTGAAACCGGGGATAATTCTTTGGTCTATGTAAACACCAACGGCGGGCATTTGGTGAGATTCTAAATTGCAAATTTCGTATCTTGCGGGTAAATCCCCCAAGGAAGATGCGTCCAGAATCAAAGATGTGCTTTTTGTTCCTGGGACTGATGGGGTTTCTTCTTCTTTAGGATTTAACACCGGCTCCTGTTTTAATGGTAATTAATTTAGAAATGATTTTTGACAAGTTTCTGGGTTATTCTGTCTGTTCATTGGGGTTTATTTTACGCTTTCCATTTCTTTAACAGGTGGGTGCATGAGTATTTAATTGGATCAAAGTGATTTTAAGCACGTTTAAAAATAAAATATATTGATGCGTCTATGTGCTACGGGGCATAAACGTGGATCCTTACGAAACTATGGAAGAATAGAATGAGAATGACATATAGATCAATGGAACACCAAATGTTGTTCACCACACTAAAAGGTATCAGAACAAACCTCTGGAAAAAAATACACGAAAAATAAAAGATGTGGAAGCAATAGCGGAAATGGAGGATGAAAAATACCTATACGCAATCCTGAACTGGAGAGCTTATATAGGATGAAAAGCCAGGAGTATTTCCCGATGCAATGAACAGGCGACATAAAGGTGACCGCCGGTCTAATATGATTCCCATGGGGCAAAAGGTAGAGATAAATGGAAAAGATGGTTGTCTTGTTCAGAAAGCTTTCGTCAAAGATGTCATGGGAAAAAAACTCTTTCAAATATGATTAATCAGCTATATTGTAGAGAATAAGTGCATTGTTCATTGATATAGTTGTTTGACGGTAGAGTCGCATTAAAGCTTAGTGCATATACTTCTGGAGGTAGCCTGCATTACACTAATACTTAGAGCATCTACTTCCTAGAGATAGCCTGCAGTGCATAAATATCGTGCTAATGCTAGAAAGAGGGGGCAGTAGAGAGGGTAAGAGGCTATTTCATTTGATTAGAACTCCATCCAATGAGCTCATTTGCTGCACCTTACAATCGAGTGAAATAGCCTCTTGCTCTCTCCATTGCCCTCTTTTTCTATCCTTGGCACGGCATTTGTGCGTTGCAGGCTACCTCCAGAAGGTCTATGCTTTAAGCACTAATATCGTGGCAAAACTATAAAGAGAGGGCAATAAAGAGAGCATCATTTTATCTCATTTCGTGGGTGGAAGCAGCCAATGACCTAGATGATAAACGTAGCTCATGGAAAGCAGATTCCAATCGAGTGAAACAGCCTCTTGGTCTCCCTACTGACCTCTTTTTCTAGTCTTATCCCGATATTAGTGTATTGCAGGCTACCTCCAGAAGTATAACCTCTAAGTTCCGGCTAGTGTCTAAAAGAAAAAGTTATTGGCATTACAAAATTCAAAAGTTTGGGAGGTCTGACATTTGTTTTTAGGGGGTGTCAGAATTGATGCAGGTGACGGACTGATGGTAATTGGTGATAGTGGAGAACAGGTTAAGATGGAAGGACAAAGTGCATAGCAAAGTTTAATGCAAATGTAGTGGCAAGCGTTTTGATCATTGACGTCTGAATCGCAAGATTGTCGCTAAAATTGAAAAGTACAGTTATTGCCCTCAAAATGTGAGGGAGACGCGATTTTTTATGAAGGCGTCAAGGAACAAACTGTGGCGGTGAGTTTAGGATGAGAAATAAAGATTGCGTCACCGAAACTTTGGTGTTTGAATTGGGGTGGAGACATATTATAACTCAATCACTATCAGTATTAACTCATTTATAGAGTGGCAAATATTCAAGAACTCTTTCAGTCTTAAAATATAAATTAGAGAAAACTTCAAACTCACAGTTGAAATATTTCCGAATAAGATAAGCACACTTATGTAGGCTGGAGAAATCTTTGTCCCAAAACATCTATGAAGAAGACTTTATTTACAAAGCAATCGCCAGTTTTTGTTCTAGTACACATTCATTCAGTAATACATTATAATTCTTATCTGTCTCAGGGAAGTTATCAATGTACTGCTACACTTTGTTTCAATTATAAATTCAAATACTAATGGGTTACAGACATGGATTAAATTACTCTCTACAGTTTGGTTCAGTTTCAAATTCAAATACTTAATAGGAATTGCAGAAAATGACGATATTACCCTGCTTAATTTTGATTTAAATACAAATTCAAATACTTATCTGTTACAGAAAAGGATGAGATTACCATAGAACTCATCGATTCAGTTACTAATTTTGCAAAGAAAGGCGAAAGTGTCCAGCTATACTTTGATTCATTTACAATTTCAAATGCAGATTTGTTGCAGAAACAAACGAAATTGTCTTACTATACAACATGAATTAAGTAAAAAATTCAAATCAATATTTGTTACAGAAAAGAACGAAACTGCGCTAGAACACTTTGATGCAGTTTGCCCTAAAATACTTTGATTTAATTACAATATCAAATACGTAAAAAACATAATAAATTGCCCTTTATATTAGATCCAAAGTAGAAATGCAAATACTTAGCATTCATGCAGTTACAAATTACAGTTACAGAAAATGCGGAATTGTCCTGCTACACTTTGATTTAGTTTTAAATTCAAGTAGGTACTTACAAAAATGGAAGAAGTTGTTCTTCACTTAGATTCAATTACAGATTCAGATACTTTTGTTATAAATTCAGATATTTGTTTGTTACAGAAAATGATGAAGTTGACTTGCTACACTCTGCTTCAGTTTGATGAAGTTGATCTCCAAATATTTATAAATGCAAATCTTGTTTGTTAGAGTGATGAAATTGCTCTGAAAAGGTTGAAATTGCTAGTGCATTTAGATTCGATGTCAAATTCAGTGTTTGATAAAGAGCATGAAGCTGCCTTACTAGAATTTGATTCAGATACGAATTCAAATACTTCTTCTGTTACAGAAAATGATAGAATTGCACTGCACTTTGATTCATTTATAAATTCAAATATTTTGATTTAGTTAAGAATTTAAACTGCCATAAATCGATTTAGGCGAAATGGCACCACCATATTTGGATTTAGCTTAAAGTCAAATATTCATCCATTCAAGACAACGAAATTGTCCTACTGCACTTTGATTCAGTAAAAACACAGTTTTGCACCCTAACACCAAAGATTTATTTTAAACACTCAACGCCGTTTAATATTTCTCTTGTAGTTTGTTTACTCCTTGAAGAGACTTAAAAAGATGTTTAAAATAAAGTTAGCCTTACTATAATTTGATTCAGTTAAATTCAAAACTTCCCTGTTACATAAAGAGGAAACGTTGCCTACTTATTGTCAGTACAAATTCAAATATTTTCTGAAACAGAAAATATGATATTGATCTGCTACACTTTGATTAATTTATAAATTCAAATACTAGTTTGTTATAGTAAAGGTTTTGTGCTACAGATTTAGGCGAAAGCTCCACAAATGATTTATTAACACAAATTTATTTAGCTTTAAATTAAAATACTTATCTGTTACAGACAATCAAGAAATTGTCCTACTGCACTTTGATTCGGGGTTAAATTCAAATACTTCTCTGTTACATAAAGAGGATGACGTTGCCTTACTAATCTGATACAAGTACAAATTCAAATACTTGTCTGTCACAGAAAATGATGAAATTGGTCTGCTAGACTTAGATTCATTAATAAATTCAAATACTTGTTTGTTGCAAAAACATGAAATTGCCCAACCATACTTTGATTCAGTTACAGATTCAAATACACACGTGTTATAGAAAAACAGTGAAAAAAACATCCCAATGAATAGACAAAATAATTTCCTAATAGAATGTATTATTTAAGTAATTGAAATATCTCAATGACCCAATCCAATAATTAAGATAAATAATTTATTAGAAATCATCAATTTTCAATAGTTTTTTTTTGACAACCTGACCTTATAGCAATTAAGTAAATTAGAAAGCAACTGTTTATCTTGTGTTTATTTCTATCTGGTATTCAAATTTATTATTAGCATATTTCAAAACACGCGAAGAGGTATTGCTAAGACGGAATTCCCGGCCAGCTTTCACACAAAATCACAATAATCTATTTTTGAATTCCGATGCATCGTTAACTGTTAGACTTCGTCGTAAGTAATTACCTATGCTAAATTGCCAAGAAACGTGTCACAAGTTTGACTCAAGCTCTGGACTTTAGCACTAGTGTTGTAAATATTTATGTGAAGCCGGAAAAATAACAATTGGACACGTCTATATAGTCTATTTTAACTATCAGACATATAGTTTGAATAAAAATAATCTATTTTTAACGAAATATTGTTTTGATATAATCAATGTCAAGTCTTACCAAGTGTTCCCAGATTTCATTATCAGCTTCCTGCTCACAAGTAGTGAGTTGAGGTGGTGGGATGCATTGAGACCTTTGGTTATTGACGTTCGAACGAGTACTCTAGAATGAAAAACATATTCAAGTATAAAATAAAATGTGACCATAAAATCTAAATGTAAAAAAACTAGATATTGTACTTACCGGTGCTGTTAAAGTTAAGAGGTCTTCAGTTTCAGCAACTTCCTCAAAGAAGGCGATAGATGAAGCACCGAGACGTCCGTGTTGCCATTGGCGCTGCATAGCTGCCAGTTTGGCATCTTCGTCAATGGTCAATGTATGGGAAAACATTTTCTTTCTGTAACAAAGTTAATATATTACATACAATGATTTTTGTTTTGTTTAACCAGGAAAAGTAAACAGAACAAAAAGCAACTGCGTTTAATGTAGGTTTGAAAGATAGTCCTGAGACGTTTTATCCAATGGGGAGGGGGGGATATTAATGAAAAAAAAAGCTGGAGCTGAAAAGCTAAAATTATCGAGTTTATCTTAAATGGGTCTTGTGACGATATAAAGAAGCCGAAAGCAATTCTAAATGAGAATTCTTTAGAATGGAAGCAACTGTTTAACGACACTTTGTAACAGCTGATGAAGGTGGATTTGGGAGTGGGGGGAGCATGGAAACTAAACTCCAAAAGACCATAAGTTTAACTGTTTTTAATGTACCTCATAGACTACGAAATACTATGTGTTCAAAAGTATAGAGAAGCGCCTCTCTAGTTGGGTAAATTTATTATGAGATCCCTCCACGCAGGATATGGATCTGCCCTAGCAGCTGAATGCATAGGGCAGTATCCACTAAACCAAGAAATTTAAACGAATTTTTTAAGATCAATATTGATTTACGATGATACTGAAAGGCCTACGATTCAGATTTTAATTAAAATTATTTTCGTGTCAAGAAAGAGTATTAGCCCTTTTAAAAGCATTTCAGTATATTGAACCAGAAAATTAAAGATTAATAATGAATTTTCCAGGAGTTTAATAGTTTTGGATTGTATCAATTTTTCTTAGAAAATACTCGACATATATATTTATTCTTATTGGACTTTGTTCAGAATCATCGATGAACACTAAAACTAAATATTCTTATATTCACTTTATTTACGTAGTAGAGAATTTTCCGAAAATTATAATACTTCTGGGTTTTGATCTAATAGACTATAAACCGAAAGTTGCTTAAAAGAATTCCTCGAATTATCTATAAAAAAAAGTTTCATAGTTGATAATGAATATTATCGATAAATGGACTTTAAATGATATCATTAATCTCCCCTCTATTATCTGATATTTGTAAGAGCTCCAAGACAGTCGTGACAATTTTTTTTCATTTCATTAATTAACTCATATATTGTCTAGCTTCCCTCTGAAAAACTCAATTCTTTGATTGATTTTCAAAATGACTATACTGTGAAAGAAAATAAGTTAAAAATCCATCCTTTCATACGAATTTAGCAACGAATTTGTAATATTCTCGCAAATTTGGACTGTAAACGCTTGTTTATAATAATTAAATATCAAGGTTATGTTGGACAAAATGACAGCAATATCAAATGACGGTTAAAAGAACATAAAAAATATATTTTGAACAACACGAGAGGTAGGGGTACACTATCGCACTACTGGACTACTGATATTTTTACAGTTTCAGCAACGTTTAGTCTTTATACAACCTCTCAACGAACTTTGAACCAATAAAAATTATATTTATAGGGACCAAAAAAATACAACCAATGTAATATCAAAATGAGTTTTTGAGAAATTTTTAAACAACTAAAAATGGTACAAGAAATTTAATGTGCTTTACCGAACCAAACAATTATTGTGAAATAATTTTTTGGTTGCAACGTATATTTTAAGAAAAACTAGAAAGAAATCTAAGCGATTTCTTTTAATATTGTTTGGTGATTTCACACTCAAACCTGATACGTGGACTGTGTTGGGATTTATGTTTTTCTTTTATTTTGTAATAAGTTTATTTATAGTTGTAGTGAATTTAGAATTAGATACATATTTTAAATATATAAAAAACCTTTGCAGTACCGTCACTTACTCGTGACCGTGGCGTTTATTTTCCATATAACAAAATTCATTTCAAATAAATTTTGGGATTACCCGGTATCTAGTACGTGGTAAAAATTAAATAATGGAAATTACTACTTATATATTTATAATTCAAGTAAACTAATTACAATTTTATCTGTAATAAGAAATGCCGTTAAAAGATAAGAAATACTGATTCATAATTAGGAATTAATGTGAAGCGTGTTTTAAGAGTACCGGTTTAAATTTAAAAATACAGACAACTGTATTTTGTTTTGTTATGAATTTTTAGGACGTTTATGATATGAAGAAGTAATTTTAGTTTTTTGTAGATCACGGGTCTTTCACTTCGTCAAAAAAATTGCCAATATATTTTGAAAAAATATAAATAGAACAAATATTTGATGTTACGGTTGACGAACCAAACAAGGTTTTGATCCATGCTTGGGAAAAAAAAGGAGTAGATTTTTGAAATACTTGTTAAAAAATAGCCGTAACTAAGAAAAAATAATTGATTTTAAAAAAATGTTTTTGCTTGTTGTGGTCTATAGTTTCTGTATTAAGCCTTATTATGTAAATACGGAATTTAGATAGCAAAAAAATGCGATTTTAAGATTTTTTTGACTTTTCTGTAAAATGGTTAAATAGATTGTAAGTATTCAAAATATATCTCCTAGTATCGTTTTTAATTTTAACATTTAACTTTATCCGATGATTTTCTTTACTTTTACGATTTCATTGGTTAGGTTCGGCATTGAAATTTCGGCAGAAAAATTTCGCTGTTTGGCAATATTTTTTCCTATAAGTCCACATTATTGTTTGCTGATAGCAAGTTATGAACATCTAACATAGGAACTTTGGCAAATTAATTGGATTATTAAGCGAAGAAGAAGAATAATGTGGAATTATTGCGCCATCATCAATTTAAAAAAAATATATCAGTTCTGCCCCGTAATAGGCGTAGCTATTTTCTAAATATGTTTTTTATAATCAACGGAAATAAAAAAATAATTATATTATACTGTAAGTCATTTATGTTTTATAAGTCTAATTAATTAATATTTCCAAAAACTACTAATTTAATTTTAATCCCAGAAAATAAAAAAATCAAATATTATTCGAAATCTTCAAGGAAATAAATTAATTAAATCACTTTGATTGATTAACTTTTACTTGAAGTGCCAAAATTATAATTTACAAATAATGCACTAATTGAATTTCTTAAATTGCTACATAAAAAAATAATTAATTGAAAGAATTAATTAATTATATTGAACAATCTTGATAAGACTGGACATTTTTATCACTTTATAAAATTTGCCGCCCTAGAAAATTGCCGCCTTGGGCACTAGCCCCGACTGCCCCTACTGTAAATCCACCACTGGTCATAAGGAAAAACCTTACAAAATATCTCCGGATACAGGGTTGTTGAAAACGACATTGCCATTATTAACGTCGTTCTTGATTATTGGTAACCAGGAACAGCTGAATTCTACAGAAGTACTAGCGATACAATCGCTTTCATTTAATAAAATTAAAGCAGACTCTTTCAGCTTTAGTTTTGTATTGTGTTCTTCTTTGTGTAATATGGTTGAATTTTGAAATTGTATGATATGGCCAATTTTTCAGGCATGTTCACAAATTTTTGACTTTTCGAATTGTCGTTTTGTTATATAATTTTTGTGTTCATTTATTCGAACATTTATACGTCTACAGGTTTCTCCAATATAAAATTTGATACATTTGCAAGACATTTTATAAATGCAATTTTTGAGTTTTGTGTTCATTAACACAATTTTTAGTATTTAAATTATAATGTAACTTAATATGAGTCTTAATGCACTGCAATAATGTATATCTTTCAAAAAGTTAATCGGTTTACATTTTGCCCACTTCAGAAAATGACAAAAAAATTAATTAAATCTTTGGCTTAAATAAAAAGAACAAAAGAAATTATTTTTTGTTTCTAAATTGTAAACTAACTTAATAATATTTATATAGTATTCGAAAATTTTCACTATTTACATTACAAAAATTACTTGGTGTTTTTAACGTCGGCAAATTGAGTTTATCGACAGGACACATTCGGTAAATCTATTTTTTTTTGCAAAAATATACAAATATGTACCATGTAAAAATTAATTGATATACTTAAATAATTATTTTTTGTAAAACAGTTGAATTTCATTAAAACATTATTATTGTACAATATAAATTATACGTTATAACAGCCACAGAAAAAATAATCTGAAATAATTTTTCAGTATTATTGTGAGAATTTTGTATAAAACATTTAACAAAATATACAATATCAACAAATTAGAAAGAAATTGAGCTGTGCAAAATTTAGTAGCCTAACGATAAAACTTAGGCGATAATCACAATATAATTCCGAATAAAATTCATGTACGCCCGCATGTATGTACCATGTACCAAATATCGATCCAAGCTTTGGAATCTTACGTACGAATACAAATCAATTAAAGGCGTGTCTCTGGTATTTGATTTACATACCTACATACGTTAGTAAACAATTATAAAAAACAAATTTGATATTTTATTTTCATTGTAAAAAATAAAATTGTTATTAACTGTTTTTATAACTGAAACAATATACGAATTTACTTCATAAGCTAATAATATTGGGTTAAAAATCGTTTTCTGTAATACCTGTTGGTACTTGTTTGTTTGGACCTACGTATAAACGGCTTAACAACTTTATTTAGAACTAACTGTATAAAATATATTAAATTAACAATTTACTCTCTCAAATTAAATAATAACGATAGAAAAAAAGTATTGATTGAACTCACCTTTACAATTAAAGAGTAAAAGTAGAAATTATGCAAACGTTTTTTGCAGTGAAATTCTAGAATAGACTAACAACAATTCTGTATAGACGCTCTCACAATTCAATTGTAAGCTTCGTCGACTTACGACAAGCAACTAGCAAGACAGAAATATACCTGCAGTAAATATGTCGACTGTACTATCTGTACACTGTACGTCTGTACACTTTCTCCGTGTTAAATTCAATAGCGAGCACTTTAGTGGGAGGCGAATTTGACCTCATGATTAGAGAAAGAAAAAAGGACCATAGAAAGAGATAGGGAGAAATCAGGCAGTCAGAGTCAGTGAATGGATGATCTTTGTGATTGTTGGGATTGCTATATTTGCTATGAACTTTTGGATTCATTAAAAAAATACTCTATCATTTTATTATTATACAAACTATTTGCTTAAAAATAATTTATATTTCAAAAAGAACTGACGTCAGATGAATAAAATGAAAACAGTTCAAACACCCTGTGCAATCTGTGATTATTTTCTGATATAGTATGATGTTTAAGATTTGGAAATTTTTGAAGCGAATTTATGTGACAGTTTGGTGAAAAATACGTTAATGAAAAATTTGTTGGAACCACCTCTGAATCCCGAATGTATTATAATTTAGTTTTAAAATTTATTATTTGTTATTTAAAATTGGATTCTGTTAAGAGTGATCAGGAAACTGGTCCTATATTTTTTCAATGACATAGCTTTTCAGAGAATCGACAAGAACTTGATGTTATATAGTAATTTTTGGCGAACGCGAAGGTATTAAAAAAGGAAAAATCTCTGTTCCAAACCTGGGGTGTAACAAACTAATAATAGATTGGAATTAAATCAAAATAAATGTCATTTAACCAACTTCAAGACGAAGCTTCTCAATTGGTTTCTATTTACAGTGTGTCTTCAGTTGTAATTAAATGGAAAACATTCTTATATATACCTAATCTTTAGAGAAAAAGTAATTTTCATAAAAAAATTTGCAATATCTGAAACCTACACTGTATAATCATTATATGTCACTTTTTCAATCGTATAGGAGGTTTGTTAGCAAATATAAATTTTGCTGAAAAGTGAAGTAAGTTTATTTTTTAACAGACTTCAAAAATGTTTGTTGAGCGACTACTCGCAAACGGTTCAAGGAATTTCAACCCTTTACACTGGATCTTGTTCCGGGGATCGCGAAGTACTCCCATATTTTTTTCATTATCATAGCTTGTACCATTTCTTAGAAAATGGGGAAAAACTCTTTTGCCGATTTTCTTATACAATATGCTTTGGTGGAGTCGCCGGATTAAAAATTGGGAAATTTTTCTATTCGGAACATGGGATATATTGAAAAAAAAAATTGGATTAGTTCCGGGATATCCCGAAGTGCTCCCATATTTTTTTCCATAACATAGCTTGTACCGTTTTTTAGAAAATTGGGAAAAAAAATTTAACGGCATTCTTATAGAGTAAGCTTTGGAGGAGTTGCTGGTATTAACTTTTCGGAACTTGGGGCTAAATTGTAAATAAAGTGAATTAATCAAAATAAAAGTCAGTTAATATGTACATACAGTGTGTATTCATAAATCAAACGACTTATTTCTATTAATAATTTTAAGACAAAAAGTTATTCTTCATAAACAGATTTGCATTGTCTAAAACGTACACTGTAATCACTCTATGTCACTTTTTTAACTGTAGACGAAATTTGTCATCAAATAGGAATTTTTATGACTCTCTTCGAGGTGTCATTCCTTTGTACGCAAGACAATATATATTATATATCAATATAACATATTGTTTCTAGTTAGGGAACCTTCATCAGTTGCTCTTCCCACAATTGAATGTCCTCTCGAACACTTCTTTATGCATTTGATGCATTTCTTTAAATTTGAAGACGCGAGATGTATTACAAATTAAAGTATCTTTATTTTTGTTAATATCTAAAATTGTTATCAAATAGAAGTAATTAGGAATAAAAACTGCATCTACTTATTCCATTGCACTAAAAGTTGTATATATTTATGTAACTTTTACAACTATATACTAGGTTTTAAAAACATATAATTTTGTTTAAACATGAGGTACCTTTGTATTGTGCTGTATTATTAAAAATAGTATTAAATTCAAAGTAGATTCGAAATAAATCGAAATAAAACGTTTTTAAAAAAATATATAACCGACTTCCACCTATAACTAAAAACCTAAAAATAATTATAACAAAATACAACTCTAGCAAATAAATAACACATTCAATGTTGTTAGGTACCTACCCAGGAAGTAAAAAATGTAAACATTAAACAATCTAGTATATTTTTGTAGTCGGTGCCAAGCAAATCAAAAAACCTTCATTGCGTACTTATCTACTACTTCATCAAACTTTATCGTTGCTTTGCACCGACTTCAAAAATATACTAAATTGGTAGGTAATTAATTTGTACAGAATGATCACCTTTTAATGTTCACATTTTTTACTTCCTGGGTAGGTACCTAACAACATTGAATGTGTTATTTATTTGCTAGAGTTGTATTTTGTTATAATTATTTTTAGCTTTTTAGTTATAGGTGGAAGTCGGTTATATTTTTTTTGAAATGTTTTATTTTCAACTTTTTAGTTTTTTTGAACTCAGGTAGTTTTCATTCTTTATTTTTTATTTGGTATGTATAACCTTAATAGACACGACCAGTTAACATCGAAAGCCTCAACATTACACAATGATACATTTTCGTTTAAATTGATGTTTACGAATAAAATGTACTAGTACGCGTTGACTTAATAAGCCCAAAATATATCTAAGCCTTATGGACCACGCCATGTAACCTTTATTCAACTTTTTTTTGACAACTTTGTATAACTACATATAATTCCACTCCACCCTATGTACCAACCATCCTGTACATACGACTGCCCATGGACAAGCATAAATTTGTTAGCTGCCTTCTGTAAACTATAGGACGGAGTAGAATCCATCCCATATGTACGTAGTCAAATCCGTCCTATATTTCAACCATAGTAACTCCTTGTGGTCTACCCTATAAATTATTTCATTTTTCACATTTTATATTATCGCCCTGTGTAACATTAATTCCTCTCCACACTTTATGCAACTTCCTATGTGATATAAAATAAATAATTTTTTAATCACACTGTATAAATATAATTTAACTTCAGCATATATTTCAACAATCCTGCATATGATTTGTTTACGTCCATATCATATAACAGTTTTTTAATCACCCTATATAACTTTAATTTCACATTTTTTCCAACATTTTTGTTCCACCAATAGTCCACTCCACCCTATATGCCATACCAGAGGCGGCGCAAGAAGTAAACTTAATGTGGGCAAAATACATTTCGCGAGGCCCTCTGATGGTGCAAGAAGGGACTATAAAATCAAAAATCATTTGAAATTAAGATTCTAGGCCCTTTAACCCGCGAGGCCGTGGGCGGTGGCCCACACCGCCTACGCCTTACGCCGCCTTTGTGCCATACATCCTGTATATACAGCTAAACGGCCTAACTTATATTTCAATCATCATATAAATGCCGCTCGTTCTATCACTTGACTTTGTGATTTTGTTTGCTATAACTAAACATCCTGTGTATAAACCCACCAAATAGCAGTTTAGATTGACATGTGTTGTCACTGAATTTTTGTATTAGGCCGGGAGAATGCGTGAACCAAAAGCACTGTCTTCGCAAAATGGAAAAATTTTCATTTAAATAGGTATTTGCCGGGTATACAAACAAAACGAGCTTGGTACTCATTGATTTAAGGAGCCGAAAATAATATGCTTTACTACCTATATGCTTGAGATGTAAATAGAAAAATTTCACATTCGCAATTAAAACTTCCAGTGCCTAAAATTACCGCACTATTACGTTGGAATTAAAATATTTGTGAGGGAATATCCGTTATGTCATTTCGATGAAATTTTTGATAAGAATTTTGGAATTTTCGGATATTTTCTGCAAAACTGCAAGTTGCTCGTCGCAGAAAAGTATATGAGATCACCTAGGGATCTTCTTTAATAGATTAAACGTTAAAAAACTACACACATCCATAAGGAGTTTTCGAAAAAACGACCAATATGTTAGGGATATTGGTCGATTTCCATGCACGCATGTGTTCATTCACAAATTTCTTCACTTTACCAACATAATTCTTTTCCCAAATTTGAAGTTTCACCAATCCGGATATATACCCTATAAAACAAGACCATATTCATACAAAACGATTCACCACAGGAGAAGAATTCAGGTAACATACATACAAAAAAAAAATGTGACGAATTGATAACCTCCTCCTCCTTTTTGGAAGTCGGTTAATAAATGTCAGTTAATCAACTTCAAGGTGGAGGTTCTCAGTTGGTTTCTATATACAGTGGGTGTTCATAAGTTGGATTCAAACTGAAAATATTTGCATGTACAGAAACGTATACTGTAATCATTCCATGCCACTTTTCCAAATTGTGTACTAGGTTTGATAAAGAATATCAATTTTAAGTTAAGTACCTGTATTTTTAATAATAACTCAAATTGTTATCAAAGTTTATTAGAATTGAAAACTAGGTCCGCGGAGAGGAGATTATTAAATGAATGTCAGTATAATTAACAGACCTAAAGAAAGATGATACTCAGATCGTTTACAATATAGTGGGTCCACCTAAATTAGAATCATATACAAAATTTTCTTAATACATATACATATTTAGAAAACAAGTTATTCTATTCAACAGTAAACGAGGTTAGTCAAGCTAATAGATGATGCTTAAAAGTAAATATGAAAGCTGCATACAAACCATTACATATCACTAAAAATTGTAAAATGAATTTATTAAATAACTTAACTAAAAAACAAAAAGTAAATCATCAAAATTGATATGCCGACAAACTGATAATGTCCTTTTTGTTAAAAATGTAAAATTGTTTACAAGGAAGGATATAATTTTCTTTTTGGAATTATTTACCAAGATATACTTGACCATTAGATAACATTATGTATATGTTATTATTCCTTTTAAAACTATTAATTTAATATTTTAACTTTTATTTAGTTAAGTTTTAAATATCCAATCACATCTCTACATATTTGGATTATTTAAACATGTTTTTCAAGATGTGAGTCTTTGAGGATAGCATTCCTTATGAAGGTTCCAAATTATCGTCTTGCGTTTAAAGGTCTTATGTCTTTTCTTTCTGTTTAGTCCATTTTCTTTGGAACTAGTAAACGAAAAATAATTGTATTGGTACTAATGTAGAGTTCGGCCACTAATGCCCTCCTATCTCCAAAAGCATTGAACAGAAAAATAGGGACTATATGGTCTCAGTTTATAGACAATGCTAAGCGAAAATTTTAATGATAATTTTAGACGGAAAATTAGAAAATTTAACGAAAAATAAAAGATGTTTCATTAACATCATGTAATACATCTATACATCAAATGAAAAGGTTCGCTATGAGAAATGAAAATATAGAAAGTTTTTCGTAATTCTGCTAAGTACTGTTTAAAAGTTAATAAAAAATGAGCAAAAATTTTCTTTTTCACTTATAATTTAGTCTTCTGAGCCTAAAATTTGAGAAAATAGGTCATATAGGCGAAAATCCTTATACCAATTTTTAAGGACAAATTGGAAACCAGATTTTAATCAATGCCGTGTAGCCAGAAATTATTTTCGTAGCTGGACAATTTTTTTGAAGGTTGGAATATTATTGATATATAAAAAAAGTTATTTTCATATATAAATGTTACTTCGTCAAAATAGAATCATTAAACCAAACACTATAAAATTTTGGGACTCCCCGTTTTCTAACGTTTTGCCATTTATCTTCGTTCTTAGGGTTAAAAAAAAATCTATATATGTATGCTAATAGACTAGAGATAACGCGTTAACTAAAGCGCCAGGCAAATTAACAGACAAGAAATGCAAAACATAAGACCCACAATCACAGAATGCCATAGAGAACTTTGAACACCCTGTATTTATTTGGTAAAAATATGTAAACTGTAATTACTTCCCATGAACACTCACCTGTTACCTACTTGAAGCAACTAGTACAATTTTGGAATCAGCTCAGCAAAGGATCTCTTTTCCATTGATTTGTTTATTACACTTTATAATAAAATTAAAAAACGAAATAAATACATATTTTTACGGGTAATTATTATTTAAATACTTTCTACGAATTTGCTGTACGGCTTTACTGCAAATTTGATCTGAAACTTGAATATCCTACCAGAGCGACTGGCCATTGTAAAATATATCTCCGGGACCAGATAATAGCTCAGAGACAATAGCACCACATTTTTAATTCCAGGTATTTTGTTTTATACAAAGCGTCTTGAATTTTGAGGGAGTTGAAAATGACACAAATATTTTAGATGGTTAAACCAATTTTACAGTCTCTCTATATAAAATAAAATGCAAATAAAATATCATCCCGTAAACTTCCTTAAGAAGTAAAGTATATTGAAATTACTAGAAAACTTTTGTTTTTATTTCCTTGTTACAAATAGTTCAATGAAGGATTTATGGATGTTGATGTTAATACGAAATGACCATCAAAAAGCATCGATTAGGAAAGACAGGTTTAATACATTCGTATTAAATAAATGGTGTACACAATAAGTATAGTCTAGAAATTAAAGTAATTTCTCATAAGACTTATTAAAAGTGTAACTAGTATATTTAAAGTCTCTTAGTTATTCGTGTACTCAGGGACCGTGCTAATACCTATTCACAATTATGAGACATATTTCATCAATTATCCAGGGCTATGCAACAAGCAATATAAATATGTCGTATAAAGTGTTGCCGAGTTTTGCAATATTTGTTCCACAAATTATGTACCTATTTGTTCTTTTGCTTATCAAAGTATTCTTTAAGAGCAACAGAAAGTTTAATTCCTTATAAATATTAACTTAATTTTTAACCGACTTCCAAAAAGGAGGAGGTTATCAATTCGTCGCGTATTTTTTCGCTTGTTTTTTGTATGTATGTTACCTGATTTCTTCTCCTGTGGTGCACCGTTTTGAATTAATATGGTCTTGTTAAAAAGAGTATATATCCGGATTGGTGAAACTTCAAATTTTGGAAAAGAATTCTATTGGTAAATTGACAAAATTTGTGAATGAAATCGACCAATATCCCTAATATTTTAGTCGATTTTTCGATAACTCCTTATGGATGTGTATAGTATTTTAACGTTTAATCTATTAAGGAAGATCCTTAGGTGATCTCATATACTTTTCTGCGACGTGCAACTTGCAGTTTTGCAGAAATTCGCCGAAAATTCCAATATTCCAAGCAACAATCAAGTTTGATGTATTAGTAGATAAGTACGCAATGAAGGATTTTAGATTTGCTTGTCACCGACTTCAAAAATATACTAGATTGGTAGGTAATTAATTTGTACAGAATGAGCACCTTTTAATGTTTACATTTTTTACTTCCTGGGTAGGTACCTAACAACATTGAATGTGTTATTTATTTGCTATAGTTGTATTTTGTTATAATTATTTTTAGCTTTTTAATTATAGGTAGAAGTCGGTTATATATTTTTTTTAAAAATGTTTTATTAATTATTATTATCTTAAATACAAAATTGCAGGTTTGTGATACCTTAACTGAAAAACATAAATCTATATATAGTTATTACACCACAAGATGATGATTGTACTAACCTGGTACTAAAGTAGTAAACTAGTAAACATTATGAGTTTTGTGCATGAGTTAATTGAGTTCTCTCTTTCTCTACAGGGACGTTCTAAAGTAATGGATTAATTGATTTTCTACGTAATTATGAAGTTTTTTGATTGGTGGTAGACTGATTAGTACTGCGAAATCTGTCAATCTGTATCTGTCTTCATATATTTCTAGGATATATAAAAATGTATAAATATAAAATATATTCTTATGAAAAAGATGATTAATTGGTTAAAATTGCATCTTTAAACCCCAAATTCTAAAATTTGACCCCCCCCCCCCCGCTGGCTACGGGCTTGCTACATTTGTAGTTTTCGAAAAATAACATATTTGCTATCTTCAAAACAAATTTGATAAAAATTAGTAGTTTTGTGTTAGTGACTACGGCCAATCGACGTTAATGATTTTTTTCTAGGCCTCCTGGATTTATTGCAACCGTAATAAAGTTGATTATTGTTGCCAAAAATCTAGAAGGCCTTGAAAAAATTCGTTAACGTCAATCATCAAACTTAGTTAGAAAATTTTGCATTTTTTTCGAAAACCTCAATTTTTTGTTTTTTCTGGATATTTTGTAAACTTACGACACTGAAGGCCTCTTTACAAAAAATGGCTGCTATTAAATTTTAATTATGAAAACAGCTTTTCTTTTGTTCTATTTACTGGCGTAAAACACGAAGAATAAGAAATATGCTAAGGAAAAAACTAAATAAACATCAATTTTCCAATAAATATATTAACACAAAGTTAACATTGATTTGTATATACTGTTTTTATATACATATAACATTTAACAAATACTTCATGTATAAGTACAAGAAATTTAAGTACACAACTAAAAATATTATAATTTTTTAAATACAATGGTAAACATTGTAACATTTTGTTTCGTTTGATTTTTAAATGTTTCAATGTTCAGTACACGTAACTTATTTTTGTCAACTACTTTCAAAGTAGGGCTCTTCATTGAAAGATATTGACGGCAAATGGTGTCATTTGGTACAAGAACAAAGTAATCAATCGATCTCAAAAATCATCGTTACCAAATCGCACCACAAAAATACGAAAATAGAAAAAATACACATAATTATATTAATTAATTTTAATTTATGAGACTCAACATTCATTTGGTATATTAATGTATATTTTATCATGTATGCTTGTGATTTGCTAGATTGATTTCTAATTAATTTATATACAAATAGGTAAAATGTTATACTAAAACTTTAAATAAAATATATATCAATACTAATAAAAAAGTGAGAAACGTTCCAGTCCATTGTATAAGCGTCATGTAGGTAATCAGGTATGAGTTTTTTTGTGAGATATCAAGTAAATGATGTATTTGATTTGTTATAAAAGTTTTCTCTCATATTTTGATTGAGGACTTATGGTCAAAATTTTGTAATTCTCAAATTTATCAAACGATCTGTGGGAGAAATTTTTATTTTTGAAAGCTTTCAAAAAAAGAGAAGGTTCTATCTGTTTTCTGTACATAGCTGACAACTCCCTCCCACCCTATAAACCTCTCTTGCCGATATTTTGCCCCTCCCCCTAGACCATAAACTTGCCGATGCCCCTTCCCGTAAAAATCAAAACCTACCAATTCTGTGAGACTCTTGGCAGTAATGTAAACTGTATTCAACTGTTTTTCAGAACAGAAGAAAACTTGTAAAAATATGTTCCTGGCACACTCATCAAATATTAAATGAATGAAATACCTGCATATTATTAACCAAATATTAACCAAAATTAATATTTTTTTGGCAATCCTTGCATACAATTGAAAAAGCAAAGGTTTCAGACAAAGCAGAACTCTTAAAGAGCAATAACTTTTTGTCGTAATGAAGTTTCCAAATGATTGCAACTGAAGTAGACACACTGTATATGTTTTTTATGCTTGCTCGTGTATAACTGCTTTGTTTTGTTTATGAACCAATTTTATGATTCTTTTTGCTTTGGGTTTGGCACCTAAAATGGTCATAAGTAAACTTACATCTAAACTATTTTTTCGTTTTTTATTTTCCATTTCGTTTGTACATTCATATAGTATCCTTAGTATTAAGTATTGTTTATTATGCAATTTGGAAGTTGAAATACCAAATTATATCAAACAATTACAGTAAACGGAACATAACGGTTGTCATTTAAGTCCCGGGACGGCTAAATATTTGCTAAAGTACTTCATTTCTGGGAAAGGTCAAGGTTATTCCTTTAGTAACTTGATCAAGGAATCCGATCGAGACCTTGGATTTGACCTTGAACCTCATTTTTTAGGTTATTTTGAGGTCAACCTCATTTTTTTAAATGAAACCCCCAATTTTTTATTACGGAATAGGAAAGAGCGGGAAATTTTACGACCAGACATGTATTGAGGTATGAGGATGAGGCAACCACTAGAGATCAAATAGAGGTCAAATAATGACTTTTTCTGCCTTGACATTTCTTACTCGGCTGTTTTGGAGGTCGCTGAGTTCGACTCAACTCTTCCAACATAACATGGTGAATTCAACATGGCGGATGAAAATCATAGAAATAGCACAGTTTTGGCAGGAAATTTCTTACTCGGTGGTTTTTGGGGTCGCGGAGTTCTAAACCATACGTAGAATTTTCCGGTCCTTTCGAATCCGGTATCAAAAATAAGGGTTTCAATATGAAAAAATGAGGTTGACCTTCAAAGTACCTCGAAAATGAGGTGTAAGGTCAAATTCAAGGTCACCATTGAGTTCCTCGTTAAGGTTTACCTAGGATATGATCTCTGTTTTATTTTAGCACTGAACTTACGAGATTTTTAAGAAGTTATTATTTGAGCTCTATTCGATCTCTAGGGGTTACCTCAACCTCATACCTCAATCTCATACCTCAATCTCATACCTCAATATATTTCGGACGTAAAATTTCAGGCTCTTTCCGATTCCGCAATAAAAAATAGGAGTTTTCGTTAAAAAAAATGAGGTTGACCTCAAAATAACCTCAAAAATGAGGTTCAAGGTCAAATTCAAGGTCACCATCGGATTCCTTGGTCCTTTTCCTTTCCTTTTCCAGAAATGAAGTACTTTAGCAAATATTCAGCCATCCCGGGACTTAATTGACACCCTGTATATCGGTTTATTTGATGATTTTTTATTTGTTATTTATAAACAAATTTATAATAAATAAATTTTCAATGAATGAGGAGGTAAATATCTTTTTTGATTATTCATTTGGTTTTTCTCTCTTTAAAACGATTTCTGAAAAACAAATAATGTAATAAATTGTATTAGGCCATTTATGGAAACTACCTGCTACACTAATTCCCTTAGTACATACAGTGTTAGAAGTTTAATAAAGTGAAGTTTCAAAGTGTGTTTGTGAGACAAAGACTAAACGAATGTAGTCGCTGAAGGATAAGTAACATTTGTATTTCTCATCATTGAAAAAGCCCCTTATAAGTGTGAGCGAAACATCTGAAAACTTCGTTGGTTCAGATATATAAATAAATTAATTCCAAAAAATGACGCGGTCTAAATCCGGAAGAAGCAGAATCAGCTATGACTCAGGCCGCGAAAACCTACGTTCTTAATTCCCTTATTATAGGAAAACGCTCCTGAGATAAAATTGGCCTATTGATTTTTCAACTTGTTTCTTGTGTGACGTGACGTTTCTATTCCTTCTGAGGAATCTTTCCTAACAATGTTTTCTCAAGCAAATTGTATGTAATACAACTGACAATTTTGAAAGTGTGTGAATATATTTCTTATAGTTTTCTAAAACAAATTTATCGAAAAACTATGGATCAACAAAGTAGAAAAGAAACGTGTTCCTCATTAGAGATTATGTATGCCGTCTCGATGATTTTTGTTTTACACCAGTGCTCTTCCTTTTTTTTTATCCGAAGAGGGGGGAAATACATTCCGTACTTAGCTAGCACGTGCTGGCCGTCGTGCGGGACTCCCGATACAATGACTTCAAAGCAAGAGTAAATCGTTGCATTGAAACCAGTATACCGTATACCCGCTAAAACCCTAACCTCTTTCTCCTACAACCTTGGTCCCCTGCGGCACTCTTAGTCAATACTACTTCGCAAGGGTGGTTCATTGCAGATGTTTACTGCTCTTACATTGAAAGCCTCTAAAGCCTACTCCTCGAACGTATTGCGGAGTTCTTTGAGGATAGTCTCCGCGTAATCTGATACCAAGTTCCAGGCTTGGGGGCCCTTCAGCATGGCTTCTACTAATTGTTCTGGAACGATATTAGTCTCCAGAATCCTCTCCACTTCAGCACGTTGATCCTGAAACCGGGGGCAGGAAAAGAACACGTGTTCCGCGTCCTCTATCACGTCCGTACAGTGTGGGCAGTTTGGGGAGTTTGCCCTCCTGAACCTGTGCAGGTATCCTCGAAAGCATCCATGTCCAGTCAGGAGTTGAGTGATGTAGAACCCAACCTCCCCATGCTGGCGGTTGACCCAACGACTGATGTTAGGTATCAATCGATATGTCCACCGGCCTTTAGTAGAGCTGTCCTACCTCTCCTGCCATCGCCCCAGACACATGGCTCTTTCATCGCTGTTTCCTGTCGGTTGGTCTTTCTCTAACTTTCTGCGATAAAGCCGTCCCCTTTCTGCAGCCAGGATGTCGATTGGTACGGTAGAGGCAATCACACTCACCGCCTTGTAAGACACAGTGCGGTAGGATATTGCCGCTTGAATCGCTGAGAGCCGCTGGACTGATTTCATTTTCCGGCGGTATTTTCTCCAATGTATTGGTACATTGGAGAAACTAAGCAACCAGTGGACACCAGGGTTAAGGAGCAGCGCATAGCTACTCAAAGGGGAGAGCTAACAGAGTTTGGATTAGTTTGGTTTAGATTAGTAAACTCGGAAAGATTGTTGTGTAGGTTTTGATTATCTTGCCTATTTATTATTGCAAAGATATGTAATATGAGCAAAAAGCATATCGTCTTTATCCAACGAAGTATTTAACAAGATGTCAACATTATCAAAGATCATCTATTTCTAGAAAGTTTTATAGATAAAACTATAACTGAACAAGAACGAAGGTCGGAACAAGAAATCAGAACAAAAACCAACATACCATTAATATTAATATAACATAAAACAAAATTATGAACATAATTCCACATGTTCCGGCTGTATGTGAAAAAGATTATGCTTTTAGGAAATAAACACGATTTTAAAACTGTTTTTAAAACAGATAATACATTGCGCTCTATCCTTAGACATTTGAAGCCATTTAAGGCAAGTCATCAAATTGTGTGTATAGTGTTAGTGATTGTGGCCATACATATACAGGTGAAACTTTAAGACCTTTAGAAGTAAGGAAAAAGGAACAGCATTTTCGGAAGACATGTGAACAAATTAAGTTTGGCAAAAATGTATTAATTAGCATGGAAGAAAATGAAGAAAATTTAAAAAAGAAAATTCTTAAGGAAGCCAGCTTTGTGATGGTAAACACCGAGGAAATCGGGGCACCTACAATTGAACTGGATTTGGATGGACAAATCTATTGCTAGAAAAGAAACAAACGGTACCCTCAACTATAACAAACAGCCATTGATGACGCTTCAGATTTGGAGTTGAAACTTCTCCAAATAAGTATGACACTACAGTCACTATATACAGAACACTATTTATATACTGGAATATTGGTTGAGCACATTTTAAATATGTCCTTCTCTCAGAATATCTGTGAGGAACAATTTCTGTACAATCAGTTAATCTGGGCAAATTTTTTAAACTGGCTTAGCTTTACTACACTTTGTTCCCCATTTACAAATTTCAAATACTTTTCTGTTACATGAAAAAATATTACCAGAGAAAATGCCAATGAACAGAAAAAATATTTTATTTCCACGACTACGGACACTTTGGTTAGGTCTTATCCATGAGCGTACCGAGAGGGAGGCAGAGGGGGCAGCAGTATTCCCTCGGATACGAAAAATCTGCAGTGAGCCTGCAATCTTTTCCATAAATTTGCTGACTTGCCCCCACTGGGCCACAAATTTTCTGATTTGAGCCTATTTAGGACATTTTTTTCTGATTTGCCTTCCGCTAAACCAAAAGCTGGGTACGTTCATGAATCTGCCCATCCTTTTGACAGATGAAGAGACTCCCTTTCACTTTTACTTACTTTTCGTGATTTCTCTTTACACACAGCATGATATATTTCTAAAATATTTTTGCAGTAATTCTTGTATGATTTGAAATATTTCAAAATATTTCGAAATATTTCTGAAATAATGATACGTCTAAGACAAAATCTCATTTAAAATGTTTCATGAAATATTTCTGTAACATTCTATGAAATATTTCTATAATATTTCACAGTATATTTTAGAGAAATATTCCAAAAAATAATAATATTTTATGTTAGTTTTGAAATAATATAAAATATTTCTAAAACTTTTGTATTTTCGCGACAAAAAACCTTTTGAAATATTTCATGAAATATTTCTGTAATATTTCGGGATATATTGTTAAAAAATTTCAAAAATATTAGAGTGAAATGTTTTAAAATTGTTTAAAAATATTCAATATCTGAAATATTTCACGAAATATTTCGTGAAACATTTCTGTAACATTTTATGAAATATTTCTACAATATTTCGGGATTATTCCAAAAGATCTTTTGTCGCATATATAAAGATCTTTTACATATATTTTATTTAAACATATTTTTATATATTCTATGTTAGTCTCGAAGTATTATAAAGTATTTCCGAAACCTTCTTATTTTCGCAACAAATAACCTTTCGAAATATTTGACGAAATATTTCTGTAATATTTTCTAGATATGTTTCCCAAATATTCCTATAATTTCGACTAAAAATCTGTTGAGATATTTCGTAAAATATTTCTGGAATATTTTAAAAACTCTTTCTTAAATATTTCATGAAATGTTTCAGTTAGAAGGTATTTTTTCGCAGAGAGGAATATTTCTTCAAATATTGCATGTTGTGTAGGACCTCTTTTTTTCAAGTAATGGCCTCTGTTAAGAAACTTCCGTTTCTACAAATTTAATTTTATGACGAAACACTTACAGTTTACCACTTTTATAACAAATCAAAACCCATTCGAACTCGTACAAACAATTCTTACATATAATTCGTTTAATATTTTTACAAAACAGTTTCGTTGGTACAAGTCCTAGGCCCATTCACAATGGAGTACCTAGACGATCCGTTCCTAGCGTTGGGCGGACCTTTCGTGAACAGATCCTTGAATGTTTCTCTGAACTGCCTCGACATGCCGCAATAAATGGCGAAATTGACCGGATAAGTTAAAATGATGAAGAAATTCGTAAACAAAATCAGCGTATTAGCTACGTTGTAGTTCAAAAATTCGTACAGCGTGCTGGAGATGATGTGCAAAACGCTGACTACAGCCAATGGCAACTCGACCGTCAAAAATGCAGTCACCACGACGATGAGCATCAACGTGGTGCAGTTGGAGTCTCTCAGTTTCTTGCAATCGTTTTTCTGATTCTTCTTGCCCGACAGCAAGATGTCTCGTCGCTTTTGCGCCTGTTTTAAGGCGCGGACCAATAATAAATTTAAAATGACTAAAGCTATACAAGGTATAAGGTGTACGAAAAATATTCGAAAAGTGTAATAAGTGATGAAATAAATGTTGACGCTGACGTAGTCTGTCACCCAGTAGGCGAAGGTGCGGTTGCAGACGTGTATTGTTTTGTTTTCCCACCTGATGTCTACCTGAAAGAAGAGAAAAATTAAATAGTAATTAGTTAAGAAAACATATTATAACAATTGTAGTTGAAAAACTATAAATACGCTTCAATACCAGACCAAACTAATGAGTAAAAATGAATAATAGTTAAAAAAACTAATAGGAAACCCAACTAGCAAGCAAAAACAATTTTTAACTACGAGGGTGGTTCAAATATAAAACGGAATTTTTGAATAAACGCGCCAAAAATTTAGTGTCGTAAAAGTGGATGTTAGACTGACCATTATAGTAAGTTCACCTCGGAATTCGAGATACCCAGCTGTAATTTGAAGACGCGATATGTAAGACCGACATCTAGGATTTTCGGGAGAATTAGCACACAGAGGTTCCGAATCTGGAGCCGTTGTACGTACCTCGAAGAGAGTATTCAATATCTCTGAAAATTTTATCGTCTTAGGAGTTAAGAGAGAACAGCAATTACACGGAACGAAAATCGTAGATGTCGGTCTTACATCTCGCGTCTTCAAATTTAACGAAATGTATCAAATACATAAAGAAGTGTTCGAGAGGACATTCAATTGTGGGAAGCGCAACTGATGAAGGTTCCCTGACCAGAAACAATGTATATTATATTTATATATAATATATATTGTCTTGCGTACAAAGGAATGACACCTCAAAGAGAGTATTATCTCTGACAGGTGAAATAACCTGAAAATTTTATCGTGACATTCTGTCCAAGGAGTTAAGAGAGAACGGCAATTACACGGAACGGCTCCAGATTCGGAACCTCTGTGTGCTAATTCTCTCGAAAATCCTAGATGTCGGTCTTACATCTCGCGTCTTCAAATTTAATGAAATGTATCAAATACATAAAGAAGTGTTCGAGAGGACCTTCAATTGTGGGAAGGGCAACTGATAAAGGTTCCCTGACCAGAAACAATTTATATTATATTTATATATAATATATATTGTCTTGCGTACAAAGGAATGACACCCCGAAGAGAGTACCCAGCTGTAAGTCTCATTCCTCAACTTGTATATTGACACCCTAATAGTTGTCTCAAAACCTACATATGGTAGAGTGTACGCAACTATTCGTACCTAAAAAAAAATAAAAAATAAAATCTTTTTCATTTACTTAAATAAATTTACACATAAAGTTATAATCTTCAATATGATTTTCAATATAAAAACTTTCAAATTCATATAAAAATGTCAACTATATTAAATAATAGTCTTAAAGTGTATTTACTATAAAAGAACGAAATTAGAATCTTTATTCATACATTTTAAAGTTACGATCTCAACTTGTAAGAAGAAAATGTAAGAAACTAACTCAACAGTTAGTATGAATGTGAAGTACCATTACATTACAAATAATTAAAATACATACATACATACAAGTGTATATTAATAAACTTTAAATTATTATATTATATTTTAACGGACATGTAAAGAAAAGCGAAGCACCTACTGTTCATTAATAGGAAATACACATATTTTGTTGACAATATTTTTATCAGTGAATTGAAAATGAAATCTTGAAAATAATGCATTGACAACTATTGACAATTGTTCTGACTGAATTGAATACTTCTAACTTTATGGATAAAAAAGTCATGAAATGTCAAAATTCAAATGAAATTCGCTACAACAACGTTTGCCATGAATATTAGGATTGCCAGATCTAAATTATATGAAACTTATCCGATAAAGATAAAAATAATCTAACTATAATGTTAAAATTAATAAAATAGTATTAGAAATAAATTGATCAGTTGCAACATTATTTTTAATTTAGTAGACAAACTATATTTACAACGCATTGAAACTTGCAAAATTGCGAGAGCCCAATAAAAGGCCATTATTATGTAATACAAATTTTCATGGTTTCTATTTCAAGAGCCTGATTATGTAGAACAACTTGAGGGGAGGGTCAAAATTTGTTAGTATTGCGTTTATTCAGTTAATCCATATTTACTATTTTCATTGAAATTAATTTGACGGCACTATTGCTATTACAGTTTGCCATTGGCAGAATGGAAGCAAATACTATTTTTTTTATTTTACTTCATATAATGAATGAGCCCGTATAATAACTGTACCATATAAAGATGGTTAATAGCTACTACACAAAACAAAAATAAAGAAAATCGGTTGAGGGGCAGAGGAGAAACTGTTGCTGAATAGTTTTGTCTTTGCCTATTTATATAGAGTTATTTATTTGTAATGGTGAGTTTACATCTGATATTTGTTATACAGTGTGGAAGCCACTTAAGAACTTAAACTATCTGAATTATAAAAAAACGTTTGGATACGTCAACTTTTGAATTCATTTGTATGACCTACTAACAAAAATTGAAATATACAAGATGATTCACGTAAGTTTAAGGCTTTACATATCAGTTTTTAAATTAGCTAACTGTGGATTAAGTACCTATCAAACTATATTGGTAACTTTCTAAAATAAATAAATAAAACCTGGTACGTTCGTGGGCTTGAATAGGTAAAAACTGTTTAGACAACAAAGCCAATTAAAAAAAATTGGTAAATAACTTGGATTGTTATCTGTCGCTTCTGCCATTTGCAGAATTGTTGATGTGTTTACATATTACACAGAAATATCCAATTCTCAATTAAAAACTTGATGCTTGTCGAATTTATAATGAAATATTTAACTAAGACTCATTAAATTGAGATTTTATTGATAATCGGTTACTGGGATGATTGCAGAAGTCAAGTTGAAGTGACAAATTTATTTAATCAGAAGTATCCTCAGTTGCTTAATATTTCACAAGGTGCTGAGACTTAAAATTGGAGATGTTGAACAATTGAAAAGAAAACCACACTTCGGAGAAGTTGATGTAGATAATTTATTAATTATTCAAAATAACGTAATTCATAAACTCAGCTATATAAATGCACAAGCTAACATAAGAATATTATTTAGATGTTTTGTTGAAGGGATTTTATTTAAATAGATACATGGTTTGAATTTAGAATTACTAGATCCTAGTGTTATGCAACATACTCTACAAGTAGCTGTTAAATGTATTGCAGAGTACACAAAAATTTCTTTTATGAAAATTTTAGTTCTTAATGTTATGTAACGAGCAGTTGGAAAACTGTTCGGCATAAAGATGTTAAATTAGGTTTGCTCGTAAAGACCATTTGTCAAAAGTGTTGATACATCGAAATATCAACAGAGAGATTTTTTCAAACCATTAGAATTCTTAGCAACTGCGCTGTATGAAAAATCATATTGTATATTATCTTAGTTACATAGCATCTTTTTTTTCTTGTCTGAAACCTAAAAGTTATTGATTTTAAGTTTCTGATATCTCAACTCCTATGTCAGTGATATCGGCATTAAATTCTGGCAAAGCGATAGTCTTTATTTGTGTTGCATAACAAAGAAGGTGATTAAATTTCTAAAATATCTATGGATATTTTTTACTGGACTGATTAGGACTGTAAAATTTATATTTTTGTTCGTGTATTTTCAGGGTATATATAAATGTATAAATATAAAAAAATATGCCATGATGTTTTCAAATTCGTTGTGTTTATGCAGGATGTTCACAGTAGTTAAGGAATAGATCATTAAACTTAATAAATAATCGCTTTTCTTATTGCTTTTGCATAGTTTGAGCATACATTTTGGAATTAGGAATCAAATCATTATCTGAAGTCAGTTTTAGGCAAATTTTGGTGTGGAATCAATGATTTGTACATCTTTCAAGTTCTTGCAAAGTATGTTTTAACATTATATGTTAATAACGAAAATTATAACTATTCTGTACTAGGCAATACATTAACAGCTCCGTGTACAGTATGTTGCATAATGCTAGGATGTGTTAAATCGAAAATTAAACGTTGCCTTAGTATTTAAATAAAATGCATATTACAAAAAATACCTAAATAATATTTAGAAACTCAAAACTATTCAATTTATTTATCCCATTGTTGTTAGTATAAACTCTACTTTCTCCCCAATTTGATTTTCGAAATGTAGTGATTTGACTATTACAACATAATACAAAAACGAAATAAAGGTCGTTGCGAAAACAATAGCAAGAACTAATGCAGAGACTGAAGGCAACAAGCAAAGAAAAAAGTGAAAGAGAAGGAAGGGAATTCAGATGTCATACAAAACAACTACAATTGTGAATAAGTAAGATGGAGAGAAAAAAATGGCAGTATTAAGATTGAAAAAGTCAGACAACATACTAAATTTGAAATAAGAGAAAACTGCGATTATTTAAGAGGTCACTACGAGAACTAATAAACTAGTGTCATTACTTAACCATGTATATGATTACTAAAGTTGTGTTTAAAGTTTCTACCATAAACGGTTAATTTCCTCTTCGAAATGCCAGAGCAAAAGTGTTAAAGAGATGTTCCATGAAATGTCCGAAGTTTAATAGAATTTTTGCGCTCGTAAAATATTAAAGTTAATGAAACATTCCATTCATATCCTGTTTTACATAAACGTCTGTAACTGAATTACTGAATATATTCGTTTTATGGCTTTTTCTACCGCTTGTTTATATCCAAAGAAAAAAAATTAGCGTATTCAGTGCATGTGTTTTAAACCTAACTGTTGTAACGCGGTCGTAAAAAACTTTTGAATGCTCCGTTATGAATAATTGATTTTCTGTAAACCTTACGCTGGTCAACAAAAATCCACTCTTTGTTTGTAACAAGAAATCTGCAGAAAACTACTTTTGTTAAAAACACGTTGAAGTTGAATTGGTATTAGAGACTTTTAGAAGTTTTATTGTTGCGTTTTAGATTTAGAAAATGTTTTGTGAAGAAAAATGAGGTGATGCCGCGTGTGTAACTAGCTTTTGGTTGCGTTATAAAACATTTAAAAAAATATATAACCGACATCCACCTATAACTAAAACCTGAAAATAATTATAACAAAATACAACTCTAGCAAATAAATAACACATTCAATGTTCTTAGGTACCTGCCCAGGAAGTAAAAAATGTAAACATTAAAAGGTGCTCATTCTGTACAAATTAATTACCTACCAATCTAGTATATTTTTGAAGTCGGTGCCAAGCAAATCTAAAATCCTGCATTGCGTACTTATTTACTACTTCATAAAACTTAATTGTTGCTTGGGACCGACTTCAAAAATATTAGAATGGTAGGTAATTAATTTGTACAGGATGAGCACCTTTTAATGTTTACATTTTTTACTTCCTGGGTAGGTACCTAACAACACTGAATGTTTTATTTATTGGCTAGAGTTGTATTTTGTTGTAATTATTTTCAGCTTTTTAGTTATAGGTGAAAGTCGGTTGCATTTTTTTAAAAAATGTTTTATTCTACGTTGGAATAGTTTTTAAGCAAAAATGTCACGGCGGGGATTGTTATATTGGAAACGTTAGATCTACAGATTTGTGTGATTTACGGAAATATTTGGTTACCTTGTGGAGGAAATTTTGCCCGTAATGGAATCGTTGTGTTACAGTTAGACCCGTAATTCCGTAATTTTTTTATGGTATAGCCTTTCATTTTTATTTTCAAGTTTTAAGTTTTATTGAACTCCGGTAGTTTTCTTTCTTTATTTTTTAGTTTGTATGTATAATCTTAATAGACAAGACCAGGTAACATCGGAAGCTTCAACATTACACAATGATACATTTTCTTTTAAATTGACAAGAAAGTGTTTACGAACAAAATATACTTGTACGCGTTGACTTAATAAGCCCAAAATAGATTTATGACTTATGGACCACGTCACGTAACCTTTTTTCAACTTTTTTCGACAACCCTGTATAACTATAGATAATTCCAATCCACCCTATGTACCAACCATCCTGTACATATGACTGCCTACGGATAAGCATAAATTTGTTAGCTGCCTTCTGTAAATTATAGGACGGAGTAGAATCCATCTCATATTTCCGGAGTCACATCCGTCCTATATTTCAACCATAGTATATAACTCCTTGAGGTCTACCCCATAAATTATTTCATTTTTAACATTATATATTATCGCACTGTGTAACATTAATTCCTCTCCACACTTAATGCAATTTCAACCATCCTGTATATGATTTCTTTACGACCACATCATATAATTTTAATTACACATTTTTATATCACCACACGTCCACTCCACCCTATATTCCAACCATCCTGTATATACGGCTGCCTATGGACCACCAACATTCTACTCCGTCCTATATATCAATCATCAGGAACCTAAATGCAACTCCTTCTATCACTTTACTTTGTAATTTGGTTTGCTATAACCCGGTGTAATATTACACCGTGGCTATAACTAAACAGCCAAATAGCAGTTTAGAGTTTGACATGTGCTGTCACTGAATTTTCTATTAGTCCGGGAGAATGTGACACCAAAAGCACCGTCTTCGTAAAATGGAAAAATTTTCATTTAAATAGGTATTTGCCTGGTATACAAACAAAACGAGCTTGGTACTCATTGATTGAAGGAACCGAAAATACTATGCTTGAGATGGTTATATAAAATTTTCAAATTCGCAATTAAAACTTTCAGTGCCTACAATTCCCGCACTATTACGTTGGAATTAAAATATTTATGAGGAAATGTCCGTTACGTCACTTCGATGAAATTTTTGATAAGAATATTGGAATTTTCGGCAATTTTATGCAAAATTGCAAGTTGCACGTAGCAGAACAGTATTAGAGATCACCTAGGGATCTTCCTTAATAGATTAATCGTTAAAAAAACTATACACATCCATAAGCACTTTTAGGATAATCGACAATATGTTAGGGATACTGGTCGATTTCCATGCATGCATGTGTTCATAAATTTCGTTACTTTACCAATATAATTCTTTTCTCAAATTTGAAGTTTCACCAATCCGGATATATACTCTATTAAACAAGACCATATTCATTCAAAACTGTTCACCACAGAAGAAATCAGGTAACATACTACTCCTTTTAGGAAGTCGGTTAAAAGTAGGGAAATATTTCCATATACGTGGTACTTTAAAAAATTATCTCCCGTCTATTACAGCTTTTCGTTGACACAAGTACTTCAAAAAAATAAAACCATAGATTGAAACTTTTCGAAACTTTTCGCATATTAATATCAATCTGCTGCAGGGCCGGATTTAAGTTGGTGCGGACCCCTGGACAAAAAACTGGTTGGGGGATTCAAAAATGTCATTTTTTTATCCTACATTTATTTTAAAAACAAATATAAATATTGAAAACATGCCATCTAAATAGATCTTTATATACTTATATAAAATACGTCAAGTTAAATAAAGTAAATTTGAAGACGCGAGATGTAAGACCGACATCTAGGAATGACACCTCGAAGAGAGTATTAAATAAAGTAAGCCAAATAATATTAAAAAGAAAAATTGTAAGTGAAAAAAAAATTAAATGTACCTATGGGAATACAAAAACTCTGGCAAATAACAGTATAGACGCTTGTTTACATTTTAGCTCATTTTTTCCTGTTAATTTTATATTAAATTACTGATAACCTTGCCTGATAAGAATTTTTGTTAACCAGTGTTATCAATGGGCGCGGGTAATTATTTGGTATTGTACCAAAAATGTATTGATGACAAACGCTTATGCAAAAAAGAAAAAAGCATACATTCTGTTTCATTCTTTGTCCCAATTAAAACAGTTTTAAATTTATCGCCGAACGTGAATACAAAGTAGGGTATAAATTTCGCAGTTAACTGAAATATGAATTAATCCCCGGTGTGACGAAACTTTATAAATATTTCATTAGTAAATGAGCCGGCTCACTACATTTCATCTTTTATGATTAGGTAAATACTACGTATATCCGTTGGTAACAATGCTGGCTATTTTTATTTTTGAATTGGCATATAACATCGAAGAAATTAAGCTGATAAAAATTTGGCATTGAAAAATTATATACGATATCATTTAAGGTTAGTTTTAAATACAAAAACACTATTGTACTGTCCCTTTCTATAGTAAGTTCATTAGATCAACAGAAAATGCAATAAAAAGTCGAATGGTGTGAAATCGGTGGATTATGGTGGCCAACTGATGTCAAGAGATCTAATTTTTTAGAGTTGCGGACTTCAATATACCGAAACCCTTGAGTCTGTTACAACCCATTTTCTCTAAAAGTACTGAAGGGAAAAGGTGGTAATTTGGATCAGGTCATAGTTTAATGTCGCAATCAGGAGTATATATCGTAAATGAATAAGTTCTGATTTTGGGGGGCCGTGTTGGACTTGCGATTTTGAAGAAATATGGAATATAGGAAGTTGCCAAAAGTTTACAAGAAAAATAAAGTAAAAATCATAGTATTCATTTTAGGGGAGAAATTGTAAATAAAAAAATAAATTCAATTGCTTTATGTAAAATAGTCACTGACAAAGAAATAGCAACACCCAGAAGGAGATGTTTAAATTGAGTATTGTTTTGGTAAAACATAGATGGTATCGTAAGGAGTGAATTATTAAAATTTGGTAAAATTTGGTGAATATTTTTTCATGTAAACTTTTTTTATCAATTATTGTTGTAATTTTATTTTTTTTTTAAATTACCAAAAAACAAACGATTGATGGGATCCATAATTGGTGTTTAGTACTGTTAAAATGCTTAGAGTGCGTGTACGCCAAATGTATCGTCAGCTAAGTGAATTTGAAAGAGGTCGAATTATTGGTTACCTCACGAACAGAAATCCAACTACTGTTATGAGATGTTGAAAAGTATTGTTTGACAATACCCAAAATTGGAGAAAGGTAAGCACCGGACGACAAAGGGCCACAAAGTTCAAGATCAACGTCAAAGTCTTATTGCCTTTAGAGACCGATTTTCGACAACTCGAAATTTGACTGATGTGATTAGGAGAACAGGGCCATCTTGTAAGTATCTGAACTGTTTATCGCCGTATAAGGTATTATGGAGTGCTGCATTATCGATCCGATCTTCTGCTACCTCTGACTGCTGAGCATCGACGGCAACGACTACAGTGGTGCAGAGAACGACAACATTGGAATGCGGACTGGCATCAGGTTGTTTTCTCTTATGAATATGGCCTTGTTTAATAGAGTATATATCCGGATTGGTGAAACTTCAAATTTGGGAAAAGAATTCTATTGGTAAAGGTATGAAAATTATGAATAAACACATGCGTGCATGGAAATCGACCAATATCCTTAACAAATTGGTCGATTTTTCAAAAACCTCTTATGGCTGTGTATAGTTTTTTTAACGTGGAATCTATTAAGGAAGATCCCTAGGTGGTCTCATATACTTTTCTGCGACGCTTTGTATATAAACGTCACATATGAAAGAAAAGCCACATGAAATAAAAGCAAATATAGCGAAAAGTGGAAACATTATTTCAGTGACTGGTTCTTGTCGGGTCTGGTGAAGAAGAAAAGTGCAAACATGCAGTAGTAACATTATTTCATTGTTACCGGTGAGATAAAAGTTTCTAACCTCTAAGATTTGTAATATCCATCACAGGTGTAATTAATTTTTAATAATTGTTAACTTTATAATTTAATATTTGTTTATTTATTTCAGTAAAGGTGACGATTTAGAGAAATTTTCATGTACTGATTTGAAACGTTCGTGGAAAACAGCACAAACTAATGCTTTAAAGAAATATTTTTTTAGCTCGAGTTGATGTAGGTAAATTACACGATGGAACAGCTGTCTTTGTTTTTTTCCTGAGTTATAAATCTAAAAAAATCAAAAATTACCAAATCAAAACGTTTGGTAGTTTTGAAATATTCAGACTTTTCACTTGACACTATTTCCACAAATTCATAAATATTGTCGCTTAGGTTAAATTTTTTATATGTCCAAATACTATCCGCAGATGTTTTTGTTGTTAAAATAGTGACCGAAGTAAAATTAAATAAACACTGACATCTCGATCACAATTGGAATTTGAATTCAGTCAAACTAGATATTTAGAAATTAATACAGTTCAGCTTTCATATACTTGCATCACACCTGCTTGCCCCATGTTATACGTCAACACCTAACTTGAAAGTCATTTAGGGGACTTTGGAATTTGTCAACTCCCAATTTCTAACACGTTTTGATCCAATTTTAGAGAAGTATGCACATCAACGAAGTTGGGAATGAGTTTGTGCATGAGTGGCAATTAGTAAACGCGTAGGAGAAATTTAATTAAAAACTTGCTGGAAAAATCTCGACTATATTACAGGAATAATTTACAGTCCATTGAAATTTTCCTTCGGTTTGGAGAAAATATCCTACGGCAATTATATCGCTTGGAAATTTTTGTTTGGGTATCTGTTAAAGTATATCTCCTGGTTAAAATCGCTATTAAAATGGCTAGCAAAATTTTTACAATGAAGGGTTTGTTCCGTCTAAATCAAAAATCTCCTCGACCAGAAGAATTATTCTGCAAATACCGATATGAAGTAGAATTTTCTTTTTGCAATTAAGTATAAAACAGTTAATTCTCTTTTTAACCAACTTCAAAAAAGGAGGACGTTCTCAATTCGGTTGAATTTTTTTCGACTTTGTTACCTCAGTACTCCGGCAACTAAGAATCGTATCGATCATTTTTAGGATTCCGTATATACAATATCACTCCGGATTTCTGCCTCTGTCACATACATATCGTAAAAGAAGAAATTTCGATTTTAGGGGTACTTCTGGGGGGAAAAACTAAAAAAATCGACCGTTCCCCCCCCTGATTTCCGAAACTACTGAGCCTAAAATTTTGAGAAAATAGGAAATATAGAACGTTGCCCGAACTTTACAGGAAAAATAAGGAGAAACTATTAATATTAATTTTGGGGACAAATTATAGAATTAAATGAAAATTTAAAAATACTTTTTTTTTTCAAACGCATCATGTAATACATCAAATAAAAGGTCTCATTCTGAGGAACACTAATATATTTTTTACATATTTTAAAAACAATTAGTTAAAAAGATATTAATTAAAATATACCAAAATTTACCCATTCACCCCCCCCTAACTCCGAAACTATAAATCGAAAAGTTTTGAAAAAAATTAGAGGTATAGGGTCTGACCTGAGACAAATAAGGAGAAATCTCTACTTTTAATTTTGGGGGGCAAATTACAGAATTAAATGGAAAATATAAAATTAAAATTGTTTCTAACGCATCTTGTTATATATCAAATGAAAGGGCTCATTATGACGAAAACAAATATATATTTTTTCATAATTTTAAAATAAATTAATTAAAAGATATTAACAAAAATATAAAAAAAATTACCCATCCCTCCCCTTATCTCCGTAACCATAAGCTGTAAAATTTTGAAAAAAAATAGACATATATATGGCCCCGTACCTGAACTTTACTGGAAAAATAAGGAGAAACCCCAAATATTTATTTTGGTGGGCAAGTTACAGAATTAAATGGAAAAAAAAAATTATTATTGTTTCTAACGGATTATGTAATATATCAAATCACAGGGCTCATTATGACGAATACAAATATGTTTTTTTAATTTTTTTAAAATGAATATTTTAAAATATAATTAAAAAATTACCCATTCCTCAAACTATAAGACCTACATTTTTTTGTTTACAGGAAAAATACGAAGAAATCCCTAATATTAATATTGGGGGCGAAATTATAGAATTAAACGGAAAATAAAAAAATATTTTTTAGCGCATCATGCAATACATCAAATGAAAGGGCTCATCATGAGGAATACAAATATATATTTTTCGTATTTTTAAAATTAATTGTTTACAAAATATTAACAAAGATATAAAAAATTCTCATTTCTCGCTTTATTTCCGAAACTATACTATCTAAAATTTTGAAAATAATTAGGGGTACTGGGGCTCACATGAAATTTATAAGAAAAATTATTAGAAAACCCCATAGTAATTTTAGGGTAGTAATTATACAATTAAATGAAAAATAAAAATTCAATTTTCAAACGCATCATGTAATATATCAGATAAAAGGCTCATTATGTGAATTACAAATTCTTAAATCATTTGTTTAAAAGATATTAACAAAAATATTAAATATCGACTTAATTCCCACTTTAGAAACTACACTATTTAAATTTAGAAAAATATATTTTATTTGTATTTTTAAATAATTTGAATAACAAATTTAATAATTTATAATTTAAAACTTGACCTATTTTGCCCTTTATCTTCCAATCTACAGAACCTCAAAATTTAGACAGTAGAATATAAGGCTTCCCTGAAAGTTTGTTAGTAAAATAAAACTCTAATATTAATTTTTGAAGGCCAAATTAGAAAATTAAATACATATATATTCATATAAAAATCAAGCGAATCCTGAAGCAGATAAAATAAAAAGTCTATGTGTGGAAAATCAAATTGTATATTTTTTATAAATTTAAAACGCTTCCTTTAAACGATATTTGGGTAAATATAAGGGAATGCACTCATTTCCTGCTTGCCTGAAACTGGAATATTAGAATCTTGAAGGTGGTACGGAACCCTAAGTATGCGAGTCCAACTCGCACTTGACCAAATTATTTTTTCACTTGATAGAATAGGCTTCCAGATTGGTCCCATATGTTTTTCAATTCTTTTAAATGATATCGAATGTATAAAATATGGCGAATCCGGAGGTATTAAAAGGTGTTAAAAATTCTTATTTGAAATCTAGGATGAAATTAATTGAAAATAGATTAGAATTTCCTCAAAATATTTGCTAATTAACCGCTTTCCATATGTATTTTCAATTTGTCTGTATATTTATAGTGCGAATAGTATGGAAACATTCTTATTAATAATATTTAGAAATGATACGTTAATCTCCATAAAAGAATTGGCTTAGTCTGAAACCTAAAACGAAATCATCATATGTCACTTTTAACAATAACCTATGTTGCTATCAATTCGTGCCATTGCAATCTTTATCGTTATACAAGTTTATCGTTATCACTATATAAGATGGTTCAAAAAATGTTATGTGTGGCCCATAAGCAGTTTTATATGCTTAAATAAACTGGTTGAAAAATAAGTCGTAAAATTATAATTATACAGGATGGTTAAAAATATGTTAGAAACTAAATGTTTTATTTGGTAGCTAACAAGCACTTGCATATACACAGAATGTAGAGTGGAGTGGAGAGAAATTATGGATAGGCAGGATGGTTAGAAAAAAGCTAGAAAGAAAATATTGGGAAAGCCACAAGCGGTTGATCACATATGATACTTGAAAGGTAGGAGGGAGTAGAACAATTGTTATACAGGGTGGTTTAAAAAATGGTAAAAGAACGTTATACCTGTGGGGTAGCTTTTAAGGAGTTACAAATACAGGATGATTGGAGTATAAGGTAGAGTGGAATTATAGTTAAACAGGGTGGTTAAAAAATTGGGTGGCCATTGGAAGATGTATATGCAGGGTGGTTGACATATATGCTGAAGTATAATTATATTTATGCAGCTTGATTTAAAAAATGCTATATCAAAAAAGTTATATTTGTAGCCCATAGGTAGTTGTATATATAGGGTGGTTGTAATATAGGGTGGAGAAGAAATTTAGTTACACAGAGTGTTTAAAAATTTTAGAAAAAGAAATGTTTTATTAGGTACTACAAGGTGTTGTATACATATTTGATGGATGAAATTAACGGCGGAGTGGAAATAAAGTAGAATAAAGAATAGTCGGTGGTAGAAAAAAATTACAAACAATTCGTGTTTATAGGATCGTCCATAAGCAATCGCATATTCAGGATGGTTGGAATATAAAGTGTTATAGTTATACAGGATTGTTGGAATATAAAGTATTTTAGTTATATAGGATGATTCACAAAATTTTAGAAGAAAAATAGGTCCATAAGCTTAGTTTTTATATTCTTTATATTTTCCTCAAAGAAATATGATGTCAAAACAACTCAATTGCTAGACTTTTTGCTATCAATGAACTAATAAACATATAATAAATTTATTGTTCAAAAGTCCAAACATTTCTGTTTACTTTATTTTCATCTGTTCACTCTGCAATTTTTGGACCATCGTCACGTTTCCTTGGACACCATATCATTACATATCGGCTTATATATTATAAAAAATAGAAAAATGATGTAAGCAACAATTTGCCAACTGTCTTGTTGGAAAATTTGGGTTGAGAAAATATGTTTTTAAATGAATGACTGACGACACAGTGTGTTCTTTTTAAAATGTTATAAAAGTAGGTGATACTGCAGAGAATCGTTGCGGTTGGATAACAATAGTCTGATTAGTCTTCTATTTCATACAAAATTGAATAAAGAATTAAATAAATATTGGTTTGAATTTGTTAAAAATATATACTTACTGTTTCGTATTCTGTATCAAAAAACCTAAAACTCTGATGGAGCGCCGCGAAGAAGGCGATGTTGATGAAACACTTATAAACGTTCTCCATAGTACAAAATTTCCTAGCTAAGGGTGGGTGGCACACATAGATGTACCTTTGAGTTGCTAGTGCTAACGTCAACCATATGCTCGCAGTGTGAAACATATTTGGTATCACCTAAAAAGAAAGAATTTTTGTATTATTATACAGTTTCAAGCCATTGAAGACAAATTCTCTTATATGAAGATCTGTTCGAAGGTATTACTGGCGGTATTGGACGGTGAACATTATAGTGTTCTTTGGGGGACAAATTATAAAATTAAATGAACATTAGAAAAAATATATCAAATGCTTTATGTAACATATAAAATAATAAAGCTCGTTACGAGAAAATATGATATAATATCCTTAGATGTCTATATATATTTTTTTATTTAGTCATCCCGCTTTGAAAAAGGCATTATTTGCAGAATAAAGAAACCCTACGATTTCTTGATGGGGTATTGACTTTTACGTCAATGCGTATTTTACGTTATTCCTTTGTTAGTTATTCAACACGAATAGATATATATTTTTTTTTTTGAAGGAAAACCAAACGTTTCAAAGTCTATTCTGACTTCGTTGTCAATGGCTTTATATTTATTGATGTAAATTGCAAAACGAAAATTATTATGACATTTAAATTGACATTAGAAATTCGTTGTTTTTGCATATACAGAAAGCATAAAAAAATTCTAAAGATAATGTATTATAGTTAAACAGCTTTCAAATTAGAAGAATTTGAAAGAGTTGTCTTTAGAATTTATAAGTGACGTTCCTAGGTACGAATAGAATTCTTTGATCGCATTTTTGGCGAATGCGCTATCTTATAACAAAGTTGTACCTCTCCTAATTTGAAAGCTGTTTAACTATAACACATGATCTTTAGAATTTTCTGTGCTACTTGTATATCTAAAAACAACGAATAGAAATGTTCTTGGTCGCAAGTTTTCGAAATGGACTACAATAAAAAATCTCACATAAGATATTCCAAAAAAGTACAATATATTACCTATTTTACAGTTTTAAATATTTCTTTGCTCTAATGTTGACGTTCTCAAATTTTATTTCTACTTCCACGGAGTTTCATCTTAATTATAGTAACATAAATAATGACAAACAAATTATATGTACTAGTTTCTCGAAATTTTAACCTCATTTGGAAAATATAATGCTTTACA